>CAUYQU010015627.1:0-308693 GCA_963574635.1 Cheracebus regulus | reverse complement strand
AGGCGCCGGGATCTGTGTGATTTCCCCTGTGGGGACACACTGCACAGGCTGAAACAGCGGCGCTGAGATTCGTAGCGCTTTTTTGCCTGGGGATCTCCTGGGCTGGCTCCCTGATTCAGTCCCCCTTTTAATCTGCCTTCCCGTAGTTCCACTCGCCAGTTAAAAGGGTGCCCAGACCAGTGGATTTTGTACGGAGACCCGCCGCGCTGCGGCGCCGGCAAAGCAGCCGCGCCGGCCAAAACAGCCGCACTAGCAACCCGTGGGGCTGCTCCGCCTGGGAATCTCCTGGTCTGGGGGTAATAAAAATCCGTCTGGAAATGTGGCGTCCACTCACCCTCTGCACTTTCACTGGGAGCTGCAATCCTGAGCTGCTCCTAATCCGCCATCTTGGATCTATCCACTCACTTCTTTTCTTTATAAATACCGAGTCTCAGATTTGTCTTTATAGCCGTGTGAGAATGGACTAATGCAGTGCTAGTACTAGAAATAAACTCAAAATCATAAACTTCAACATTTTTTTAGTCCTGCTGGGCATGGTGGCTCATGCCTGTAATCCCAGCACTTTGGGAGGCTGAGGTGGGTGAATCACCTGAGGTCAGGAGTTTGAGACCAGCCTGGCCAACATGGCAAAACTCCTAAAAATACACAAATTATAGTTGGGTACCTGTAATCCCATCTATGCAGGAGGCTGAGGCTTCTAGCTACTACTACTAAGCAAGCGATATAAGGAACCTCAGCCCTATCAGTGGTTGTATCTGATGTGTACAGGAATGAGACCTAGGCCCTTTGTGCCTGCCAAATCACATCAGACCTGACCCTGCTCTACCTACACTGGATTGCTTACTATCAAATTTAGGGTCAGTCCTATAGTTGTATAGGTTTCCTGGAAGACTTAGTTTCTTCTTTTTAACCTCTGACTCGGGTGGCTTGGCGTGGTGGATAACTTATTAGGATACTGTAACTGGACCCAGATTTGGCTTTTCATAGCTGAAAAGCCAGACAAGAGAGGCAAAGGTAGGTGGGAGGCAAAGCAGGTTTAATTGGAGAGCCAGCAAACCTGGAAGATAGTGAACTAGCCATCTATAGTGCCATCTTAAATTTTAAAATGTATCCTAGAGTTTTTAAAGGGAAATTTGGTATGGGAAACCTGGGGAATGGTGCAGGATGTGGGTGGGGTCTCTGTGTCTTTGTTCAGATGGCTAGATTGCGTAATTCTATCTGGAGGTCTGCTTGGTGTTATCTTGACTTCAGCTCAATGGTGGTGGGCTAATTTTTTTGACCCCTGCTAAGTGGGAGGATGCCACAATTGGGACTCCGCACCTGGTTTGTTTCAAGATTAGCCTCTGAAATTTCTCTTTCTTTCTTTCTCTTTCTTTCTTCTTTCTTTCTTTTTTTGAGATGGAGTCTCCTCTACCTCCCAGGCTGGGGTGCAGTGGCTCAATCTTGGCTCACCACAAACTCTGCCTCCCAGGTTCAAGTGATTCTCCCGCCTCAGCCTCTTGAGTAGCTGGGATTATAGGCAACCACTATCATGCCCAGCTAATTTTTGTAGAGACAGGGTTTCACCATGTTGGCCAGGCTGGTCTTGAACTCCCAACCTCTGGTGATCCACCCGCCTTGGCCTCCCAAAGTGCTGGGATTACAGGCATGGGCCACCGCGACCTGGCCTGGAATTTCTTAAGTAGGAACATAATTAGATAAACTTGCCTTGCTGTAGGGGAGTGTCTAGAGAGGGAATGAAGGGGTAAGAGAGGAGGAAAGGGAGAAAAAGAGAATGGATGATTAAAAAATATTTTTATGGTGGCTCACACCTGTAATCTCAGTACTTTGGGAGGCCGAGGTGGGTGGATCACCTGAGGTTGGGAGTTCAAGACCAGCCTGGCCAACATGGTGAAACCCTGTCTTAAAAAAAAAAAATTATAAAAATATTTTTAAAACTGAGGTCCTAGGTTACAATGCTTCTCTCTAGTTCCACTGAGTTTTCCTTCTTCCCTACCCCCATCTGCTCCATGGTTCTCATAGTTACAGTCATTCTTTCACTATGTGACCCTGCTTGGACCCTAGCTGCTTGGACTGGGAGTAGGCACTTGACAAAAACAAAATTTTGATTTTTGAAAAGGTAAATAACAGTCCCTTCACTCTCAATTTGGGGCTGAGGATAAAACAACCTGGTCTCAGTTTGGAATCTCTTAAATGGAGGAGCTGTAAATTCTGGAGCTGTTGAGGGTCATCTCAACCAGACAGAATGCTTACCAACAGCATTTCCCTCCTCTACCTTCTAATTCCATTCATTGATATCAGGGAAGAAAAGGAGGAAAAGGATGAAAGAGTAAATGAAGCATCACTGAGAGTACTGCTGCCAGCAATTAAGGGTCTGATTTCAGCCCATTCCAGAGTCTCAGCCATCGTCCTACTCCTTATAGTAAGAAACTCTCCCTCCTTTCTACTTAAACTGCAGTTGAGTATCCCCAGTATAAACAATTGAAATCCAAAATCCTACACTGAGCATTTCCTTAGAGTATCATGTTGGTGCTCAAAAAGTTTTGGATTTTGAAGGATTTTGGGTTTTCAAGTTATGAATACTCAACCCATAATTTTATAGGGTTTCTGTTTCCTGCAGCCAAATGAGTATAAACCAATACTCCAAGATCCTTGAATGCCTTCTGATAAAATTATTTTAAAAATATTTTCAGAACCAGTTTATAAGCCAAACACAAAGTGAGTTTTACAGCATTGCAATCGCCTTTCATGAGTTTGGTGACATTTAATACAGCAAATAATCGTAAATGCTTACTTTGTGCAATGCACAGTGCTTGCCAATCAAAAGAATCCAAAGATTAGTAGAAGTTAATAGTTTTTCTGGGAGAGAAAACAATTTACAAAAATAGTAATAGTTAATAAGTTCCACAGCAAAAGTATAAGTAAAAAGAGTAAGGAACAGAGAAAGGAGTGATTTATTCAGATTTTTAAAAATTATCAAATGTTGAAATACCAACAACATGCTGAGGAGTATGTTATGATCCAGAGATAGAATCCAGAATAGAACATAATCTCTTACTTCAAGGAGCTTAAATTTTAGCACAAGGGTAAGCGCAAGTGTGCTTGGCAGCCAAAGGAGCACTGACCATGTGCTGGGGCTGGGAGCAGGTTTGAGCAGGCATCCAGAAGAGACAATATCTAGGCAGATATGGAAAGATAAAAGGTTAAATAGAATTAAATGAAGATGGGCTAGAAGAGAGAAATCTCAAATACAAAAGATTGATGTTAGGACAATTCTTTTAGCAGCATTAAATGCCCAACTCCCAGATTCCATTACTCCCCACTTTTCTGTTTTTCCTCTTATCTCTTTGACTCCTTTTTAGTCTTCTTGGTCCTGGATTCCCTCCTCTCACCCCTCCCCTCTCCTCTCTGCTTGAAGTGTTTTTAAGTAATCAATACATATCTTGAGACCAGAGCTGTGGTCAGTGAGTCCTGTTAACCTTCTAAGATCTGTACCCTTCACCAGGTTCCTCTGTCACCTAGGGATGGGCTGCTGGGCTCCCATCCTCCAGAAGTTTTCATGCCACCGGCAGGCTGAATGTTTTTGTGGCAGTCATACCTCTCCTGAGAGGTCTGACTCTTAGCCTTAGTGGGAAAGATGCCCCCTCTAAATTATTTATTTATTTATTCTTTATATTTTTGAGACAGAGTCTCGCTCTGTCACTCAGTTTGGAGTGCAGTGGTGCGATCATGGCTCACTGCAGCCTCAACCTCCTGGGTTGAAGCGGTCCTCTTGCCCAGCCTCCCAAAGTGCTGGGAATACAAGAGTGAACTACTGTGACTGGCTTTCCCCCTCTAAATTAAAAAATTTTCTTCTTTGTGCACTATCCATTGGCTTTAGAGGTAATAGCCATCATTTGCAGTTGCTATTTCTATACCGTTTAGAATCCTCTTTTGTCTCTTTTAGTAGTTTACCATATTTACTACTTAATAATTATTTATATTAAACTTTTCTGTTGATGTAACTGGCATGTTTTTAGTCTCCTTAAATATCCCTGGTTGATATAATGAGGCAGAGAAGTGACTTGGGAATGACTCCACCAAAATGCACAAACCAGCTGGGCATGGTGGCTTATTCCTGTAATCCCAGCACTTTGGGAGGCTGAGGCGGGAGAATCACTTCAGCTCGGAGATTCAAGACCAGCCTAGGAAGCATAGTGGGACTTTGTGCCAAAAATAAAAAGCAAAAATAGCCAGGTGTGGTGGTGCACACTCGTGGTTCCAGCTACTCAGGAGTCTGAGGTGGGAAGATCTCTTGGGCCCAGGAATTTGAGGCTGCAGTGAGCTGTGATCTCCCCAGTGCACTCCAGCCTGGGTGACAGAGTGAGACCCTGTCTTAAAAAAAAAAAAAGAAAGAAAACAAAAGAAAAGCACAAACCAAACTGTAAAAGAACTGAATAATTTGACTTTATGAAAATTAAAGACTTTTGTTCTTTACATGATACTTTTAGAAAATGAAAAGGTAAGTCAGTCCAGTAGAAAATATTTGCAGTACGTGTATCTGATAAAGACTTGTGCATGGAATATACAAAATATCTCAAAAATAAGAAGACTGTTAATTTGCTAGGGCTGTCATAACAAAATACCACAGACTGGGTGGCTTAAAAACACAGATATATTTTCTCACAGTTCTGGAGGTTAGAAGTTCTAGATCAAGGTGTCAGCAGATTTGGTTTCTTCTGAGGTCCCTTTCCTGGGCTTGCAGATAGCCTGCCATGCTAGAAGCCTTGTCTTCTCATGGTGGTGTCCTCACATGGTCCTTCCTCTGTGCATGCACATGTCTATATTCTAATCTCCTTATAAAGACCAATGAGAAACTTGCAGGTTGTATGGTCTGAGTGTTCTCCTTATTGCAATAGTCCCTCTCCTCCTATTGCAATAATCGTCTTGAATCAAGTCTCTCCTTGCCTACGTCCAGATTCGTTTTTATTTGCCATTTCCATCCTGTTTACCATGTGTTCAGCTGTGGCAACCTAGTGGGAATTAAGCAAGTAAATAGCCAACTACAGCCTAGGAAGGTATGTATTGTGTGGGATCTGTTACATCATTTTCATGTAAGATGAAAATGGTGAATGCTTTATTCAAAAGAGAAAGGCAAAAGTGCCACTGAAGTACTAAAATATGTTTTTAAAATTTTCTTCTATAGTCTCTCTCAACTTGTTATGGTGTGTCTTTTAATTCAGTGTCATTGTAAATAAAGAAGAATTAAAATTTTTATTAGCATGAATTTACTGTTCATCATTATATTGTGCAATGTCAGTGAAATGCAAATATATGTATGTCCAGGTGTGGTGGCTCATGCCTGTAATCTCTGTACTCTGGGAGGCTGAAGTAGGAGGATTGCTTGTGCCCAGGAGCTCAAGACCAGCCTGGGCAACAGAATGAGACTCCCTCTCTCCACAAAACAGAAACAAAAAAGCTAGCTGGGCATGGTGGTACATGCCTGTGGTTCCAGCTACTTGGTAGGCTGGATGGGAAGAACCTTTGAGCACAGGTGTTTGAAGCTATAGTGAGCCATGATCACATCACTACACTCCAGCACTCCAGTATGGGCAACAGAGCAAGACCCTGTCTCTAAAAATTAAATAAATAAATAAACAGCTGCAGGTCATTGGCACAAATCTGGATGGGCGATCTGACTAGCACTGAGAGCGACTGCCACACAGAGCTACCTGCACCCCAGAAAGAGGGAGAGCTGAAAGCAGGGAGACTGGTGATACACTTGGCAAGTCCCACCTTCACAAAGTCCAGCAAACTGAAACCCTCTCGCTTGAGAGTTTTGCAGCCAGCACATCATTTGAGCTCCACCCTGGATGATCCAGCTGGGTGGGAGGAAGGGAGTCTGCCATTGTGAAGGCGGGGCTAAGCCAGAGGAAACCTATATAGCAGCCAGGCTGAGCCCGAGGCAGCCCAGCAGTGCCTTGGCAGGCAAATAAGGGACAGAAGACATCCTCAAGCAGCTCCCTGACCCCTGTAGAAAGAAAAAAATGCTTCATACAAGAGAGCTCAGGCTACACCAGGCAGGTACCCTTCTGGGACAAAGCTACCAGAGGAAAGATCAGACAACAATCCTGGCTGCTCCACAGCCCCTGTGGGTTATTCCCAGGCAGCCAAGGCCTGGAGTGGACCCCCAGCAGTCCTACAGCAGAGGGGCCTGACTGTTAGAAGGAAAAACAAAAAAGAAATAGCCTCAACATCAACTGAAAGGATGTCTGCTCAGAGACTCTATCCAAAATCACCAACTTCAAAGATCAAAGGTAGGTAAATCCACAAAGATGAGAAGAAACCAGGACAAAAAGGATGAAATCGTCAAAGACCAGAACACCTCTCCTCCTCCAAGAGATCACAACTCCTCACTAGCAAGGGAACAAAACTGGATGGAGAATGAGTTTGACGAATTGACAGAAGCAGGTTTCAGAAGGTGAATAATAATAAACTTCTCTGAGCTGAACATGTTCTAACCCAATGCGAAGAAACTAAAATTCTTGAAAAAAGGTTAGATGAAATGCTAAATACAATAATCAGCTTAGAGAAGAACATAAACGACTTGAGGGAGCTGAAAAACACAGGACAAGAACTTCACGAAGCATATACAAGTTTCAATAGCCGAATCGATCAAGCAGAAGAAAGGATATCAGAGACTGAAGATCAACTCAATGAAATAAAATGAGAAGGCAAGATTAGAGAAAAAAGAGTGAAAAGAACAAATCCTCCAAGAAATATGGGATTATGTGAAAAGACCTAATCTACGTTTGATAGGTGTACCTGAATGTGACAGAAAGAATGAATCCAAGCTGGAAAACACTCTTCAGGTTATTATCCAGGAGAACTTCCCCAATCTAGCAAGGCAGGCCAACATTCAAATACAAGAAATACAGAGAACACCACAAAGATACTCCTCAAGAAGAGCAACCCCAAGGCACATAATCATCAGATGCACCAGGGTTGAAATGAAGGAAAAAATGCTAAGGGCAGCCAGAGAGAAAGGTCAGGTCACTTACAAAGGGAAGCCCATTAGACTCACAGCAGATCTCTTGACAGAAACCCTACAAGCCAGAATAGGGTAGGGGCCAACATTCAACATCCTTAAAGAAAAGAACTTTCAACCCAGAATTTCATATCCAGCCAAACTAAGCTTCATAAGTGAAGGAGAAATAAAATCCTTTATGAACAAGCAATTTCTGAGAGATTTTGTCACCACCAGATCAGCCTTACAAGAGCTCCTGAAGGAAGCACTAAACATGGAAAGGAACAACCAGCACTAGCAACTGCAAAACATACCAAATGGTAAAGACCAACGATATTATGAAGAAACACCATCAACTAACGGGTAAAACAACCAGCCAGTAACAAAATGGCAGGATCAAATTCACACATAACAATATTAATGTTAAATGTAAATGGCCTAAAGTTCCCAATCAAAAGACACAGACTGGCAAACTGGCTAAAAAGATAAGACCCAATAGTGTTTTGTATACAGGAGAACCATCTCATATGCAAAGACACACATAGACTCAAAATAAAGGGATGGAAGAAGATTTACCAAACAAATGGAGAGCAAAAAAAGAAGGGGTTGCAATCCTAGTCTCTGATAAAATGGACTTTTAACCAACAAAGATCAAAAGAGACAAAGTAGGGCATTACATAATGGCAAAAGGATCAATGCAACAAGAAGAGCTAACTATACTAAAGATATATGCACCCAATACATAAAGCATATATAGGAGCACCATATAGGAGCACCCAGATTCATAAAGCAAGTTCTTAATGACTACAAAGAGACTTAGACTCCCACACAATAAGAGTGAATGACTTTAACACTCCACTGTCAATATTAGACAGATTAACGAGACAGAAAATCAACAAAGATATCCAGGATTTGAATGCAGATCTGGACCAAATGGACCTAAGAAACATCTACAGAATTCTCCAACACAAACCTAGAGAATATACATTTTTCTCAGCACCACATCACACTTACTCTAAAATTGACCACATAATTGGAAGTAAATCACTCCTCAGCAAATGCAAAAGAATGGAAATCATAACAAACAGTCTCTCAGATCACAGCACAATCAAATTAGAACTCAGGATTAAGAAACTCACTCAAAACTGCACAACTACATGGAAACTGAACAACTTGCTCCCGAAAGATGACTGGATAAACAATGAAATGAAGGCAGAAATAAAGATGTGCTTCAAAACCAATGAGAATGAAGACACAATGTACCAGAATCTCTGGGACACATTTAAAGCAGTGTCTAGAGGGAAATTTATAGCAACAAATGCACACATGAGAATCAAGGGAGGATCTAAAATCGACACCCTATTGTCAAAATTGAAAGAGCTACAGGAGCAAGATAAAAAAAACTCAAAAGCTAGCAGAAGACAAGAAATAACTAAGATCAGAGCAGAACTGAAGGAGATAGAGACACGAAAAACCCTTTAAAAAATTCAATAAATCCAGGAGCTGGTTTTTTGAAAAGATCAACAACATAGACAGACAGCTAGCCAGACTAATAAAAAAGAAAAGAGAGAATAATCAAATAGATGCAATAAAAAATGACAAAGGGAACATCACCACTGATTCCACAGAAATATAAACTACCATCAGAGATTACTACAAACAATTCTATGCACATAAACCAGTAAACCTGGAAGAAATGGATAAATTCCTGGACACTTGTACCCTCCCCAAACTAAACCAAGAAGAAGTCAAAACGCTGAATAGACCAATAACAAGGTCTGAAGTTGAGGCAGCAATCAATAGCCTATCAACCAAAAAATGTCCAGGTCCAGATGGGTTCACAGCCAAATTCTACCAGATGTACAAAGAGGAGCTGGTACCATTCTTTCTGAAAGTATTCCAAACAATACAAAAAGAGGGAATCCTCCCTAACTCATTTTATGAGACCAACATCATCTTGATACCAAAACCTGGCAGAGACACAGCTAAAAAAGAAAACTTCAGGCCAATATCCATGATGAACATTGATGCAAAAATCTTCAGTAAAATACTGGCAAACTGAAAGCAACAGTACATCAAAAAGCTTATCCATCATGATCAAGTAGGCTTCATCCCAGGGATGCAAGCCTGCTTCAACATACACAAATCTATAAATGTAATCCATCAACTAACAGAACCAAAGACAAAAACCACATGATTATCTCAACAGATGCAGAGAAGGCCTTTGGCAAAGTTCAACAGCCCTTTTTCCTAAAAACCCTCAATAAAGTAGGTATCGATGGAATGTATCTCAAAATAATAAAAGCTATTTATGACAAACCCAGAGCCAATATTATACTGAATGGGCAAAAACTGGAAGCATTCCCTTTGAAAACTGGTGCTACCCAAGGATGCCTTCTCTCACCACTGCAATACAATATAGTATTGGAAGTACTAGTCAGAACAGTTGGGCAAGAAAAAGAAATAAAAGGTATTCAATTAGGGAAAGAAGAAGTCAAATTGTCTCTATTTGCAGATGACATTATTGTATATTTGTATATTGTATCAGCCCAAAATTTCCTTAAACTGATAAGCAACTTCAGCAAAGTCTCAGGATACAAAATCAACATGCAGAGATCACAAGCATTTCTATACACCAATAACAGACAAACAGAGCCAAATCAAGAACAAACTGCCATTCACAATTGCTACAAAGAGAATAAAACACCTAGGAATACAACTAACAAAGGATGTAAAGGACGTCTTCAAGGAGAGCCACAAACCACTGCTCAAGGAAATAAGAGAGGACACAAACAGATGGAAAAATATTCCATGCTCACGGTTAGAAAGAATAAACATTGTGAAAATGGCCATACTGCCCAAAGTAATTTATAGATTCAATGCTGTCCCCATCAAGCTACCTATGAACTTCTTCACAGAACTGGAAAAAAACACTTTAAAATTCATATGGAATCAAAAGAGAGCCCACATAGCCAAGACAATCCTAAGCAAAAAGAACAAAGCTGGAGGCGTCACACTACCTGACTTCAAACTATACCACAAGGCTACAGTAATCAAAACAGTATGGTACTGGTACCAAAACAGAGATATAGACCAATAGAACAGAACAGAGTCCTTGGATGCAATACCACACATCTACAACTATCTGATCTTTGACAAACTTGAAAAAACAGGCAATGGGAAAGAATTCCCTGTTCAATAAATGCTGTTGGGAAAACTGGCTAGCCATGTGCAGAAAGTTGAAACTGGACCCCTTCCTGACACCTTACACTAAAATTAACTCCAGATGGATTAAAGACTTAAACATAAGACCTAACATCATAAAAACCCTAGAAGAAAACCTAGGCAAAACCATTCAGGACATAGGCATAGGCAAGGACTTCATGACTAAAACACCAAAAGCATTGGCAACAAAAGCCAAAATAGACAAATAGTATCTAATTAAACTCTAGAGCTTCTGTACAGCAAAAGAAACAGTCATTAGAGTGAACCGGCAACCAACAAAATGGGAAAAAAATTTTGCAATCTACCCATCTGACAAAGGGCTAATATCCAGAATCTACAAAGAACTAAAACAGATTTACAAGAATAAAACAAACAAACCTATTCAAAAGTGGGCAAAGGATATGAACAGATACTTTTCAAAAGAAGACATATATGAGGTCAACAAGCATATGAAAAAATGCTCACCATCACTGGTCATTAGAGAAACGCAAATCAAAACCACATTGAGATACCACCTCCCACCAGTTAGAATGGTGATCATTAAAAAATCTGGAGACAACAGATACTGGAGAGAATGTGGAGAAATAGGAACACTTTTACACTGTTGGTGGGAGTGTAAATTAGTTCAGCCATTGTGGAAGACAGTGTGGCAATTCCTCAAGGATCTAGAAATAGAAATACCATTTGACCCACCAATCCCATTACTGGGTATATACCCAAAGAATTATAAATCACTCTATTATAAAGACACATGCACATGTATGTTCATTGTGGCACTGTTTACAGTAGCAAAGACTTGGAACCAATCCAAATGCCCATCGACGATAGACTGGACAGGGTAAATGTGGCACATACACACCATGGAATACTATGCAACCATAAAAAACAATGTGTCCTTTGTAGGGACATGGATGAATCTGGAAACCATCATTCTCAGCAAACTGACACAAGAACAGAAAGACAAACACTGCATGTTCTCACTCATAGGTGGGTGTTGAACAATGAGAACACATGAACACAAGGAGGGGAACATCACACACTGGGGTCTGTTTAGGGGTCTGGAGGGTAGCAGGCTGTGGGGAGTTTGGGGAGAGATAACATTAGGAGAAATACCTACTGTAGGTGAATGAGAGATGGAGGCAGCAAACCACCTTGCCTTGTATATACCTATGCAACAATCCTGCATGATCTGCACATGTACCCCAGAACCTAAAGTGCAATTCAAAGAAAAATGATGAATAAAAAGATGTCATATAGTAAACACATGTCATCTCTTTATTGCCCACAAATGTTAGTTCCTGTCCCCTTGCTCCTGCATAATCTGAATGAGCCTCCTATTAATGTTTTAGTATTAAGACAATTATCTTTACTATAGCTTGGGATTAAAGGGAGAACAGAGGTCCAAAAAGTTGGCATTGGCTTTTGGCCATTTTTCTGCAAAGACCAAATATGATTCATAAAGGAGAGACTGAAACAGGGAGAGAACAAGCACTACTTTTGATAAGCTCTAGAGACAGTGACAATGTGGATTGGTATTCAAGATCTGTTGACAGAAGAAGTGCTCTGGTGAGCCACTTTAGCTTTGAATTGGGACAATGAAAGCTACAAATGAAGAGAAATGCCTTTGTGAGGATTGTGCCTCAATTACTGAAATTGGACTGAATTCCAGAGTGTGAGTGTCTCCAGGTACTTATAAAAGCAAACATCAAACATCTATGAAGGTATATACTTAATATTTTCTTTTGAGGCAAGGTCTTGCTCGGTGGCTCAAGCTGGAGTGCAGTGACACAATCATGGCTCACTTCAGCCTCAATTTCCCAGGTTCACATGATCTTTCCACCTCAGCTTCTTGAGGATTCCAGAATACAGACATGCACCACCATACCCAGCTAATTTTTTTCACTTGTTTTGTAGAGACAAGATCTCACTCTGTTGCCTAGGCTGGTCTCAAACTCCTGGACTCAAGCAGTTCTCCCAGCTCAGCTTCCCACAGTGCTGGGATTACAGGCATGAGCCACCATGCCTAGCTAGACTGACTAACTTACCTGCAAGTCTCAATCAGATAAACATTATTTTATTATACACAGAAAAAAATATGATATTTATCATTTTACTGTAAATAGCAAGAATATGGTAAATTTATCTGATTGAGACTTGGTGATATAAGACAGCCTGAACAGAAAACAAAAAACTAGCCTATCCAGCATTCCTGGATATTGGAATTGTCAGTGACAGATGTATATTTTAAAGCTTAAAAATATAAGGAATGAAATTTAAAAGTCAGTGGATTGTTTTAAGAATAGAATAGACAGCTAAAGAGAGAAGAAATAAATTAGATGATAACTCACAAAGAATTATGCAGATTGAAGCATAAAAGCATAAAAAGTTAGAAAGGGAATAAAAGGTATAGAATTTATACTGTGTTTTAGTACATGATTAACTGGAATCTCACAAGAAAGGGAGGACAAGAAAGGACAGAAACAAAATTTAAAGGGACAGTGACTGGCAGTTTTTTACAGATTCAAAAGTGATCCAATGACTGCAGAATGTGTGGTTTTATTGTTAGATTAAGCATGTACATACCATTTACAAAATTTTCTATATTTAGGCCATTAAGCAACATTATCAGTTATCTTGGGTTAGATTAGGTGTATTGGTTAGCTACTGTCTAATTTTACCCCTAAATATTCTGCCTAAGAATACGAATGTTTGTTCTCTCTCTCTCTCTATCTCTCTCTCTCTCTCTCTCTTTTCTTTTGTTAGCATGTCAACAGTGAGGAAATACATTTTAGCTAGGTGGCTGTAGCTCAAGGTTTTTCACAAAGCTGCAGTCAAGATATTGGTCAGAGCTGCAGGTATCTTAAGACTTTAATGAGGGAACATTCACTTTCAAGATCACTTGTGGGGCTGTTAAGGGGCCTCAGGTTCTCTTTGTCTTTTACCAAAGACACAAGTTACTTGTCACGTGGGCCTCTTCACGGGGCACCTCACAACATGGCAGCAGGTTTCTTCAAAGCAAGTGACCAAGACAGTGAAAGAGGATGCCCAAGGCAGTACAGTCTTCTTGGAAATGTGTTTTCAGATGTGATGTCCCATGAATAAATCATTTAATCTGGCCCACACTCAGAGAAAAAGAATTACACAAGGATATGATTACCAGGAGTTGGAAGTATTGGATGACACATCTTACAAGTTGCCTAACGCAATATTCCCTTTGGCCCTTTATCAATCCTGTCCATTTCACATGCAAAATACATGTCTACCCTCTACTTGCCCATAGAAGTCTCATCCCATTATAATCTCAGCTCAAACTTCAGAATATTATTTGAATTAGATAGATCCAGCTATGGATGAGGTGAGTTAGGTGTATTTCTTTAACTATAATTCCTTACGTAGAGCTTCTCCTTATCTGTAAATTTGTGAAACTAAGGAGAGAATTTATCTATCCCTACACATATCCAACATAAGACCAGGATAGAAAAATTGCTATGTTCTTGTTCAAAAAAGTAAAAAATTTAAACCCTAAAGAGCTCACTGGTCCATAGCAATTTTGAAATCTAGTTGTAAAATTATTTGAATCTCCTTGATTAGGTCTTAAGGCTTGGATAAAATTCTCGATGGCTCTTGATTTCACCCTGTAAGTCATCTTTCTTTTTCATGAA
Organism: Cheracebus regulus; assembly: GCA_963574635.1. Classification (NCBI taxonomy): domain Eukaryota; kingdom Metazoa; phylum Chordata; class Mammalia; order Primates; family Pitheciidae; genus Cheracebus; species Cheracebus regulus. The sequence goes on along the minus strand of CAUYQU010015627.1, from coordinate 294,800 downwards.
ATGTAGCACTTGTTTGCAGCTGAGTTGTTTTGTCAGCCTGCTTCCTGTCAGTAGAATTTTGGGATCTGCTTGCTTTTTTTTTTTTTTTTTTTTTTCCCAATTTGTACTCTCTCTGACAGCTTCAATCTAAACTGGTCATTTTTTCTCCTAATATAATTATCTCAAAAATTTTGTGAATCTCCTTAGAATTTCCTTGTGGTTCATCCATTAGATAATAGCCATAATTACAAATCTCTTTTAGATAAGCCCTTAGGCTTTTTAGAGGCCCTGTTGTTCACTGGAGAGGATCTGTGAGGCACACCCTAAATGTGTCTAAAGGACCTTTGTGTGACTGAATAGTACTCTGGAATATCAACTTTGGACTTTTTGAGATCTGCAAAGATTTTCTAATTCCACCCTGGGTTTCACCTGTAGACCATTTTGTTGAATGTTCCTTGATTTGGCCTTCACTATGAAGTCATTTCTTAACTTAAAAATTATCTGTCTTCTTGAGGGGTTGAGAATTTTCAAATCTAGAAAGTCCTCGTTCCTTTGTGATGAACAGTTCTTCCCACAATTTAACTCCCTCCTTTGCATTTTACCATAAGCAGCAAAAAGAAACCACATGGTATCCTGACAATTTGCTTAAAAATCTCCTTAGTTCATTTGACACATGCTCTACTTTCCATGTTACTGCCGGTGATGTTGCAGACCTATTTATCACCATTTAACAATAATTTTAATTCCTTCAGTTTTCAGTAACATGTTTGCCATTTCCTGACAAATCCTCACTGACTGTGTCCTCAATATCCACAGCTGTGTTAATAATCTGTTTCTAAAAATGGTCCTTATCTAATATATTCCTAAAAATCTTTCTATCGATTATCTATCTGGCTCCAAAGCTACTCCCCAATTTTAAGACATTTGTTATGGTAGCATCCCATTTCCGGATACCAAAATATGTGTTATTTAGCTATTGCTCCATAATAACTTACCCCAAAACTTAGTGTCTTAAAACAACAAACATTTATTGTTTTACAGTGTCTGTGGGTCAAGAATGTGGAAGTGGCTAAGCAGAATGATTCTAGCTCAGAATCCCATGAGTCTGCTAATCAAACTATGTTCTGGAGTTACAATCATCTGAAGGCCCAGCTGGGCTAAAATAATGCATTTCGTAGCTCACTTTGTGCCTGGCTCAGAAGATCCATTTCCAAACTCACTTACACTGGCAGGCCTCAGTTTCTTGCCATGTGAATCTCTGCATGAGCTGCTTGGACCTTCTCAGGATATAGCAACTACTGACAAAAGAGGTTTAGGGGGAACCAGAGAACTAGATGATAAAAGAAGTTGGCCAATGTGAAAGCCTCAGTCTTTTTGTAACTGAATTTCACAAATGCTATCCCATGAACTTTGTGGCATTCTATTTGCAAGAAACAAGTTTCTAATTTCTCATGGTGAGGGATTACACAAGGGCATGAATGCCTGGAGACAGAGATAATGAAGTCTATCTGCCTACCACATTAGATTATGCTATAGTCAAAATTACCCTGTATTAGTCCATTCTTGCGTTGCTATAAAGAAATACCAGAAGCTGAGTAATTTATGAAGAAAAAAGGTTGAATTGATTCACAGTTCTGCAGACTTCACAGGAAGCTTGGGGCTGGCATCTGCTTCTGGTGAGGCCTCAGGAAGTTTACAATCATGGAGGAAGGTGGTGGTGAACCAGCATATCACATGACAAGAGCAGGAGCAAGAGAGCGAGAAGAGAGAGGTCTCAGACTCTTTTAAACAACCAGATATCATGTGAATAACTGAGTGAGAACTCATGTATCTCCAAGGGGGATGACTCTAAGCCATTCATGAGGGGCAGGTCCCTCATGATCCAATGCCTCCCCGCCATCAACACTGGGAATCACATTTTAACATGAGATTTGGAGGGGACACACATCCAAACCATTTCAGACCCCAATGTCATTGAGATTACCTTTGACCCTTCGTCATGTGTTCTTTATTTCATGACTCAAGCTGTCATAGTTACCTCTGTCAGGGACACTGACAGTCTTTTGGTAGAGGGAAAAGAGATCTCAGAAATATTTCCAGTCACTTCCATGCACATTTGGCTGGACATAGCAGGTTACATGGATTAAGGCCGACATCAACAGTACAGGAAGTATATTTCCACTGCAAAGTGAAACATCAGAGGCAGGGTAGTAAGTTTTAAGTAATAGTGCATTCAGGCCATGTGCGGTGGCTCACACCCGTAATCCTAGCACTTTCGGAAGCTGAGGTGGGTGGATTACCTGAGGTCAGTAGTTCGCGATCAGCCTAACTAATATGGTGAAACCTGTCTCTACAAAAAAAAAAAAAAAAAAAAAAAAAGGTGGGGGGGGGGTTTTCCCTGTGTTCATTTTTTCGCCATCACCCAAAATTATTTGGTTAAACCTTTCTAAAAAAAAAAAAAAAAAAAAAAAAAAAAAAGCTGGGCGTGGTGGCGCATGCCTGTAATCCAAGCTACTTGGGAGGCTGAGACAAGAGAATTACTTGAAGCAGGAGGCAGAGGTTGCGGTGAGCCAAGATCCCACCATTGCACTCCAGCCTGGGCAACAAAAGCAAAACTTTGTTTCAGATAATAGTAATAATAATGCATTATTTCATAGCAAGCTTTGGAAGTTTCAGGGGGTTGAAATCATGCAATATATATACATACATATATATATATACACACACACATAAGTATATACACATATGCACATATATACATATATATACACACACACACGTATATATATTGCCATTATGCAATTAAGCTAGAAAATAACAAAATGATAATACAAATTACCTGTATGTTTGGATTTTAGGAAAATAAATAGTTCTGGATAACTCATATAGCAAAGAAAAATAATTATAAACTTAAAAAATGAAATTACTATATATACCAAAACGTGTGAAATACAACTAAAATCACACTTAGACATTTATAGCATTAGGCATCTACATTTGAGAAAAAGGTTTAAAAATTCATGAACTAAGCATTCAAGCCAAACGTTTGAAAAAAAAAATTAAACCCAAATTAATTGGAGGAAAGAAAATAATAAAAAGCTGAAAATATTTTTAAAATAGAAAACAAATAAAAGGATAATTAATAATTAAAATAGTAATAACTGATAATAATTCATTGAGAAAGGACTTACCTAACTTTAATGTCACCTGTTGAAACAGACCGAGAAAAACAGCTGAAGGCACAGATAGCATAACAGGAATGGAAACGGAGACCTTAGTAAAAATTTATAGTCATTAAAAATATCAACACTATCATCAACACATTTGTTTCAATGCATTTGAATAGTTTATGAAATTGTTAAAGTTGTGAGAAAGTGTAAATTTCCAGGCTGACTAAAGCAGAAATATAAAAACTTAATAATCTTTTCACTAAAAAAAAATTGAAGAGTCATTATAAACCTTCCCTCAAATATAATTCCAGGTCCAGATGTCTTACCAGTGGGTTTACCAAGTGATTAATGAAAAAATATTATCAGTCTTTCACAAATCCTTGACATTCTTGAGAATAGGGAGAAAAGGACGACACATTCCAGAACTAGTTTTAAAATGCCATTGCAACGTTGATGTCAAAATTTGCTAAGGTCACTATGAGAAAGGAAATATTACAGGATATTTTACTCATGCACATAGATATAAAACCTATAAATAAAATAATATCAAATCTAATCTTAGAAATTATAAAAAAGATAATCCACAATGACACATATAGTTGTATTCCAGGAATGCAAAGTTGATTTAGCATTTCAAAATCAAGCAATGTAATTTATCATATTAACAGAATAAAGGATAAGATTATTATAAGATTGTTTGCATAGATGTGAAATTTCTAAATAAAATTTAATATGCATTTGTAATTTTACAAAAAGTTCTCAACAAACTGGAAATAGAAAAAAAAAGTTATTGTAAAGGATCTATAGAAAGCTTACAGCACACAGCACGCTTAAGAGTAAAATGTGAAAGCTTTCCCTTTGAGATCAGAAAATGACAAAAGTTTTCCTGTCACTATTTTACTCAATATCATACTTGATACACTTGAGCCAAGTAGAATAAGAAAAATAAGTAAGAAATTTAATAATTGGAAAATAATAAATACAAAACTACTATCACATAATAAAATAGGATTACATATGAAGAACTTTAGACGAATCTACAGATAAATTGTTGTAATCAATAAGTTCAGCAAGACAGTGGAGCAGCGTACATCTCGGTTCAGGCTCCTATAAAAGAATACCATAGACTGAGTGGCTTAAATAATAGTCATTTATTTTTCACAGTTCTAGAGGCTGGAAGTTCAAGATCAAGTTGCTGGCAGATTTGGTTCTAGGTGGGGGCCCACTTTCCAACTTGTGAACAGCCACCTTCTCACTGTGTGCTCACATGTCCTTTCCTTCTTTCTCTCTCTCTTCCTCTCCTGAAGGCACTGACTTCATCAGGAGGAGCTCACCTTCATGACCTCATCTAAACTCAATTATTTCCCAAAGAGCATACCTTCAAACACCATCAAATTAGATGTTACGGTTTCAACATTTGAATTTTGAGTCATTCAGTCCATAACAGCATACAAATACATAAATATGCAAAGTACATATATAATACACAAAATATGTATAAATAATTTGCATTTTTACTTACCAACAAAAAATCATTAGAAAATTAAAACTAAATAGATTAAGAAAATTAAAACTAAATAGATCTATAAATAGATGCCATTTATAATGATTTAATTCCCAAAAGTACATCATATAAAAGATGCCCAAAACCTCTACCCAGGAAGCTATAAAAGACCTAAATGAATGAAGGGACAGATAAGGTTTATGAATGAGAAGACCCAATTTGAGAAATATACAAATTGCTTCCAAACTGATTTACAGTTTCAGTGCAATTTTAATCAAAATTCAACTTTGATTTTCCTGGTACTTTGTTTCATTTTAGCACTGCTGTGAAATGCAAAAGTCTATGAATGGCTAAGACAGTATTGAGAAAAGAATAGTAAGGTAGTAGAACTTGCTAAGCATCAGACTTAAAAAACAAGTAAGACAAGGTGTCATCATTTCAAAGATAGGCAACCATACAACTGAAATAGAATAAAGTGATGATTTTAAATTTAAGAAATTCTGTTCAAAATTATTCAGCAAGTGATTAAAATAAATGTCACAGAGTTGGAGCATATATTTGTAATACAAGTACACCCCAAAAATTCATATCAAAAAGTTATGAGGAAGTCTTATATATCAGTAAGAGAAGGACAAGCAATCTAATTTTTAAAAATTAGTAGGAGACTTGTAAAAGTGCCTCTCAAAAGTGGCCAATAAATGTATCAAAACATACTTAACCTTGTTCATGACTGAGTTATCCACCCACACATACACACACATAATAAGATCTACTATGCATGTAACCTCCAGAATGGCTGAAATTTAGAAAGACCAATGATGTGTTCAAGGAAAATAAGCAATATTAACTTTTATGAACTTCTAATGATGGTAAATCTTGGTAGAATAACTTTGGAAAATGGTTTGGAATTAGCTGCTGAAGTTGAAGATAATTCAAATTTGTGATCCAGAAATTAATTTCACACCTAGAAATGTGCACTAAGCTGTATCTATACATCATCTATATGTATCATTTATAGCTCTCTCTCTCTTTGCGTAGATATACATACACACACACGAAATATATATATATATATTTATATATATGTATATATATTTATATATGTGCATATATATATATATGTATATGAGAATGTATTTTACAGCATTATTATGTCAAGCAGGGAAAAACCCCAAATCACCATTATCAAGAGTATGGATGAATAAATTGAATATATTTATACAGTGGCATAATATATAGCACTGACAGTGAATATATTCACAACTAGATATGAAAAACATGGGTGAGTCTCACAAATACAATGTTGAGCAGAAAAAGTTTCAAAACAGGTGTACCTAAACTATAATATCAAATATGCATGCTCATGTGGCACAAGTACAAAGAAACAAGTGATTCTGATGGACGTCAGGACAGTGCTCACCTTTGATGAGGACAGAGAGGGGCTTCTGAGGGAATGCCGTGCTCTACCGTTTGGTGAGGATTGTAGTACATTTGTTTACATACATTAAACTGAACATTTTTTTTTTACATTCCAAAGCAGGGAGGTGGCTTTATATTCCTTCTTCTAAACCTGTTACTCTGCACATTAAGAAAAAATGGAAACCAGTTCGAAGAGAAGCTGGTAGAGTCGTGGCTGTAATCTTGGAGTCACATTCCACTTTGATTTTATCTTGGGCCCTTACATTTTCCTATGGCTGTTTTTGCTGTATCACCAACCCCAGCCAAATCATCATCACCAATGGTATTATTTTTCAAATACTTGGAGGATAAATCAATGGGCTTTGCCAATATTTAAAACAAGTTTTTTTCTTGTATTTCATCACCAATTTAGAACATCATTGGGTTATTATAAAGTGGATATTTGTACTTAGCCAGCTAGTAATAATATGTGACTAGAAACAAATTATCAAATTCTGGTTGGATAACTTGATATCCCATTTTTAGATTTGAAGGCCTAATCTTAAATTGTTGATTTAAGGTCGGTATATATATATATATATATATATATATATATATATATATAATTATTATTTTTTTAAATGGAGTCTTGCTCTCTCACACAGGCTGGAAAGCAGTGACACAATCGTGGCTTACTGCAACCTCTGTCTCCTGGGTTCAAGTCATTCTCCTGCCTCAGCCCTCTGTGTAGCTGGGACCACAGGTGCGTGTCACCACTCCCAGTTAATTTTTGTATTTTTGGTAGAGACAGGGTTTCACCATGTTTGCCAGGCTGGTCTTGAACTCCTAACCTCAAATAATCCATCTGCCTCAGCCTCCCAAAGTGTTGGGATTACAGGCGTGAGCCATTGTGCCTGGCGTAAGGTCAGCGTATAGTCTTATAAACCATGAGTGAGATTATTACTCTGTACAGTAAAGAAATGTGAGCTTTGGAGAGGTGAATAAATAATTTGCCCCCACTGAAGAACTCTTTGATATTGAATGGCCTTTATGTTTGTTAAAACAAAAAAAAAGATTGCACTAGATCATCAGTCAATAAACACTGTGCTCTTGGTACATAGAAAGCTGGATGCTATGAAAAAGAGGAAAAGAAGATTATTTCCATTCTTTTGAGGAGTCTGTAATCTAGTCAAGGAAAACAAGTGCAGATTCAGCTAAATTTCAGTGTAAAATGGAATACTTTTAATGCCGTATTTGAAAATAGTCTGTGTTGAGCCATATAGATGGAGAAGCTTAGCAAGTGCCCATGGAGAAAGTGGTTGGTGAGCTCGAAGTTGAAAAGTGAGGAGAGAAATGCTGTAGCATGGCCTTTTATGATCTCTGAACTCCTCTTAGGGCTAGACTTTTTAAATTTCACTTTTTTTTTTTTTAAATGATAGCCTTGACAGGACACCTTCATTTACATAGTGCAAATAAATGAAGTTAGTCTGCAGGGACGAGTTACTGCCACTAATGTCATGAAACTGGTTTAATCCAATATTTCAAATAACTATTTGCAACTCCCTGACAGACACTGCCATGCTCTAACACCTCTGTTTTGGTGATGACACTCTAACAGACTAAAATGATGTCACATTAATGTGATAGGAGATGACAAGTTTGAGAATGTAATACTCTGGTCCCTCAATCTGTGTGGTAAAAATTGAAAGCTGATACAACTTCCAAGAGGTAGACATGCAAACTCCCTAGGTCCCCACATCTAGAGGGAATATTTAGGCAGTCTAGAGCGGGGATGCCTTCAACTAGGAAAGGACTAGGCCCACAGGGGAGTTGGAGGAGTGTGGAGGGAAGGGTCTACTCAAGAGTATTCCTTCCTAGGGAAATTCAAAGGGGATAATTTGTGCCTGAACAATGGAAAGAGGTCTAATCTTGGGGTCAACATCCTGAGTACTAGTTCTTATTTCTCCGTAATCTCTGATTACTTTACTTTTCTAGATCTCTGCTTTCTCATCTATAAAATAAGGGGTTGGATTAGAATAAATCAGTCATTTCAATTTCAAATGTGTAAGAAGCCAGGCAGGTGAAGAAACTGTAAAACAGGCCTTGTATCAATGAGAGGGGGTGCTTGAGCCTGAGGCAAACTGGAGCCACAGAAGCCCCAATTAAAAGAGTTAAAATTTGTTTTTAACACTATGCTGGGTTTTGGTAAATGGACATATAGTTTGTAAATGCCTACTTTAAATCAACTGTGAAGTTTCTTTTCACTTGGCAATGTAAATTCAAATGTTCCACAAGGCATTTGATAATTACATGACATCTCTACTTCACTTTAGTTACATAAGTATGGTATATTAATTAGGATTACATTCTGCTACAAGTAAAAGAAATCCCTCAAAGGGTAGTGAGTTAAATAAAATAGAAAGTTATTTCTTACTCTTATAAGAGTTCAGAGATAAGCAGTTCAGGGCAGGTCAGCAGCTCCACTCCACAATGCCCTTGGGGGCCCAGACATTGTCAGGCCATTCCAGAGGTGTGACCTTGTTCCAGGCTTTGCGATAGAAGAAGAGATGAGGAAGTAAGAACAAAGGGTTGTTTCTTAAAGAAGACCAGAAACTATCTCACTAGGCTTCCTTTTCCATGTCACTGATGAAAACGCAGTGGCCTAACTTCAAAGGAGCCTGGGAAATGTAGCCGTCACGCTAAGCACAACTTGCGTGTCCTCCGCAGCACAACTCATATGTTGAAGCCCTAACCCCCAATGTGTTAGCGATTTGGAGATAAGGCCTTTAGGGAAGAAACTGTGGCTAAATGGGGTCATCAGATTGGAATCTTTATACAATATAATTGCTGTTTTTAAAGGAATAGAGGCTAGGAACAGCGGCTCAAGACTGTAGTCCCACTTACTAGGGAGGCTGAGGTGGGAGGATTGCTTGAGCCCAGGAGTTTGAGGTTACGATGAGCAATGATCATACAACTGCACTCCAGAGTGAGACCTTGTCTCTTAAAACAACAGCAGCAGCAGCAGCAGCAACGACAACCACAACAACAACAAACTAAATTAAAAAAAGAAGACAAGAAAAGGCTTTGTGGGGATGGAGTGAGAATGTACCTACAAGCCAGGAAGGGAGCCTTCAGTAGAAACATGGTGGCACCTTGATCATGACTTGCAGTCTTGAGAACTGTGAGAAAATTAAAGTCTGTTGTGTAAACTATTCAAACAGTGATTTTTTTTTTCAATGGTAGCCCAAGCTACCATAAAATACATGCAGCTAACAATGCTATTAAGTTGGAAGAAGAAAAGCAGATATGACGGGACAGTGAGCAGTCCCTGCCATTGCTGGCTTTAGGTTGTCATTGGTGCTGAGCCTCACAATTACACAAAAAAGCTTCTGTTAGATTCTGGAAAAACATCATGATTATAAAGATCTGAAATGCATTTCTCTATAAAAGTTTTTAAATTCTCTCTCTCTGTTGAATAGAGGTAACTAAAAGAAAACCCTGTGAATCATGAAGAATAGATTCTGATTGATCTTCACTGTTAAAAATCTGTAAGTATTCACACATGAGAGTGATGCTTCACTGTTTTTATAGCAGGTTTGTAATCTACATTTGTGTGGTAGGTACACACTAAGATGGCCCCAGTGACCCCTGGCTTTGTGCACTGGTGGGATTCCTTCCCCTTGTATGTCCTCTGGGTTTAATGTTATTGGAAGGAATTGGTGATGCATTTTCAATGGATACAGCAAGAGTGGTAGGAAGCCACTTCTGAAATGAGGTTATCAGTAGCAGTGGCTTCTGTCTTGGGTTCTCACTGTCTCTCTCATTCCCCTTCCATCTTCTCGATTGCTCTGGGGAAGACAGGTGCCATGTCCCATGTCGTGAGAAGGCCACATGGGGAGGTCCACATGCGTGGTCTTGGGCACAGATCTTAGGAGTCTTTCCAGGAGCCAAAAGAGTGAGCTCAGAAGCAGATCCTTTCCTACGCAAGCCTTGAGATGACTGCAGCCCTGGCTAAAACTGCAACTGCGGTCTCATGAGGGTCTCCAAGCTAAGCACCTCCTGGAGTTCTGATTTACAGAAAACGTATAATAGTAAATATTCATGTTTTCAGCCACTAAATTTTGTGTGAATGTGTTATGCGGCAATAGACAACATATAATCTATTTATAATTTGCATTCAACATAAAAAGCTGTATCAATGAAGCCCAATGTGGGCTAGGAGGTTTCATTCATTTCATACTATTATTAATCATTATTATGTTTGCTTTGATCACATTACTATGTTATCCAAAGGTACAAAATAGGTGAGATATGGCTTTTGCCCTCAAGAAGCTTTAAATACAGAAGTTAAACCAAAAATAATAGTATTTGTTTTATCATCTTAAGAGTTTACATTGGATTATGATAAATCAAACTCGTCATGCCTTAAAGAAACTTCAAGTTGCCTCTCTTGCAAGTAACAGAAGCACTGGGGATAGGCGGGTTTGGGGGCTCAGTGATGATGTTGAAAACCCAAGTGACCCTTAGATCCTGACTCTTCTATCCATAGCCCACAGATTTCCTTCTCTCAGTTGTTAGTAGCTTGTCTACCTCTGCACATTTGTCTAGGATCCAGACAGGAGGAAGGGGAAAAGGTAGGCCAAAGGCACATGGCAGCTGCAATGGGCTATCATGCTTCTGCAGACACAGATTTATAGAGGTGAAATAATGTCTGGTACTAATGCTAAAAGAATACTCAGAGATTTAGGGGATTTAAGAGTTACATTAAAAATAATACTTGTAAAATATCATGAGTTTGCTTCAAGATAATCTCATTTTTTTCATTAATGATGCTACGAAGGCAAACAAATATATTGTGTCTATTCAAACACAATTTTTCTTTTCCATTGAGTAAGTTTGAATGACTGAAAGACAGGAGAGGCTCAAAATTAAATATAAGTGATGTTAATAAATGTATGATCTACAGAAACACTAAAACATTTTGGTCTGAAAAAGCTTCTATCTTTGAAAAATTTACGCAAATTCACCCAAACTAAAAGTCAGTTTGTACATTTTTTGGTGGAAAAGAAGGGCTGTAGAGTAAGTATAAAAATTTTGTTTTAACATAGTTATTTTTTCCTGACCTGCTGCATGCCTCAGAACAAAAAGGAAAGATACTTGATAGAAAGATACATGAAGTTCTGATGCAAAAAGGCATAAATTATGAACGGGTCATTCTGGAGGGTTGCTCATCATTCGAGTTTCTTTATGTGCAGTTTACTCACTTTGACAATTAAAAAGGAATATTTATTTATGTTAGCTCTTTTGGATTTATTTACTTATGGTATGGACTAATTATTTTCTTTTAAATATTATCATCACCAAATATTAATTCTGGTTATTTAGAGTGTTCCGGTTGTTTTACATATTCAATTAAGCTGATATCTTAATTGACCTTTTCAAGAGTCATAAACTTATATTCTTCTGCATTTCCAAAAGATAGTGTCAGGTGGAGGGAGGACAGAAAAAAAACAGCTATTTGAGCCTCTTCCAGATAAGTGAAACAGTTGGGTTTCTGTCTCCCTAAGGTCATATGTATTCTAAACTCAATGGAGGGAAAACTTTGAATGCATCCTGTAGCTGATGTTGAATATTTCCCACTGTAGAACAAGTAAACATTTTACAAACCTTAATTGCAATAGATTCAGGGGTCAATTTTACAAAAAGCCCTGTACTGAGATCATGCCTGTGTGGTACTGAAAATATTGGAATCAAGTGGATTTTCTCAATAAAAAAATATTGAAATTTGTCCTTTGATGTCTTGTAAACAACCTGATTATTTAATACAGTTTTTCTTTCCATCTTAAAACAAATTGTCAACCAATCATCTTGGTATCTTTTGGACTCAGCATCAATCTGAGTATTACAGTGAATTTTATTTCAATGTCTTCAGTAACATCTGCATTTCAGCACAGAGAAGCCTTTGAGCCATTCCTGGTGAGTCTCATGCATTGATAATGCCAGGGTGTAGGGCCAGGCCAAATGGGAGAATGGAGAATGGTATAAGCATGCATATACCACCCAAATCATCAGAACACATTTCTTCACTTCCATGATCCCTTCTTTAGTAAAAAACATGGGAGATTATGAGTCAGCAAGATACAGGTGAGTGTGACTTACGATAACGGTGACAGCAACAGCAAAAATGGGTGACATTTACTGAATCCTTATTGCATACCAAGCACAGACCCACACCAAATCAGAACTCTCTATCTTTTCTCCTCATTGCCTTTTGGAGAAAGGCACCTGGAGAAAGAAAGGCAGATTGGAAAACTGTCAAGACACCGCCGGGGATGCTGAGGCAGAGGCATCTTCCTCTCCTGCCCAGATATTTCCTCCTCACCCTATGCCCATTTTATTTTTTTTAAATAAGAAAGTTTGGGTCAAATTTCTTTCACATACAAACAAGCTCTGCTATATACACACATCTGTTTTTTTCTTTTTTGAGATGAAGTCTCACTCTTGTCACCCAGGCTAGAGTGCAATGGTGTGATCTCGACTCACTGCAACTTACACCTCCCAGGTGCAAGCGATTCTCCTGCCTCAGCCTCCCCAGTAGCTGGGACTACAGGTGCCCGCCACCATGTCTGGCTAACTTTTATATTTTTAGTAGAGATGGAGTTTCACCATGTTGGCCAGGCTGGTCTTGAACTCCTGACCTCAGGCAATCTGCTAGCCTTGGCTTCCCAAAGTGCTGAGATTACAGGAATGAGCCACTGTTCCCGGCCACACACATCTTACTTAATGCATATAAAAACCCATGAGAACGGTATAATTATAATTACCCTTGTAAAGGTGAGAAAACTGAGGTTTAGAGAAGTTTACTAACTTGCCTAAAATTACCTAGCTAATGGCAGGGGAGAGATTCAGAAGACTTTGGCTTCCCACAGCCAAAGCTTAGCCATTCCTCCTCACTTCCCCTTGTCGATGACCGTTTCTGAGAGGCTGCACCACAACAGAAGTGGTGGTATCGTGTGATCCAAATGAAACCTGTCACACAGAGCGCGAGTCAGGGCTGGCAAGTGATGGCGCCAAGGCCAAGAGTGGCTTTGAGGGCAATCGACCTAGTAAAGTTCCAGGTTAATTAGAGAGTGGAGTAGTTTTCTCTGTGGGAATTTTCTTCAGAATTTGAAAAGAAATGAAGCAAGGGTCCAAGTCCTGGGATCCATGAAGAGGAGAGGTCAAGAACAAAGAGGTGGTGGCACCTTTGAAGTTGGCTCCTCTCAGCTCTTTGTACATTTTATACCTTTTTCAACCCTTGTCTTCTCGGGGAGCCATGATTTCTCAAAGCTTCCAACCACTCTTCTGCCCTGTCCCTTCTGACACCATCAGCCCACACAATTATCCGCAATTAATAACACCTAATTTCTATCACTCTTGAGGGCCATGGAGGTTCTTAACCCTATGCATTATTAATCAGCTCATGAGGTCTTGAGTTTAGTTTAATTTCAGCGTAACTGAGAGACTAACCAAGTCCTGACACATCAGCAGAAAAAAGACAGCAAATTAACTCATTAGAGACTGTTTTCTGACATAAAATTCTGTGGTTCTTCTGATGTTAAAAAAAAAAAAAAGTAAATTACATTAAGTGAAAACTTGATACGTCATTTCTGGAAGGTTGCTGACCTCTAGTGTTGGCACAGACCTAGAAGGAAAATTTAAACCTCTGTGTTATTTCTAACAAAGTTTCCTGAATCTTTCCTTTCCTTTTTTCTTATAGAGGAGAAGAAAATATAAAGTACTTCAACTTGAAGTTCTATTAACTAAAGCTTCATTTACAGAATAAATATTTCTGCTGACATTTGACTGATTATATCAATTTTGAAGTTCAAATTTTAATAAGGTATTACCAAGCCCAAGAATAAACAAGCTAATCAGGCACAGTTTCCTAGTCCCTTCTTTGTATTAAATGATAAGTGAACTTAAAGCTATGCTTTGTCTTATTAATATCTGCTAAATATGGATGAATTACTGAATATATATTTATTCTTAAACTCATTTGGAGGCAAATATTTACAAGGCTTTTCTCTTATAATCTGATTTTAATATCTCAACTGAAACTGATTTATAACACGTGACTTCAAATGTGGTATTAAAGAGGCCAAGAATTAATGAGCTGATTCTATCAAGGGTTTCTTGAAACTGATTTTGAAAGGTGGAAAATATTTCTATATTTTTAATCAAATTTTAATTGTAGGAATTTTCCTGGCAAATATCAGAGTCTCACATAAACAAATCTTTAATAATTTTGCATGTGCATATATTTGGGTTCATCATATTGTTAACTGAGTTAGAAACTCACTTGAATATTCTGTGCCATCATTTCTAGCTTGCAGGTGGATTTCTTTATTTCTTCCAGAATTAGTTACTGAGGAAGTTAGTGAAATATGTGGTCTGGAAATCTTTAAAACTTGCTGTGTATGAGACACAGGGTGGGGTGGGGTGGTGAAGGTTGACTGTCTGTCCATTTCAGCGATAAGCTAAAGAACATCATCCTACCCACTGTGTACTTACCTACGCAGCCAGTTATATTGTAGAAATAGCTAAACAATTTAACTGTAATGTGGCAAGATACATGATAATTAGTTTTGTTCACTCAAAAAGTGCTCACTCTGTGACCGTGAACAAATCCAGCCACCCTCGTAGTAAGTATCCGCCTCCCGGAGCTTTGTATGGATTGTTTGTGAAGTGTGTCTCACATAACATAAAGGTAAACTAATGTGAACATATGCTTTAAAAAAGACAGGGATTGTTTAAAGACCAGCACACCAATTTTGGAAGAGAAGTATTTTAGGTACTAGGCTCATTTTCTGATCAAACCTACTCTTTCACTATTTTAGTCTGGGTTCTCCAGAGAGACAAAATCCGTAAGATAGGATGTGTTCCCTCTTTCTCAGGGGACTTCAGAGCTTTTTCTTATTTAGCTGACTGGATGAGGCCTAGTTGTATTATAGAGGGTAAACTACTTTACTCAAAGTCTACTGATTTGAATGTTAACATAAAAAACCAGACACACACACCAACCAACTTCAGAGCAACATCTAGACAGGTTTTTTACCGCATAGCTGGCCACCATACCTTAACCAGGTTGACCCTTAAAATTGCCCATCACATACTCTTACACAATGATACATGGGCTTGATTTAATATTTTGTGTAAAAATATTGTGTTTTTCTCATGTCATTGTTTACTTGGTTCAATTTGAGAAAAGTGTAAATGTTTAAATCAAGTTTGTCCAACCCACAGCCCATGGGCTGCATGTGGCCCAGGACAGCTTTCAATGTGGCCCAGCACAAATTCATAAACTTCCTTAAAACAATATAAGATTGTTTTGCATTTTTTAGTTCATCAGCTACCGTCAGTGTATTCTATGTGTGGTTCCAAACAGTTCCTCTTCTTCCAGTGTGGCCCCGGGAAGCCAAGAGATTGGACACCCTTGGTTTAAATGGTTTTGTTATGTGAAGAAATCCTTAATCCTTCTGCAGTGTTCTTTGTGACTCTGGTCTCATCACAGCTGCCTTCCCTTTGTCACACCTTCATTGTGGTTCGTAAGTCCTCTCAGCCTTGCCTGGTTCTCTCCCTCCTCATTCTCCTCTTAGGCTTTCTTTCCTAAGAACTCTCTTGCATGTCTTGTACCATCTTGTGTCTGCTTTCAGAGAACTGAGACAATGCAGTGTTGGGGGCTCATGTTTTGTAGCTGGGGGAGGAACCCAGGATGGATCAGAGTGGTCATATGATAGGGTCCTACAGAAGGTTTCTAGGCATTCATAGGGACCAGCTCAGATGCCCAAATGTTTAGAATTCCTAGTCTGATCAACTAGCACTCTGAATGATGGAACTTCCTGGAGCCGAGGGTTTATGTATTTTTAAAAATGCTTAAACATTTTTTTGAGGAGAGTTAATTAAGCTATAAGCATCTTTTATACATTTAAATGCAAATAGTTGATGAATAAACACTATCTGTAGAGTATGATGCAGTTTTAGGAAAGGTGATGAAGTTTTGGTGTCTGCCTCAATTTAGGTGAGAACATATAAAAGCAAACCAGAATGGGGTGGTTGATATAAGAAAATAAAACATAAAACTAGATGGTCTGGAAGAAGAAATGGGACCAGTCACAGGCTGCTTCCAAAATAAGAAAGTAAAGCTCATCTCATTTGAACTGGATTTGTTAGGATGAGATATTGCAGGAGAGGACAGAGACCAGTGTTTGATGGAGGGAAAAGAGTGCATGCCCAGCAGAGCGAGAAGTTCCAAAGACTCATCTGAGAGGAGGGTGTTATATGCAGTGAGGAAAAAGGAGTAATGCTGTATAGGTAGACTGCAGCCAGTGATTGAGTTACCCGATGCCAAGGGAAGAAGCTGGGAATTGATTCTAGCAGTGTTTTGAGCAAAAATATGCCTACATATTTTACATATTGATTACCAATCTATAACTTCTAACTGTGGTCCAAGTATCGATCTCACTCACCCTGTGAATGACATGGACCTTGTAGCGTGTTTACTCACACCCTGTCAAGTATTCTGGATAGAGCATAATACTAGTGACAGCAAGTTTTAGCTCATGTGACTTATTTTATATCCAGCTTAACTTCAATATCTATGAAATAAAAAATAAGACAGGGAAAGAATAGCTACTTTATATATTTGGAGTAATACCAATATAACTGAGTAAAAAATTCTGTTGAAAGATAACATCAAAAAAAGGAGAGAAAGGAATGGGAAGATAGATAGTAAACACAAAAAGAAATCACCCATGGCAAATTGAAATTGTCCCTAAAACAAATATTTGACAGATTCCTGAAAACAATCATTTGGCAAATGTACCCAAGAAGAATGTTCTATCTTTAAAATAAATGTAAGTTTAAGAAATATCCACTTTGGTTTTAATAAAACAAATGATTATTTTTTCATAATGCATTAGCAATCCCTAATGGGCTTACACACGTGCCAGCCAGTGTAGACATTGCTGGACCAAAGTGAAAACTGAGAAGAGCAAATATGATGTAATTAAAGACAGTCTGTTTTATGGAAATAATAATTCCATAATGGCAAAATGCTATACAAAGGTAAACACAATGCACATTAATTCTATGCAAGTTTTATGAATGTTCTTGAAGAAATTATTTATTAGCTTAATTTTTTTTAATTTTGAAAATATTCCAACTCACAGAAAAGTTGAAAGGAAAATACAATGAACATCTCTATGTCCCCCAACTAGATTCAGATTCACCAGCTCTTAGCATGTCATCATATCTATTCTCTTTCTCACTCTTTTCCTCCTCTTTTGTCAAACTGCTCATAGGTAGTTCAGAGATATGGTGACAAATCACCCCATTGTTACCAGAATTAGCCTGTACAACCACTTCACCATGTCCACCCTCAGGAAAGTCTTTGATGTAAAAATGAGATCTAACCCACAATCTGCACTCAAATTTCTCAGTCGTCCTCAAATATCTTTTTTGAAACAACTTACTGAGGCCTAATTGACATACAAAAAATACACACGTATTTAACATATACAACTCGGTGAGTTTTGAGATAAGCATATATGTGTGAAACCATCACCACTACCTGTACCAAAAACAAATCTAGTCCTTCCACAAGATTCCTCCTGGCCTTTTTATTTATTATTATTGATATTATTCGGTGATAAGAACACTTAACATCAGATCTGCATTCTTAGTAAACTTTTAAGTATGTAACATAGTTTTTTGTTTACTGTAAGTACTATGCTGTAAAGTAGATCTCTAGGACTTATTCATCTTGAATTACTAAAACTTTGTACCCTTTGACCAAAACCACCCATCCTCTTCTTTCCACTAAACCCTGACAACCACCCTCCTACTCTCTGCTACTATGAGTTTGACTATTTTAGATTCCTCCAAACTATTCCTCTAGACTGTTTTAGATTCCTCTAAACTATTCCTCTAGACTATTTAGTGGAATCATGTGGTATTTGTCCTTTTGTAACTGACTTGCTCATTTAGCATTTGTCCCTCAGGTTCATCCATGTTGTTGCAAATGGCAGGATTTCCTCCATTTTTAAGGCTTATCAAGTGCCTTTGTAACTTTTAGTTGAATTGGTTTTTGATTCAGGATCTAATTGAGACTCATTCATTACATTTGGCTGCTGAATTTTTGTACTCTTTCCCAATCTTGAAAAACCCCTAAACCCACCGTATGCTCTTCAAAATATGGAAGGCTTTGATATGTCCTTCAGGTTGTACCACATTCGGAATGTGACATGTTCCTCCTTATTAGATACAGACAGACCCTTCTGAGGAAAGCAGCACTTCTGTTCTTTTGGGTAGTGCTCTCTTCCTCACATTGGGAGGCATGTGATGCCAGGTTGACTCCTGAGGTGGGATGCTTACCTGGTTCGACCACTTTTGTGTCCAGAGAGTGACTGACAGACCCCTCCATTGTAAAGATGCATTTCCTCTTTTCTAATTAATAGCTAATCTGAGGAGTGGTATGAATTCACATGCTAATTCGTAGTTTTCAAGGCTCTGAGTCATTTTTAGGGAGTTGGGTGTTGGTGGAAGTTCTTCTAGTGAAACTTCAACATGACTTTACTGATCACAGAAGTGTGCTTTTTCACATGCAATGAAAGACCCTCAAGTTAGAGCTGGAAGGGACCCAAGTGATAATCTGGTTCAGTTTCAGTTTTTATTTATAGAAAGGGAGCTCAAGCCATCTCATTGAAATAGTAAGAACCATACTCCAGATCCCCTGATTCCAGTCCAATTTTATTTCTATTAATTTTGAGGTGCATTTACTTAGTCTTTCAAGAACTAGCAAAAAATCTTGGGCAATCAAAAGAAGACAAAGGGCATCATGGAAAAAGATAGATTATGCTATTCTTGAGAACGTGTATTCAGGATAATAATAGCAGAAATTGACGGCTCTATAATAAATAAAATATCATGTGAGCCACAGGTATGCACCACATATGTAATTTAAAATTTTAAGTAACCGTTTACAAAAATAAAGAGATGGAACTAACTGCAATAATATACATTAGTTAACCCATGTCCCAAATATGATCATTTCAACACATAACCAATATTTTAAAAATTATATATGAGACAACTGGGCACGGTGGCTCACGCCTTTAATTCCAGCACTTTGGGAGGCTGAGGCGGGCAGATCACCTGAGGCCGGGAGTTCAAGACCAGCCTGACCAATGTGGAGAAATCCCATCTCTACTAAAAATACAAAATTAGCCTGGGGTGATAGCGCACGCCTGTAATCCCAGCTACTCGGGATGCTGAGGCAGGAGAATTGCTTGAACCCAAGAGGCGGAGTTTGCAGTAAGTTGAGATCACGCCATTGTACTCCAGCCTGGGCAACAAAAGTGAAACTCCATCTCACAAATATATCTATGTATGTATGTGTGTGTGTGTGTGTATGGGGCTGGGAGTGGTGGCTCATGCTCGTAATCCCAGCAGTTTGGGAGGCTGAAGTGGGCAGATCATTTGAGGTCAGGAGTTTGAGACCAGCTTGGTGAACATAGTAAAACCCCATCTCTATTAAAAATACAAAAAAATTAGCCTTGTGTGGTGGTGTGTGCCTACTACTAATCCCAGCTACTCGAGAGGCTGAGGCATGAGAATCACTTGAACTCAGGAGGTGGAAGTTGCAGTCAGCTGAGATTTGCCACAGTACTCCAGCCTGTGCAACACAGCAGGACTCTGTCTCTTTCACTCTAGATATGATACTTCATATTTTTGTTTTTGAATCAGGGCATACTCTCTACTTTATAGCACATCTCAATTCAGAGTAGCCACATTTCAAGGGAGCAAAATAGCCTCATTCAATCAGTGTTGATTTTGTTGAATGACGCTGCTCTGGAAGAGTGAAGAAATATCACAGAGAGGTATCTGCTTAAAAGGCCAATGAAAGCAATTGCCTGACAGTCAAAACAGGACCTAATAGATATTAGCAGTTAGTGGTAAAATTTGGAATGATAATTTTATTTTCCCTACCTAGCTCTTTAGGACTTTGGATTCCCTGAAGGTATTCAAATATTAACTAATAATTTTTAATATTTCAAAAGTCTATTTAATAATATTAAGCAGTTATTAAAAAAAATACACCATAACACTAACATCAGTGACACTCATGTCATTACGTAAGTCAAGCTAACACTTAGGATCTGAGACAGGGGTATGTGGTCCATGCAGTCACCTAGAGAAGGGGTTGAATGTGCTATGATCACTACCTTGAATTTCTTACAATTTTGCCTTTGAATTTGTGTTTTGTAAATAGAATCAGGTGGGACTCAAGCATGCGCTGGTGACTTTCTCTTGCTTCCTGCTCTCCAGGATGGGTTCTAGGCTGCTGACTTCTCCTTTTACCCACAGGTCTGGACATGTCATCATGTCACGGGGAGGGGTGAGAGCAGGTGCATGCACCTAATAGAAAGTTATCTACAGTCACCTGGCAATTACCACTGTGCCAGCAATACCACATTAAATAACAATTTAAAAATACCATGATAGCTCAAGAGAAAGATAATAGAAGAAATTTGAAAAAGCTTTTTTTATTTTTCCTGCTGTTTGAGACAAGGCTTCACACTGTCATTTTGCACTAGGTCCTAGAAAGTATGTAGCTGCCTTTGTGCTCAGTGTTGGAGAAGCTGCTTTCATTCCGATTCTTATTGCCATGAACTGTTTGGTAGCAATTTCAATTGCTGCCCTTTTAAAAAACAAAAATCAGGGAAATAATTATTTCCTAATAAAGACAGTTTGGCAGACAAATTGTTGAAGGAATGTGGGACACGGGTAATTATTAAGTAGGACTTTTATGTAGAAAATATTGGGAACACCTGATCTGGATGCAGAATGTGTTCTAAAACAACAGTCAGGCAACTCAACAAAAAGCCAAGTCATTGCATGGGTGTTAGGGGAAGAAGGCTAATTTTTGCAGGGTTTGTTTTGCATGAAATAACCAGTTAACTTACTGAATTTTTCACTATTGTGGACTTTTGGTGGCATTTCGTAAATCGAGCATACTTTAATAAAAAGCTTTATTTCGTAATACTTGGCACCTTACGTATGCAGGGATTTAGTAGCCAAAGCTATGGGCCAGATTTTAAAAATTGTGATCAGTAAGAAGGAAAATAAAACCAAAACGATGCTATTAATAAATATGCCCTATTGACCCAAGAGGGCTAGAGCTGCATTTCAAAGTCTCTGGAAGAAAAGTGACAAAACTCTGATGCAAACGATTTCAGGAAGTCTGACCAGGATGGTGTTCTGGACATTGTGCAGTGTCTCAGAAGTCCTAGCAGTGTGCTAGAACAGCTGGAGCAAGCATCACTCGGCTCCTGCCTGCATGCGGGCTCACCTTAGGAGGGGTTTCCTTCCTGCTATCCCTTCGGTTCCTTTTCAATTTTAAGTTTCTATGATACACAAAGAGTATAAACAGAAAAGTAAAAGAATTAGATCATTTTCCCAGCACATAAGGACCTGTCTCCCTCCTGCTAACATTAACCCAGCTTGAGACTTAGAGAAAGAGGCATCGCACTTAGAAAGTCTTCTGTGGGTGTAATGTCTACCCAGTGTTTCATGAAAGGATATCCTGGGGTGGTTAGCTTTTTGGTTTTTTCCCCCTGTTTCTTTCTTTCCTTCTTTTTTTTGAGATGGAGTTTTGCTCTGTCACTCAGGCTGGAGTGCAGTGGGATGATCTCGGCTCTTGGCAGCCTCCGCCTTCCAGGTTCAAGCAATTCTCCTGCCTCAGCCTCCTGAGTAGCTGGGATTGCAGGCACTCACCACCACACCTGGCTAGTTTTTGTATTTCTAGTAGAGACAGGGTTTCGCTATGTTGATCAGGCTGGTCTCGAACTTCTGACCACAAGTGATCTGCCCACCTCGGCTTCCCGAAGTCCTGGGATTACAGGCATGAGCCACCGTGCCTGGCCTTACCACCCTGCTTCCGCCTTATATTTTTCCTTACTTCTCTTCCATGTTTTTTTAAAAATTGATAACCAACTAAATGCTTATCAATTTGTCATAAGTCGATTTGTTTTAGATTTATGATTAATATCACCATTCAGTGCATTAGTTCCAAGCTCTCAGAAATCTAAGACCCTGGATTGCCAGTTCCTTCCTTGGCCTTCATGCCTGCTCTGCTTGAAGCAGTGTATATTCTTTTGTTCTTTGGTGGCATCTATTTTCATGTTATAATCTATATTACATATACTCCTTGGGGATGAATACGAGTAGTTAAATGAAACTGGTCATAAAAATCGCGCTTCACAGAAGGATCCTAGTAACCTCTGGAAATAGCTTGAGGACACTTTTCTATCAGTCATAACCTTCATCTCCCTGGTCTCTAGCCATCTTCTTAAACACCTGTATCTATTTGAAATTCTTCAAAAAGCAAGTTTAGAAATTAAAGACCAGCTCTTATTTAGGCCATTGAAAAAGATCAAATGACAACTGGCTGATCTTGGGGACTTGGCTGAGACCTTTTTAGTTGTGGGCTGTGAATGTCCAGCCATCAGGTATTAGCAAGTTCCATTACCATGCATACAGTGTGGCATATCACGTCCTCCAGGATTTCTGATAGACACAATCCATTTTTAATGCCTTGTGTCAGGCATCCCTGCTGCCCTCTAACCATTCTTAATAATAAGACAAAAGTGATATTTTAGGGTAACAGTTAATAAATAATGTGACTTATCCAATCACACCTTTCACTAAAATATTATTATCTTTTGGCAGATTCATTACTGTAGAGACATCAGGATCTGATGAAACATTCTCTAATTCTACCACTAGTACATTTTCCAGAGTTGTCTTTCTTTTAATTTAATTCTCCCACTCTGAAAGCATACTGTCCATTGCAATTACTGAATGAGCATTTAATCTCCCATAACTAAGGCATTTTAATCTTTTCTTATGGAAAGACGATTAAAAGGTCCTAATATTGCTATGATATGGATACATTTCATCCCAACCTAGTGAATCAAAGTTTCCTTTGTTCTTATTACTACAAGTTAAGACAAACCAAGTCTCTAGGCACTTCACTGCAATAGTTAAGCTACCTTATCACAAGGTGTGATAAATGTTTCAAAACATAGTCTATTGATTGAACAGAAAGGTCTTCAGCTCTTCCTCGGGCAGAGGTGAGCCTAGAGGTAGAGAATCGCAAGATAAGCTTTTATAGTTGTTATGGTAGCTTGGTTTACACTCTTATGTTTGTCCCAAAGCAATAAATCTTTCCACTTTTAAAATGCTGTGTGGTTAACGGGGATATTGAATCACTTTGAAACCTCAAGGGTTGATTTTGTTATACCATAGCATCTCTACATTAATCATTAAATTTTTATTAATTAAAATCTTTGTACTATACTAGTATAAAATGAAAGTTCTTAAAGTTTTAAGCTTTTTCCATATCAGTATATTTTCCTGATTTTTACCTTTATGTACCTGTTCTATTTCCCTGGAGCACAGAATGTCATGTTAAAAGAATTGCACATCCTGAGTGTTTACAATGTGCAGACACCTTAGTCTATTATCTACTCTAGTAAAAACACATAAATATAATCTTCAATGTGATGTTTATCTAAGAAAATAATTTCTCCATGACTATTTTGCCTAGTTTCCATTCTCGGGCCCTGGTGGATGTATTTCAGTTGTAGTGGTCACTGGTTTATTAGGGAGGACGTCACACTGCAATATGCATTTTCATAATACCCTGGGCTTGAATGGGAAGTGTCATATCCTTTCTCTTCAACCTCTGTTTCTCAGCCACATCCATTCATAAGCTAATTCTCTCCTTCAGAATTGTGGTGATGTAAACCAGGACCGCAGATTAGCAATTTTGCATCTGGAAAACAAGGCAGCTCCATTTTGTATTTTATTATGTATTTATTCCTCAAGGAACATTTCCTATCTATTTAAATTTAGAGAAACAGCAATTCCTTCCAGACTGATAATGATCTGGTAATCAATGTGAAATATATTTGTAAAACAAATAGAGATTTACCAGTTTCTCTTGTGAAAACATTCAGATTGCTGAAACAGCCATTTTAATAGTTATATTGTATTTGAATGTTTTTAAAAGATACCCTTTAAAGAGATAATGTGTTTCCTTTGATTCTGCTACTTAGTGCTACTTTGTTATATTTTATGATGAAGACTCTTTTATACTTAGACAAAAGGTTTATTAAGTAAATGTTTGTGTTCATAGTGTAAACTGGCATAAGAAACTGTTCATGAATATTTCGCTAATTTTTAACCATAATGATAGGATCAGAAATTCACAGAAATAATGTCTAAGAACCTTGAGCCATATATAAATTCATAAGAATATAGATTTACTTTGCTTGCATATTGTTTCTTTATTAAACAGGAGCTGCTTTGATTATTTGGGTTGAGGTGTTGAAAGCCCAAGGTGTAGTTCTTGATTGCATAGGTAAAGAAATATACATTAAGCTGAATAGAAAGCTGATAGCAGTGTAGGCTGAATGCAGTTAATTAGCTGCTTATTCAAATACCTGTTCATTATTTCTTCCTCTAAGAATGAGACTGTTGTGTGTATGTGTGTGGGTGTGTGTGTAGGGCGAAAGTAGGAATGTAATAATATTGGTGCCATTTTTTTGAGGAGTCCTTGGGAAGAGAAGAGAAAAAAAGCTTTACTTAAAAAGATGTAAAGACTTCAACATTACAAGGGGACCACAGAGATTGAATTTATTTATTCTATGATGTTTCTACCCTGGGATTATTTGGATTTTCTAGTTAAACATTTTCTAGTTAGTACTACACTAATGTAAAGAGGAAAACCGTCATGATTTCAACCTGTCATTACAAAGCTCTGGTGGTTTAGAGTTTGCTTAGGTGAAAATGGAGGTAGCCACCCTCTTCCTTAACTCTGAAAGATTCTCTTAACGTTGAAATAGAATTAGGGTACTGTTAGTTATCTGAGGTTTGTAATTTGGCCTTTGAAATGTGGCTTCTTGTTTCATGAAATTAAGAAAATTAAAAAAAAAATGGCAAGGTAATGAATATCTGATACAGTGCTTTAAAAAAGTCCTTTGACTGAATATGACTATAGGGAAGGAAATACAAATCTCACTAGTTTGCTGAGTCAATCCTCGCAAAAACACAATTCAGTTGCAAAATTATGCAATAAGTAAGATAAAGAGATTCAGCAAAGGTTTAAAAATTTTCTTACTTCCAGTGTATAAAATGAGAATGGTAATGAAATATCTGCTTTAAAATTACTGTAAAAATTTAAAAAGATAACATACATAAAGTTCTTAGCAGAATGTTTGACATATATCAATAATTTGAAACATACAGCTTTTTTAAAAACAGGGTAAAAAAATAAATTTTTTAAGAAAGACAAACATTTGGTCGCATGTCATCTCCTTCCAACTGGGCTATTGATTTTCCCCTTAGAGATACAAAGCTATTTAAAAAAAAAAAAACCCAATCCCAAAACATTTTTGGAATAAATGACCTGTTAAAAGTACAGCAAAACCATGCCCTGACCTTGAAACAGAGTTTATGAATTCTAAAAGTGTGAGCAAAAACATAATAATTAACTATATACCTGCCCATCCAAACAGTTACTGCGGAAGTCCTGGTCCATCTGTTTTTATAACAACTTGCAGGTTTCAACAGGATCTGCTGCATTTAGCAAGTCATTCAACAGCCTTCAGGGAGAGGGTGACCATGTGTAAGGCTGAAGTCAGCCACAGACAGTATTTCTCCTTCTCACACTCCCCAATTTGGAGTCGTTTTAGGGAAAGAAAGTTCAATTGAGCTAAACTGCTTCCCTCTTTGCTTTATGAATTAGAAGTCATAAAGGCTGATGGTGTAACAACACTTCCTCCAACCCACATTTTTGGTTCAGGGCTTTGTGTGAAGCATTTTGTGATTAAAGCCATGCCTATACCAAACCACATAAAGACTGGACCCAACACTATTTTTGTTTGACTGAATTGCTGTGTATTTCTGTGAAAGTCTAAGATGTAGAAATAATGAAACTTGCTTTGCCCAATACTATAATTTTGCTTGTGTGGACGTTGTTAAATTAGAAAACAAGGAAAATAAATTTCCCCAGACTCCACCCTGTTTAAAAGGCAATTCCCATTATTCCCTTTGCGTTGACCACATTACAATGCACCTTAAACTCCCCATGCAGATAGAAAGCCAGACTTTCCTACCAGCTGCCCCACCACAGTATAGCTTGTTGACTTCTATTGGACTGACTTCAGGTAATGTTTCATAGATTTACATTGGGAAGCCCACTGCAAGAAGTAAGGGAATGAGTGTATGGATACAGGGCAATTGGGATGGATTTGATTTTGAGAACAAGTTTTCTTCCATTCTCTTGTCCAAAAGAAGACTCTGGAGATTTTCTTGTGATGGTGACTTCAGAAGACTTATGATGCTGCTTTGAGACAGTGTCCTCACATTTTTTCTTTTTAATTTATAAACAAAATGTGTGTCTTTTCTATGTATGCAGTCTTTTGTCTTTGATAGTAGATAACTTTAGAAGAGACTCTGACAGCCTTCAGTCAGAATAGGGACGTACTGATTTTCAACTATATAGTTTATATATCTGTACTTTCACTGGAGAATTATTTATCTTATGAGATACAAATAAGTGGGAGAAAAGTAATTTTGGAATAAGGGATATTAACATATAAAATATAAAGGGTCACTTTGACTTCAGAAGACTCTCTCACTCTCACATACACACACAGACACACATGATAATGAAATCTTCCTAGCAAGTTTAGTTAACATTGGACAACGATAATTAACTTATTGTTGTAGAATAATCTCTCTTATTTACATAGCTTTTAAATATCAGACACCTGATTTGGAAAACATTAAATGCTGAGGTAAAAATACAAAATGCTTTCTGGAATAGAGGACAAGAATTTTTAATTGTATTTAGTGCCCTGACTTGATGACATTTTTATAATATTAAAACTGTGTGCATGGGGCTCTGTGGATAGCAATTACTCAGTGTTGTGGAAGTAGATCATTGGAATTGCCTCCATTTCCCAAGTTGAGTCTGGGGTCCAGTTGGCTGCCCTGGCTGTCCTGAGGGAGGGCACTTGGTGTCTTGGCTCTGAAACGCCCCTTCCTGGTGCACCTGCTCCACCGGGTCCTTTTGTCCTCACCAGCAGCTCCACCTTTGACTGGGTGATTGCTCAGAGCCAGAAAGAATTTGAGTGGCCAGGTTCCTCTGTCTTCCCTCCCTGACTTCCCTGGCTTCTCTAGTCTCCTGCTCCCTTAGAAAGGAGAGAAGCCAAAATGCAATTAAAGTGACTTTTTCTGAGTCATTGGCCCATAAGGGGTCTTTATAGGAGTTTGAAATTCAATCCACTTTTAAGAACGAGAGTTTTTTTTTTCTCTCTCTATATACACACGATCTGGCCAGCTGTAGGTGTTCCTGGGGAGAACAAGCACTCTAAATACTCAGAAAATCGTCTATAAAGGATTGAACAATAACTGCCAGGATTCAGGAGATTTCCTAGGGATTAATGAGTAGCTGGGAGGAATTGGTGGCCTTCAACTGTACTCTGGGCAGTTAACCTCAGCCAGTCAGTCCTTCCTAAGAACTGCCTGCACTGAGGCGGTGATTGCTATTATAGGATATAAACCTAGGAGAACACTTTTAGTGTGATTTTATTTCAGTGTGCCCTTTGCTTCTGAAAGACTGCAGCATCGTATGGAGCATTTAGTGGCTAATAACACAGCACTCGTTACCCTGCGACACACTTCTCATCACATTAACCAAGCTGATTGGAATAACGTTTAAGAGAAAAATTAATATTTTATTGTTGTAAAAAATCTTGTAGAAAATCTTTTAAAATATTAAATACACAGCCAAGATTGTATTGAGATTAGAAAAAACTGGGAATGATTTTTATCACAAGTACAATTATAACATTTATCTCAAGAGTGAGAATTTTTTTTCTCACGGTGATAAGATCACTTCAAAAACTTAAAAGAAAAATCTTTTGTCCCTTCCTGGCTAATCCTTATGCTAGCAAACTAGTTTATTAGTTAAAGGTTTCATAACCCAACTTTACTTGTGCTTATATTATGTGAGGAAGATCCAGGAGAAAACTTTTTTTTATTATTATTATTTTTTTTGAGACAGACTCTTGCTCTGTCACCAGGCTGGACTGCAGTGGTGCAATCTCAGCTCAGCAACCTCCGCCTCCTGGGTTCAAGCGATTCTCCTGCCTCAGCCTCCCGAGTAGCTGGGACCACAGGCACGTGCCACCACGCCCGGCTAATTTTTTTGTATTTTTAGTAGAGACAGAGTTTCGCCGTACTGGCCAGGATGATCTCGATCTCTTGACCTAGTGATCCGCCCGCCTCGGCTTCCCAAACTGCTGGGATTACAGGCGTGAGCCACTGCGCCCGGCCGAAAAAATCTTTTTTTTTTTTTAATTATTATTTTTGTTTTTTAATTTTTTATATAGAGATGGAGTTTCTCTATGTTGGCCAGGCTGGTCTCCAACTCCTGACCTCAGGTGACCCGCCCACCTCGGCCTCCCAAAGTGCTGGGATTACAGGCGTGAGCCACCGCGCCCGGCCCGAAAAAACCTATTTTTAATTTGTGATGCAAATACTTCTCTGCTTGTTGTGATTCTCATTCACTTAATGTTTAGAACAATGATCCCAACAGATTAAAAACTGACTTTGTCGCTTATTTGCATCTTAAATGAAGCAAGTTTGAGGTGAATGGTTGGCGCCAATGCCAATTGATCACTCCAGAGCAGGGGTGCCCAACCCCCGGGCAACAGATTGGTATCGATCGGTGGCCTGTTAGGAACTGGGCTTCACAGCGGGAAGTGAATGGCTGGTGAGCCAGGAAAGCTTCATGTGTATTTACAGCCGCTCCCCCTTGCTCACATTACCCCTTGAGTTCTGCTTCCTGTCACATCAGTGGTGGCATCAGAGTCTCCTAGAGGCACGAATTCTATTGTGAACTGTGCATACGAGAGATCTAGGTTGCGTGCTCCTTGTGAGAATCTAACACGTGATGCTCTGCCAGATGTTCGAAATGGATGCATCCTGTTTAGGAATGGATACACCCTGGCTAAGAGTAAAGCATGTCTCTTCTCCACGCCTTCCATTCTCGACTTTCTCTTTGAAACATCTTAGGGGTAATTCTTAGGAATAAATACCGAGAAAAACAGTAGTGGCAATAAAAACAGCTGCAATAATGATAGTAAAGGCTAATATTGATATACAATGTGTGAGGCACCAGGCTGTGCTTTACGTGAGGTTCCTTCTTTACTTGTCACTATCATTTCACAAGGGAGCTACTATAGCCCATGCTACTGTTAAGAGCCCCAAATGGGATAAGAAACTTGATCAGGATCACACCTCCACGCTACTAATAGGCAGTCAGGATTTGTTTCACAAGATATTTGAGATCAATACTAATGAAGCTCTTTGGATACATAAAGAAATAAGTTATGGTTCATGTCCATTTCAAATAGAAAAAAAAAAAAACAAAGAAAATTAAAACATTTTTAAATTTTCTAGCCAACTGATTGGTAATTTTTAAGTAAGGAATCAATTAAAATTGGCCATGAGATTGTCTATACAGCTGTTGTCAACTTCTTGCAGTCAAACTCTGTGAGATCCATTCTTCTTGGTGGTCACATAGTATTGTTTATTTTAAAGTTGTATGATTTCTGCTCCCAGTCGGAAGGATAAGCAATATAGCATTTCTAGGGTGAAAACAAAGAAGAAAACAAAACAAAAAAAGTTCCAGGCTTTTGTAATTCTTCAAATTGTAATAGAATAGATATTATATAAACAATTATAATTCAAATTTCAAAAATTTTAAATATTTTATGCATGTGTGATTAAAGAGACACATTCTCCAAATTAAATTCTTTAAAAACATTATTTCATTAGATACATATTTTAAATGTTTTAGTTTGTGGTGTGTTTTCATAGCTTAGTATTATTGAACATGTGTTCTCAGAACCTGCTCAGTTAGGTGGTATTAAACATAACAGTCTTACTAGAGATAATTATCCCTAAAAAGGGGGTTGCATAGATTTTAAAAGGAGGCTGCATATATTTAAATGGAAGTAAATGGATGTAACAGACAGTCTTTACCTTTTGGCAATAATCTTAAAAAATGCAAAGAAGATCTTTGAAATACTGTAGGTGAACACGTCCTGCTAGATCTGGGTTCATTCTTTCTTTGCATCATGCTCAACTCAGGAAAAATCCCCAGTGCATTGTGGAAAGCCTGTTACAGTGTCTGAATTTTGAATAGTATTTGGCTGAATATAAACATAACAAAATTTGACGGATAGAGTATCTGAAGGGCCTGGTTTGCTGTGACTTGTAGAAATTGAACTTCTTTATTCGATGCTTCACAGAACCCAGGGGACAGGCTGAGGCTCAATGGTAGCACCTACTAGCAATATCAAATTGTGCAGTTGTATCCCAGAAATTCCTTTTCTGTAGGCCATATTACAAAGTTTGAACAAGTCAGTGTTTCATATCTTCAGTGAGATATATATTCTGAGAATCAAGTTCTCTAGTCATCATCAGATTGACAGCTGACCTCAGGACTCAAGTATTGCACCAGTCAGCCTAGGCTAAGTTATACAGTAGTAACAAACGTGCTCCAACTCTTGGTGGCTTATAAAAATCTACCTTAATTTTTGGATCATGTTACTCATCTGGTACAAGTCAGCTACATTTCTTGTACCCAGGATAAAGAAGCAGTTCCTCTCTGGAATATTGCCTGTTTCATGGAGAAAATAATGAGACCATGACAGAGCCTCAAATGAAATTTTAATGCTTTTGCTCTGTGGTACCACATGTCCCTTCCTCTGGCATTTTCTTGGCCAAAAGAAGTCATATGGCCATGACTGTTGTCAATGAGGCAAAAATGTATAATCCTTTTGTAGTGAGGGGCATTCTAATTCATATGGCTACACCTGACATTGATGGTTTGAAGATATTCTATCTTCCCACCAGAAAAAGTGGTGTTTATTTCAGCTAGTAACACAACCTACCACAGTTTCCTAGGAAGAAATTAGAAACCTAGCTTTGTCCAGAGCCTATCCAATATCTTAGCTTAAAAGATAAATAAGCTAAGGAGACAAATAATCCTCTTCCAGTGTCTGTATAATTAGCAAATAGCCCTTCAGGCAATGGACAAGACGTCTGATTTTAGGGAAGGCGGAGGTCAGTGACTTCTTTGGTGGTGGGATGCCTCAAATGAAAAACTCTCCAGTCTGGCATTTGAATGTAAAGGGAGATATCTAGTTGGTAATTAATTCTTTGTGCAAAAAGAGATAATTACCGATGAGATATTAATTAAGCATTGGCTCCTGTAGGAGAACCTGGGAGCAACTGTTATTCACCCACATATGTTGTAGACTTGAAGTGTGCAGAAGTCAGCAGAGCACACTGTCAGGAAGCAGTGCTGTAGAACGTGCTGGACACATACGCCAGAAGGGACTCCACCCCGCAGGAGGCAACACAGCAAGCCCAGCCCATCTCTGTGGAGGGGCTAATATACCATAATACTTCCTGGGGATTACTTACTGGAAACATTCGGAGGCTCACCATGGCTGTTGCAACAGCAGTAGAGAGTTGTTTCTGCGATGTCTTCATAACGTTACTTTGGGTTCAATATGACCAATCTTTTTAAAGTGGAGACTTCATAACCTAGTCCAATCTAACTGGAATATTTTTCTCTAGCTTAGTCAAGGGTCCAAACAAAGAAATTTGAGCTCTGCCACCTCCTCTATCTCTCACCATGCGAATACAACCTCTCAGAAAGAGTGTCTCTGGCAAAACATAGACTACGGTTTGTCTCTCCATGCATTATCCTGGTCAATATTCTTCAAGACTCAGCAGAAACCTTCCCTCTGGGACACTTTCTTTTTTAACCCCTTCACTGCCTTGCCAGGGCCCCACACAGTTTAGTCATCACTGTCAGTCCAAGGACAGCAAGTTGTCACTTAACATCATCCATAGGTTGTTGGAAACTGACTTGAAATTTCTAAATAAAGACCAAAACACTTCTAATATTAAACACTAAAATAAATGTGAACTGTACATACATTTTAAAAAATTAATAAAAATAATTATTTACCCACCTATCCCAGTTCTGGGTGGCAGGTCACCAGTACCTACCCCGGCAGCTTGGGAGCCAGGCGGGAACCAGCTCGGGGTAGGACCCATCTCATCACAAGTTGCACTCACACACACAAACTCAGACTCTGCCCACATAGGCACATGGATTCACCTAATGTGAATGATTTTGGAATGTGGAAGGGAACCAGAGTACCTAGAGAAAACCCACACAGACATGGGGAGAATGTGCTAACTCTACACAGACAGTGGCCCCGGCAGAAATCAATTCTTTTTCTCATCAATGTTATAGTGAAATGATGTTATTCCAAGGCCTGCTGTAGTCTGTAGGTTTGTATATAAGCAACCGTCAGCCTGGATTGGGTTGTCTGTTTACATGTCTATCTCCCATAGTGAACTAAACATGTATCCTATGTCTGCTTCTTCAGAATAAATTAGTTATCTCTGTGTTCTCAGGTACTGTCCATATCTTCTGAACCTTGTGCCACTGGCATCTAGATGCTCAATAAAAGTTGCTAAATTGGATTAGCTTCCAATTTGCCTGTGCTGGAATATCTGCACTTAAAGTATAGGCACTTAAAATATCTGCCTATACTTTCAAGTTGAGAATTCTATGTGTTAATAATTGACATTTCTTGAGTACTCACTACAGACTGCGCTCAGTCCTTTATATGTGCTATTTCATTTCATTTAGTCCTCACTGAATCCCTGTAAGCCCAGTATTAATGTCTCTATTTTATTGAGTAAAAAATAAAATTGAGGATATGAGACAGATTATGTACTGCTTAGGGATTTTATGAATCTTCAAATAGTCCTGTCTTTCTAGCTTCAAAAAGAAAAATGTTAGTTTTTAGTAACTTATGAAGGTGTGAGTTCTAGCTTCTGCCTTGAACACATCCTTAACATTTCTGAATACTAGATTTATTCCAACCAATATTTTTCAGAGTTTCTTCCTGGTGTTGAGTAAAGCCTCTGATATACAAGCATATAAGATGGTGGGGAAATATGCCTGAACTCCTTTCTCAGAATTATGTAAGTGGTCTTGTACCTTACTTTCCTGAAGTCTGTAACATAGACATCCCATATATCAGTTGAAATTCAAATATACAATTGAATATCTTTCTATGCATTTTCATATCTCCTTATATCATACAGGAAATCAAATGTGACTGGTTTATTAATGGATTACACTTGCTAGGTAAGCAGGAAACAACTCCATTATTTTGTACACTATTTCAAGTGGATTCTGATGGGTTCCCTTTCTGATCCAGGACAACAGAGGAGGAGAAGCTCAATTCTTTTTTTTTTTAACTTTTTTTTTTTTAAAGATGGGGTTTCACCATGAAGGCCAGGATGGTCTCAAACTCCTGACCTCTGGTGATTCACCCACCTCGGCCTCCCAAAGTGCTAGGATTACAGGCGTGAGCCACCACGCCCAGCCGAGAAGCTCAATTCTAAGCTGGTCACTTTGCCACATCAGGAGTTGGTCCCGAGGCCTAAAGGACATCCAAATCAAGACTTGAACCCGCATCCAGAAAGAACCTCCAGTTCTTTCCCCAGCTCCATCCAGCTCCACCCCAACTTGAGATCTCATAAGGGGGAAGGTGTCTGGGTTTGCTTTGTTTCTGCTTCCTGTTTCTCTGAGCTTCTATGCTTAGATGTTTCCAGCTCCTCTATAGTTGGGATGGAGGTAAAGGTGTGAGTTTTTTCCTGGCTGGGCTTTTGCACTAGGATAGTGGGTTTCCCTATGTGGTACATAGCAAATGCTGTGTTTTCTCTCATAGGACGCTTTTATAGACTCTTTCTAGTTCTCACATGGGAGTTCTCTAACTCCATGGTTCATCAACTTGGATGCTGAGTTTTCTTTCTCACCCTTATGGAGCCCTAGGCTTGACCTCTGGCGTACAGTTTCTTATGCTGGGAAGCCTTTTTCAGGCAAATCTACCAGAACCATGCATGTGCACCCGGCATTAGGAGTGCAAGTGTCTCCTATTCAGCCTCTCTTCATGGCTCTCTGGTCAAAGGTGGCCTCTTGCCTTCAGATTTTGGAGGGTATCGCCTCTGTGCCTCTCAAGCCCTTGGGACACAGGTCAATTCCCCCACCTCAAATATTTTCATCATTCTCCAGGCCACAGAGCCCATTCACCTTAACTGGGAGTGGGAGTAAAAATCCACCCCCTACACCTTCTCTGAAGGCAGGTACACAGTAACCTCTATCTCTTCAAGTAAGCCTCTCACTCTCTCCAATTAGCTTTTAGCCTTCTAATATCTATGCTGGAGGATAGTAATCGGTAATGTGGTCACATAATTGAATTTGGCCACCCTTGAGCAAAACATGGATGGTGTGGTACAGGCAGAATGACCCTCAAAGAGGCCCATGACCTAATTCCTGTGAATATGCTACATTATCTGGCAAGAAGGACTTTGCAGTTGTAATTAAGATGAGGGACCTTAAAATAGGGACAAAACATTGAATTATTCCAGTGTGTCCAATCTAATGACATGAGCCCTTAAAAGGAAAGAGCTATCTCTGAGGCAGAAGTTGAGGTTAGCAAGATTCACAGTGTGAGAAGGATTCAATCTGTTCTTCTTGGTTTTGAAGACAAAGGGAGTCACCAGCCAGTGAAAGAAGTGGCCTCTGGAAACTGGTAATGCCTCCTGACTGGCAGTCAGCAAGGAAATGGAGGCTTCACTTCTAAACTCAAGAGAACTGATTCTTCCAACATTCTGGGTGAGCTGCGAGCAGATTCTTCCCCAAAGCCTCCAGATAAGGAGTCCAGATCTGCTGCCATTTTCATTTTAACCTTGTGATGCCCTAAGCAGAGAACCTGCTGAACCTGCCTAGACTTCTGATTGACAGAGCTACGAGATAATAAATTTGTGTTGCTTTAAACTAGAAAACTTGTGGTGACCTATTATAGCAATGATAGAAAAAATGAATATAGATGGCTTGGCTTCTCGTTTGAGGATACAGGGGGTGATTGTCTCCATACTATATTCTCCTTTGGGACTTCTGCCAAAGCTACAGGAAAGGTCCCATTTAATATCATGTTGCATATTTTCTTTTCTAAGTCAATGCTCAGCCACCTGCTGTTTCTCCAGAGTCTACAGAGGCCAGAAGGTCCATCAAGAAGAGCAACACCTGGGGAAATTCTGGATAACAATCAGGAAAGGAGCAGTAGATTAATATTTTATATATTGCTCTTAAAAGAGAGCTAAATGTTTACTCTAATACACAGTTTCCATCTTTTTTATTGAGCTGTATATAGAGAGTGGAAATAAATGCTTACATTCATGTTTCTAAAACCCATGATTTTAAATCCAGACTGCTCAACTTCATACAAATTCTCAGCTGCTTACATTTCTCCTCTGTTTGCATTTCCCCATTTCTCAACAATATAGTATAGAAGGGTAGGAGGCAGCATGCAAGGTTAAATTCATTATCATTAATTGGTTGCTAATGTCGAAAGATGTGATTGAATAACAACTTTATGAACCGTTTTGATCGTACGGCTAGACTCTCTGCCGCAACATTGATGTCTCATGGGTGGAGGGATGAAGTGAGATTCAGGAACACATAGTAGGTGTATTAATGTGAGCTTTATAATGAGCTTTCTGAGTTGTATTTTGAGGACTACAGAGTCTGTGCAGTAAATGCTAATCTCCTACTTGGAGCAATCACTACAGTGGAGGAATAAAGCCAACACTGAAGCCATTCCATTAAGTCTTAGACAGTTTCTTGTGTGTACTGTTGGATTTCAAGGGTGTATAGCACTTCTCAGCTAAATCAGTCAGGGTGGGCTAGGGTGCTTGTATTAGTCAGGGTTTTCCAGAGATTGAACAAATTATATATATACACACACACACACACACACACACACACACTTAATAAACTCATATATATGAGAGTAACAAATTATATATATATACACTTAATAAATTCATATATATATGATCACTTATATAATCACAAGGTCCCACAATAGGCTATCTGCAGGCTGAGGAGCAAGGAGAACTAGTCTGAGCCCCAAAACTGAAGAACTTGGAGTCCAATGTTCAAGGGCAGGAAGCATCCAGCACAGGAGAAAGCTGTAGGCTGAGAGACTAGGCCAGTCTCTCATGTTCACATTTTTCTGCCTGATTTATATTTGCTAGCAGCTGATTAGATTTTGCCCACCAGATTGAGAGTGGGTCTACTTTTCCCAGCCCACTGACTCAAATGTTAATTTTTTGGCAGTACCCTCACAGACACACCTAGGATCTGTACTTTGTACCCTTCAATCCAATCAAACTGATATTCAGTATTAACCATCACAAGTCCACCCTTTGTCAACTTGAACCCATACACATCTCCTGAGATCATACAAATCTTCAAATAAGAACAATGATAAAGTCATAATTATACCTAACAATACAACTATCCTTCATACAACCAGAAACGCACCAGTCCCCAACCCAAACACTGTTATATAAAGTTAACAGTACTTAAATGCTGATATGAAGTCAATAAATCTTATGTCACATGATGAAGGAAAAAGATGTTTTCTTAGTATCAGTGTATACATGCACAAGCCTGTTTTTAACAAAGGAAGGAGTAAACACTCATGACAATTAGAGTCCCCATTTCTGCAGCTGGTCACATGGTTGTAGCTAGTATTGATAACTACCTTCTTCTACTACCCCTTCTGTATTCCCTTGGCCTTTAGCAAGCACCTCAGCAGGTTGTGTTTTTTTTTGTTTTTGTTTTTGTTTTTCTGGTTGAGTTACCCAAACCTTCATTCCTGAAGGGTCGGAGCCATTTATAGTCCTGCCTGAATTGGGCAGTTGTAGTTTCCTGTTGACTGTAATCACAGGGCATGGTAATACTAAGAGATGTCCTAATAAATCTTCTGTATTCCATGCATGCTCTTCCTTACCTCTGTTGTGGAGTAGTAGTCTGATTTCATCTTGATAGTTGGGTTAATCATCCCAGCCAACACTGTAACTCCCTTCTTAATCTGTTGACTTAAAGATAGGAGGAGCCTGAAGTATCTAGGTGGCAATCTTAACTTCCAATTTAACAAGATTGTGTGCCTCCTGGTGGCGGCATTCCTCCCTCTGGAACTAAGACCTCTGGGCCAGCAGAACGTAATGTCCCAGGAACAGAAATCAAAAATTTTGCTAGTGGATCACTAGGGGTGATGGTGAGTGGTGCCACTTCCACTTCTATCCCTTGATTCCTGGACCTGTGAATCCTGGCTCTGAGAGAAACAGTACCATATATTGGACACTGATTCAGAGCATCCATGACCTTCTGGAGATCTTTGCCCCAGCCCTGCAAAGTATTGTCACCTAGTTGCCATTGTAATTGTGACTTCAAAAGGCCATTCCACCATTCTATCAATACAACTGCTTGAGGATGACGGGGAACATGGTAAGGCCAGTAAATTCCATGAGCAGCCCACTGCTGCACTTCTTTGGACATAAAGCTAGTACCTTGGTCAGAGGCAATGTTGTGTAGAATACCATGATGGTGGATAAGGGATTCTGTGAGTCCACAGATGGTAGTCTTGGCAGAAGCATTGCTTGCAGGATAGGCAAACCCATATCTGGAATAAGTGTCTGTTCCACTGAGGACAAACCTCTGCCCTTTCCATGATGGAAGAGGTCCAATATAATCAACGTGCCACCAGGTAGCTGGCTGATCACCCTGGTGCCAGATTAAGGGCTCAGTGTTGGTCTCTGCTTCTGGCACTCAGCAGTGGCTGTGGCCAGGTCAGCCTTGGTGAGTGAAAGTCTGTGTTGCTGAGCCCATGTGTAACCTCCATCTCTGCCACCATGGCCACTTCATTCATCATGGGCTCACTGATGACAGGGGAGACAGGGGAAAGAGACTGGGTGATGTTCACAGAACAGGTCATTCTATCCACTTGATTTTTAAAATCCTCCTCTGCTGAGATCACCCACTGGTGATCATTCAAATGAGATACCAATATCTTCACACCTGTTGATGACTCAGAGAGGTCCATCCACATACCTCTTCCCCAAAGTTCTTCGTCACCAATTTTCTAATCATGCTTCTTCCAAATCCCTGAACATCCAGCCAAACCATTGGTTACAGTCCATGAATCCATATATAACCGCACATCTGGCTATTTCTCCTTCAGTGTTAAGTGCACAACCAGGTGCACTGCTTGAAGCTCTACCCACTGGGAAGTTTTCCCTTCACTGCTGTTCTTCAGGGATGTCCCAGAAAGGGGCTGTAGTGCTGTAGCTTTCCACTTTCGGGTGGTGCCTGCATGAGCACAGAAGCATCTGTGATTCAGGCCCTAGTCTTCTCTTCCTCTATCAACTGGTCACAGGAAACTCCCCATAAGGACATCAGTGCAGGCTGGGGGTGAGAAGGCAGGGTAGCAAGAGTGGAGACGGTGGGCATTTGAGACACTTCTTCATGTAACTTACTTGTGCCTTCAGGACCTGCTGAAGCCCAATCATGTATATACCACTTCCACTTGATGATAAAATACTGCTGTGCATGACCCAGTTTATGGCTAGATGGGTCAGATGGGCCCAGTTCATGATAGGCAGTTTAGGTCACATTGGTGACTTGATGATCCAAAGTCAAATGTTTAGTTTCCACCAAAGTCCCGTAATAGGCCAAGAGCTGTCTCTCAAAAGGAGAGTAGTTATCTGCAGAAGATGGCAGGGCCTTGCTCCAAAATTCTAGAGGCCTCCACTGTGATTCACCTATTGAAGCCTGCCAAAGACTCCAAATGGCATCCCTAAGCACCATTGGATCTGCTGGGTCATATGGTCCAAGTGGCAGAGCAGCTTGCACAGCAGCCTGGACCTGTGGCAGAGCCTT
Organism: Cheracebus regulus; assembly: GCA_963574635.1. Taxonomy (NCBI): domain Eukaryota; kingdom Metazoa; phylum Chordata; class Mammalia; order Primates; family Pitheciidae; genus Cheracebus; species Cheracebus regulus. The sequence goes on along the minus strand of CAUYQU010015627.1, from coordinate 255,742 downwards.
CTCCTGTTCTGGACCCCACTTAAAACTGTCAGCCTTTCAGGTCACTCAATAAATGAGCTGGAGTAACACACCCAGCTGAGGAATGTGTTGCTTCCAAAATCCAAATATGCCCATTAGGCATGTGCCTCTTTCTTGGCTGGAGGAGGGACCAAATGAAGCAACTTATTCTTCACCTTAGAAGGAGTATTTTGACAGGTCCCACACCACTGGAACTCTAGAAATTCTACTGAGGTAGAAGGTTCCTGAATTTTAATCAGATTCATTTCCCATCGTCTGGCATATAAACGTCCCACCAATAAGTCCAGTCTGTTTGCTACTTCTTGCTCAGTGGATCCAGTCAGCATAATGACATCAATGTAACTGGCCAGTGTGATATCTTGTGGAAGTGAAAAGTGATCAAGTTCTCTCAAAATAAGGTTTTGACACAAAGATGGAGAGTTGATATACCCTTAATGTAGAACAGTTAAGGTATATTACTAGCCTTGCCAGCTGAAGGCAAAATGCTTCTGGTGGGCCTTATGGACAGGAATGGAGAAAAAGGAATTTGGCAAGCCAATGGCTGTATTTCAGGTACCAGGAGATGTGTTAATTTGCTCAAGCAATGAAATCACATCTGGTACAGCAGCTGCAATTGGAGTCACCACTTGGTTAACCTTATGATAATCTACTGTCATTCTTCAAGATCCATCTGTCTTCTACACCGGCCAAATGGGAGAGCTGAATGGAAATGTGAGAATCATCTCCCCTGCATCTTTCAAGTCCTTGATGGTGGCAATAATCTCTGCAATCGCTCCAGGGATGCAATATTGTTTTTGATTTGCTATTTTTTTTTTTAGGTAGAAATAGCTCTAATGACTTCCATTTGGCCTTTCCCACCATAATAGCCCTCACACTACCAGTCAGGGAGCCAATGTGGTGGTTCTGCCAGATGCTAAGTATGTCTATGCAAATTACACTTTCTGGTACTGGGGAAATGACCATAGAATGAGTCCAGGGACACACTGAACCCACTGTAAGTTGAGCCTGAGCTGAAACTCTATTAATTACCTGATCTCCATAAGCCCCTACTTTAACTTGAGGACCACAATGACGTGTTGGGTTCCTTGGAATCAACATCAGCCCAGAGTTGGTGTCCAGGAGTCTCCAAAATATCTGATCATTTCCTTTTCCCTAGTGCACAGTTATCCTGATAAATGGCTGAGGATTTCCTTGGGGAAGGATAGGAAAAAGATTAACTGCACGAATTGTTGGTAATGTAGTGGGGTCCTACCTCAAGGAGACCGAGCCTCCCATTCATCCAAAGGATTCTGGGTCTGTAAACTGTTTCAAGTCTGGAAATTGTTTGGGGAGCTGTGACTCTCTGTTTTTGTAATTTGACTTAGAAGTTTTCTGCTTGTGTAAATTAGAATTGCAGTAGAGTTTCTATCAGTTTTAACTCTAGGAGCAGCACAATTAATTGGCTAATACCAGAGCTCTACACAGGTCAGACTATTACAGTATTGCAATAGCTACACCCATTTTGCCTTTGATGGTTGAGTGCCACTGCTAGGGACCTGCCACCTCAGCATCCAATTATCCCCATTGTATTTAAATTTTGTAGTTGAGTGACTGCAGTTCAGACTGTGAGATCTGCCATACAGAGAAGAGCAATTACAGGGCACTTTAAAGTTGTAGGTGCTGTCCTCACAAGTCTATTTTGCAAGTCATTAGTCAATGGTATATCTTCTGGACCCTTCCAGCTGGCATGAGTAGGTCTAAAGTGACTAATCCACTCCACCATCCCAATCTCCCTAAGCCTTTGGATCCCTTCCTTGACATTAAACCAAGGGAGATCAGGCATTTCCAGCTCACTCATAGTGGGGTACCTTTTAATCCACATTTTAGCTAACTAAGCAAATAAAATATTAGAACCTATTTTAACTTCCCCATATGCAGCGTTAAAAGCAGAGTCCGTACTTGGTGATCCCAAATCAATAAATTCAACCTGATCCAACTCTATGTTCCTCCCACCATTATCCCATACCCTTAATATCCATTCCCATACCTATTCTCCAGATTTCTGTTTATATAAGTTAGAAAACTCAAACCGTTGTTTGCAAGTGTAGTGTACCTCTTCATGGGTCACACTCTCAACCTTACCTATAGGGGCCCTCCAGGACTTTAGTCTAGTTATACGGAGGTGTTGGGGGTGGCTCCTGAGAAGAATCAACATTATCTTGCCTGGCAACAGCCTCAGGAGAGATCATCACTATTCCCTCGGGTAGCACAGAGTTTATCTCCTCAGACAAATGTGGAAAGGCTGATGGCAGCACAGGTCAGGGAGGGAATGCTGCCACTACTGGGGATGGGGATGCTGTTTCTTCTGACAAAAAAGGTCCATCAGAGTTTACAGACTCAGTGTCCCCAGCTTCATCAGGGTTCTCCCACATGTCTCCATTCCAAGTTGCAGGGTCCCATTCTTTTTCAATCAATGCCCTCATTTTAACAGTAGAAACCTGGCAAGGCTGTGCATGCATCTTTCATTGCAGGTTAGCCCTCACCTGATAAGAGCTTGTGTCTGCTTTTGCACAATTTCAGCTCTTTCTCTACAAGAGATAAGACTCTCACTTAGGGTAATCTTAGCGTATTTGAGGCTCAGTATCTGCCACTGAAGCCAGGAGACAGAATCCCTGAATTCGTCATTTGCTTTCATCACTTTGTCCATTGAATTTAGGAGCAACCAACCAGCTTCATTATGTTCCTTGGTTCTCCACATATGGCCAAAGGTTTATGTATAGTGTCATGAAACTCCTTGACTCTCACAAGCAGTAATCAGGAGTGTCAAATGCATTCATTTTACATGACTCTCAGTTATGTAAAGGACTATATATACCAAGGACTATCAGTGTTCTCCATACTATCAGAAGCAGAGTCCTTAGCATTTTAAGGTCTAGTCATATTAAGCAGAGAACTCCAGAAACCCCAAAACCAATGAAAGAACTTCATTCTTAATATTTCATTCTTCTAGAACTACTCCTGGTACCAAAAAAAAATGTATTAGGTTTCTTTAGAGAAATAGAACTAATAATATATATTATTATTTAATACTTAATAAACTCATATATATATATATACACATATGATATATAACAGGGTAGTGATGTGTATATATTGTATTCATATGACATATGTGTGTATATATATATATGTAGATATGAGTTTATTAAGTATTAACTCCCCTTTATATATAAAGGGAAGTTTGTTAAGCATTAACTTACATGATCACAAGATCCTACAATAGGCTGTCTGAAAGCTGAGGAGCAAGGAAAGCCAGTCCAAGTCCCAAAACTGAAGAATGTCTGATGTTTGAGGACAGGAAGCATCCAGCATGGGAGAAAGATGTAGGCGGGGGGGCTAGGTCAGTCTCTCATTTTCACATTTTTTTTGCCTGCTTTATATTCTATGATAGCTGATTAGATTGTGCCCACCAGATTAAGGATGTATCTCTCTTCCCCAGCCCCCTGACTCAAATGTTAATCTTTTTTGGCAACACCCTTACAGACACACCCAGGATCAATACTTTGTATCCCTCAATCTGATCAAGTTGACACTCAGTATTTACCATCACAGTGTGCTACGGTAACTAACAGCCCTCATATTTCTTGTGACTTAATCCAATGAGTCAGTCACAAAAGTGAAATTCTATGATATGTCTAGAAGGCAGAGAGCTGGGCATTATTTTGTTAATAGCTCTTCCTCAACTTTTCTTTTTTACTAATATCTCATGATAAATTTTATTTTGTAACTGTAAAGAGAGTACCAAAGATACAAATTTTAATGAAAATGAGGTCAAAATGTGGTTTATTTTTGTCCTATTTTATGAGAAAACATTTATGTGATAAAAAATTAAGTATTCTCCTACTTTGAACCCTCAGTAATAACATTAAGTATGATTGTGTGTGAACGTGCCCTGTGCCCATCCTCTGAATAGTTTTACTTCCTGGTAGACCCTCATCACTACATTTTGGAAATAACTCCCTAGGTTAAATGAAATAACACTTCTTTCAAAGCAACTTTATCATGTTAAAATAAATAGCAATGCATCAAATCCTTAACAAATTAGTTTTTAAAGTCTGTTAATACTTCAAGAAATGGAATATGTAGAAGGGCTTGGGTTGTATCTATGCTCCTAATGTGTCTCAAATACAAAAGTGTCATGTGCTTTCTTAACCTGTTCAGTTACCACATTTTCTGCATGCCTTTAGGAGAAAACTCACAGGTTACCAGGTCTTTATGGTCTTCTGCCAAGGTCTCAGTGATAATTGGCATTTAGCCTTCATGTCCTCTGTACTTTCCTCACTGTATTAGTCTGTTTTCATACTGCTATAAAAAAATACCCGAGACTGAATAATTTATAATGGAAAGTGGTTTAATTGATTCACAGTTCCACATGGCTGGGGAGGGCTCAGGAAACTTTTAATCATGGTGAAAGGCAGAGGGGAAGCCACCACCTTCTTCGCAAGGCAGCAGGAGGGAAAGAGAAAAAAGGAACTGCCAAACACTCATACAAACATCAGATGTCATGAAAACTCACTATCATGAGAACAGAATGGGAGAAACCACCCCCATGATCTAGTCACTTCCCACTAGATCCATTCTTTGACACATGAGGATTACAATTGAACATAAGATTTGGGTAGGGACACAGAACCAAACCATATCATTCATGTCCTCTCAAATCTCATGTCCTTTTACAATTCAAAACGAATCTTGGCTTCCCAAAGTCTTAACTCATTTCAGCATTAACTCAAAAGTTCATAGTCAAAAGTTTCATTCAGGACAAGAGAAATTCCTTCCACCTATGAGCCTGTAAAATCAAAACCAAGCTAGCTACTTTCAAGTTACAATAGGGGTACAATCATTGGATAAAAGCTCCCACTCCAAATGGAGGAAGTTGGACAAAACAAAGTGATATAGGCCCCATGCAAGTTCAAAATCCAGTGGGAAAGTCATTAAATCTTAAAACTTTGAAAAGATCTCCTTTGACTCATGTCTCACATCTACGTCACACTGATACAAGAAGTGGGCTCCCAAGGCCTGGGGCAGCTCTGCCCCGGTGGCTTTGAGTGGTACAGCCCCCATAGCTCTTTTCACTGGCTGACATTGAGTGCCTGTGGCATTTCTAGGCACATAGTGCAAGCTGTTGGTGAATCTACCATTTTGGAGTTTGGAGAATGGTGGCCCTCTCATCACAGCTCCATTAGGCAGTGACCCAGTGGGGACTCTGTGTAAGAGCTCCAGCCCCTCATTTCCCTTCTGTGCTTGCCCTAGCAGAGGTTCTCTATGGAGGCTCCACTCCTGCAGCAAACTTCTGCCCAGACATCCAGCTGTTACCATGCATCCTCTGAAACCTAGGTGGAGCATCCCAAAGCTCAACTTTTGTCTTCTGTGCACCTGCAGGCCAAACATCATGTGGAAACTGCCAAGATTTGAGGTTTGCACCCTCTGTCATGACCCAAGCTGGTCTCTTTTAGTCATGGCTGGAGTTGGAGAGGCTGGGAGTCAGGGCACTAAGTCCTGAGGCTACACAAAGCAGTCAGGCCCTGAGCCTGGTCCACAAAATCATTTTTCCCTCCTAGGCCTCTGGGCCTGTGATGAGAGGGGCTGCAGTGAAGACTTCTGACATGATCTGGGGACATTTTCCCCATTGTCTTGGTGATTAACATTTGACTCTTCATTACTTATGCAAATTTCTTCAGCCAGCTTGAATTTCTTTTCAGAAAATAGGTTTCTCTTTTTTATCACATTGTCAGGCTGCAAATTTTCCAAACTTTTATGTTTTGCATCCCTTTTAAACATAAGTTCAAATTTTAGAAGATCTCTCTCAAGTTCAAAGTTCCACAGATCTCTAGGGCAGGGGCAAAATGCTGCCAGTCTCTTTGCTAAAACATAGCAGGAGTAAACTTTGCTCCAGTCCCCAAAAAGTTCCTTATCTCCATTTGTGACCACCTCAGCCTGGACTTCATTGTCCATATCAGTATCAGCATTTGGGTTAAAACAATTCACCAAATCTCTAGGAAGTTCCCAACTTTCTCACATCTTTTTGTCTTCTTCTGAGCCCTCCAAACTTTTCAAATCTCTTCCCATTACACAGTTCCAAAGTAGCTCCCACATTTTCAGTTTCTCTTTATAACAGTACCCAACTCTACTGGTACCAATTTACTGTATTAGTCCATTTTCACACTGTTATAAAGAATACCAGAGACTGAGTAATTTATAAAGGAAAGAAGTTTAATTGACTCTCACTTTCACTTGCTGGGAGACCTTAGGAATCTTACAATCATGGTGGAAGGCAAAGAGGAAGCAAATACCTTCTTCACAAGGCAGCAGAAGGGAGAGAAAGGAAGAACTGCCAAACACTCATAAAAACATCAGATCTCATTAGAACCCCCTCACTATCATGAGAACAGCATGAAGGAAACCACCCCCATGATCCAGTTACCTCCGACCAAGTCCCTTCCTTGATACATGGGGATCATAACTCAAGATGAGATTTGGGTGGGGACATGAAGCCAAATCACATCATTCACATATGCTTTCATGGTGCCCATGAAATACCCCATTTATATAATCTCTATCCTAAACTAGCCTATGCACTCTCAGATGCTATCAAATTTTCATATGACAGTGAATTACCCCTTAAAAAGAGTGATCTTCATATTTTTAAAGTAGGACCATTATTTTTGGCAATAATTGTATAAGAAATTGGTTGCTGGCAAGTATGATTTGGTGAGTTCTCTTGGAGATCCAGAGCCTACCTGCCAATGTGCCTTACACACCCCGACCCCTTAGACCCCCTTCAACCCTGCCCTCATTTACAAGCCATTCTCCTTAACCAAGTATGAGGCTTCCAGGGGGGCTACAAGAAAAGGCAAGTCTCCTTTGCTCTGTAATGGACTCAACCACAATCATATGTGAAAATTGAACTGTGTCGTGTCAGATTACTCCTTCTTCTTTTGTGGTTATGGTGTTCATCACTAGAGTGTGAGCTCCCTGAACACAGGCATTTTCATCAGTTTCACCCACTGTGGTATGTGACATGCTAGAAGCATGCTTGGCACAGAGGAGACATTCAGCAAAGGTTTGCAGAATCAATTAAGATCACATTCATACAGAGAAACATCCTTAGAAAGTGGGACCCAGGACACACAATTTAATAGTTAATATTGTAGATTTTAGGGAAAACTAGTCCTAGGCTTGAATACAAATCATTTATCTTAGTATTTATGTGTCCTTAGACTTTTATTTAACCCCTAATCTAGTTTCTTCTTATAAAAGGTAGATAATAGTAGAACTTCTCGCTGTTGGAAAGATCATAAAAGATAATGTCTATAAAACAACCAATGTGGTGCCTCGCATATAGCAAATGCTGAATAACATGTAGATGTTGTCATTGTTATTAATATGAAGTGAAGGAGAAAGAAGGCATTACACTTTATGTCTGAGCATGGGAGGTACTGGACCAAACCATAATTAACAGGGAAGCACTGTATTAGAGCAGGGGGAAGCAAGAGAGACCCCAAAACTTCCCCACCATAACTCCAAAGTGGGTCTCTGAATTAGGTTTTCAGAAAGAACTAAGGCATGTGACCTCCATATATATATTTAAAAACATGTAGGTAGATGTATTTGTAAAATGAATATTTATTTTATACCAACATATATGTAGATATATGCAAAATGTAAATTAAAATCATTTGCATTTGAAAACATTTGAAGAATTTCAAAAAGCCTTTGAGGTTCTGTAATGGGCAGAGATTTGTGGGGTTAAGTGTGAGGATGGAAATCCCAGAATGTCACAAAACCAGAGATAGGAGATCCACGCTCTAAACACCTGACACACCTCAAAATTTCAAGAATATCCAATTATCTTTATTTGTACCAAATGAAGCAAATAAAGTTGAGTATAATACCTCTGGCTTCATTAAATGTGTGTGGTTTTTAAAATTATTTTTTATTTTTTTGAGATGGAGTTTCACTCTTGTTTCCCAGGCTGGGGTACAACGGCATGATCTTGGATCACTGCAACCTCCACCTCCCAGGTTCAAGTGATTCTCCTGCCTCAGCCTCCCAAGTAGCTGGGATTACAGGTGCTTGTCACCACACCCAGCTGATTTTTGTATTTTCAGTAGAGACAGCGTTTCACCATGTTGGCCAGGCTGGTCTTGACTCCTGACCTCAGGTGATCCATCCGCCTCGGCCTCCCAAAGTGCTGGGATTACAGGCGTGAGCCACTGTGTCTGGCCTTACATTAACTGTTTATTGGCCTCATGGCCAGGTAATTGATCTGAAACAACTTACTACCTAGATGCAAAGTAGAAAAATGCATGCAGTGTTGGTGGCAATGGCAGAGTTCTGTGAAGGGGTTTGGCTACTTCAGACAAACATCACGGTCTATGGGGAAGGAAGGATGATTGTCAGTATTCTGAGACCTCAAAGATGTAAGCCATTGGACCACGCTTGTTTTCCAAACATAAGGCACATTGGCCTTAAGAAAGCAGCCCAAGTGATGTGATGTCATCTTGCTTTCATCCGTATACAATGTGGAAAGAACTCAAGATGGGCATTCTATTCCCATACTGATAGCACTGATAGCTCACAGAGCTCTGGACATTAATTTAGCCTCTAGTATTTCAGTTTCTTCCAGACAAATGGAAACAATGCCTTTGCTACTTTCATTATAGAATTTTTGGGAAGATTAAGATGACAAGTACAGAAATACATGGATCAAAAGAATTTGAAAGTGCTAGTGAAGTTTTTGCTTTCTTCCTCTAACTAGTGGTGGCTTTCTTGTCCTTTCTTCTTGTCCTCTTTCTCCCCTCTCTCCCTTCTCCCTCCCACTTGCTTTCTTGGGACCCTTAGCCTTTGTGAAGGAAAAGTTGGTGAATGTTGTAATAAAAATAAATGCATTCCCAATGGGTTGGCCTGGCTTTCTCCACTCTCATAATGGACAGGAGGGAGGGTATTACAGAGATCATCTAGTCAGTTATTATTTAATTAAAGAAACTGTTTCTAATACTAAATAAATCTTATGTAGGATATGGTATATTTAAAATTTTTAAAAAGAAGTGGCCTATTTTAAATGGGAATACAAGAATGGAAAGTGAGTTTAGAGAGTTTCTGTATAGGACTTTCCCCAAACCACTAAGTTTTACAGAAAACAGTGCAAAACAAACTTTCTTCTTCAACCTTCTCATTTTACATAGGAGAACCTAGAGGACCTTAAAGGTAAAATAACTTGAAGCTAAAGACAGAATACTTTGTGAGCAGACCCACTTTGATAAGTGAAATGGCCATGGAAATTCATTGCCTAATGCCTGTGTTAAGGGAAAAGAAGGGTTGGAACACATTTGCCATATTAAACACCATAAGTTTGTGAAGCCTTCATTCTTTAGCTTGCTTTGTATAAAGCAAGTCAGCCTCTTCCTGGGCCTTGGTTATTCAGGTGCAGAATGAAAGAGTTGATGGAATGAGCTCCAAGATCCTATAATTCAGGAGTTCCAGCTTTCTTTTTCTTAATGAAGAAAGGCTTCCATAGAAGCAAAATACAGTATAGAAAAAGACTCTTAAGATTCCTACAGAAGGTATACTCACCTATAACATTTTCTGAGTGGCTATCATGTGCCAGCCATGGTTTTTAGGTATTTGACACAATTCTGTGAACAAATTAGAAAAAAAATGCATTGGTAACATAAAGCTAACATTCTAGCCAAAGGCAGATTTTTGCATGATTTTTGGTGCCAGTTTATACCAGTCAGGTACCTTTGGCATCTGCCACATTAACCCACTGATGGTGACCATCTCCAGTAAATAATGTCGACTTTTTATGTAATGTCCATTTGTGGTTGGGGATTTGCACATTTTACTTCATTCTTTACCACAACCCTATAAAGTGGGTGTTATTATTCTCTTTTTACAGATAAGAACACTAAAGCTCAGGGAATTTGCACAAGCTGCCTAAGGTTACTTTTAAAAAGTGTGAAGAAGCTAGGATTTGCCCCAAATGCCCTGACAACTCCTCTGTGTTCTCTTTCTTCTCCTTCAGTGACAGATGCCCTCAGCCAATGGAAAAGCCAGAGATATACTTCCATGGGAAAAAAAAGGAATCATTATAAAGAGTTGCATTTAAAGAAACTCTGTTTGGTAGTTCATTTAAATGAATTCTACAAATACTATTATAAGAAGTCTAGAAAATACACTGTAATATATATATATATATATATTACAGTGTGTGTGTATATATATATATATATATATATATACCTCTTTGCTTTTTGAGCTTGGATGAAGAGATAAGATTTCTGGGAGTAAAGAAGTCTAAAGTCATGGCATCACTTCATCTTCTCCATGCAACGACCTCCGCTGCTACTTAACATTGAGTTGATCTTTAGCAACTGTAATGCCTGCATAATACTTGGTGTCCAAGTTACTGTTGCATTCTGGTTGCCTGATTTCCTTGCCTCATTGTCTCTGAGTTGAGCACATCAGTTTGCTTTTGTAGTCCTCTGTGTTTATTGATCAGACCCTGTCATCTCCAAGATGGTCCTTACATGCAATTGAACTCTCCACCTTCCAGACCCTCCTACCCACCTCTCCACAACCTCTGGGCACCCTTTCACCTGGGCTGTCAGAATAATGAAGGCTTGATTTCAATACTTTCCCTCATTTCTCTGTTCACTGCTCTGCGGGTTAATGCAGATTCCAAACTTCAACAAGCAGCTGTTAAACATGTCATTAACACTGCTTCGGCTGCAAATGAGACTCTGCTACTGGGATTACTCTGTGAGCTATAGTTTTGTGATGAGCTTTGTCAATCACAGCTGACCTGCTGTGTACCGAATGGAACTCAGATTATCTTCTTTCTTCCTCTGACTCTTGTCACTTTTTTTCACAAAGAATTACTATTCTACTCCCTGAAAGATTGATTACTTGCACAAATAAGAGAGTCTGAGACATTAATACAAAATTCACAGGCTTTTCTTTATCTCAAACCTGCAACTCCCTCTACATTTCCTTCTGGTAATTATATTAGAATTGTGTACACTAGGAATTGTCATCTGATTATTATGAAACTAGTTTTGTCATGACAAAAATGAGCTTAAGTCTTGTTTTTTTTGGAAAATGATCAGTACAGTGCACTGGATGAGAGAGAAGGAGATTAAATCCAACTTGCTTTCATCCATGAATGCTTTCATCTCTTTTTCAAACACAGGAAATGATTACCACTGCTATAAGCTGCAGTTCATATGAGTGAAAAGGATAAGGAAATATTGAAAATTCTGTAACCAACAGTAGGACATAATATAGGTCTCTGGCACCCACTGAGCGACATGTACTTTATTTTTCTATACTGCCAATGTTAAGAGTTTCAGATTTGAAAGGGAGTCTTACCTTGAGGTGTAACATTATGGACTGAGGAATAAACAAATTGACTTTTAAAAAAAAGTTTAGTCAAATTTTTAATAGACAAACAGAAGATAGTACTTACAACATCTACTATTAGCTGTAGTGAAACATTGGCTCATGTTTATAATTTACAAGAGAGAGAAGGTAGAGCTGTAAATCCATCATGTGTATTTTCTAATATATCATCAAGTATACAGAAGGGTCTTCAAGAGCAGTGATCACAGCATATTCACCTTTATATTCCTGATATCTAATATGTTGTTAGCTAGGTAATGGATAATGAAGTGAGTGAGTGAATGAGTGAGTGTTCTGTGGGTGAGTTACCCAGTGCCATTTTGAGATGGAAGAAATAAATGTGGTTTTAATCATTCACATACAAAAACATTGACTGTGTCCCTTCTCTGTATTTCTCTCTCTCACACACACATACCCTAGCAATGCTTATACTCTAATTTACTTCCAAAATTAGACTCCACACTAGGCATTATTTTTAATGAGGATAGACACTGAAACTGCTTTATCAGTTATCTAGTGCCATTATAATACTGTGTCACAAAGCCACAATACTTTCAATGGCAATCAATGTAAAACATTTCTTGTTTATATATCTGGGGTCAGCTGGGGCTTGGCTAAATGGTTCTGCTGTTCTCACTTGGGCTTGGTCACATGTCTGGGGATCAGCTGTTGCATGATCGAGGATGGTTTCCACTTCGACAAACAGTTCAGCTTAGCTGTTCTCCACATGTCTCTGTTTCTCCTGCAGCCCAGTCTGAGTGTGTCCCCATTGCATTGGCCCAAACAAAATAGACAGGGTAGGAGAATATACTCTGCTTTTATAGGAAGAAGTTCAAAGTGACATGCCAAAGGGCATGGTTAGAAGGAGGGGTGAATAATTTGGCTGTTTTCATAAACTGCACATTTGCTATTTTATGAAAAAGGAAAATTGATCAAATTAAATTCAGTGCATTTGGGGTTCAGTTCACTCCTTTCTGACCTCTGGTTAAATGTACATAAAATATAATTTTGTTGTGCCCAAATGAGATAAAGGAAGAAATATACATTTTCCTCATATTTGAAATCAAGAGGCGTGTCAGTTTCTGGCCACTAGCAAACACAAGCTTTTTCTCTAGACAGCTGATATTCTTTTTACTACGTAGGTGTGAATAAAAGAGCAACAAAGATGGCGCAAAAATTGCTAATAGAGAAACAGAATAGGAGGTGGATGGATGGTTGGACAGTATGGGCTAAAAAAGGCAGGAACTCTCTCTCCAAAACTGGAAGCTTTATCAACTCCCAGTCCATCTGTGATAGCACAAGAGAGCAAAAGAAGAGAGATGGTTTTCAACGGATCAATAAGGTGATCACCAAACAAAGTCCATGGCCCAAGGTTATTTGAGTATTTCGTATTTTGACTCATTTAAATCTCATAAGTCCCAAATAGTGCTTCTCAGTATTCGATTTTTTTCTCCATTGATTTTAATTAAGCTCACCATAGGCTAGCAACCCTGATGAACAGGAAGAGTATTTTCTATCAAAAAGCTATGTAGCTTCTGAGGCCTGAATTTGGAGGCTCATCTACATCTATTCAAAATGTTTTTGCTTCCATCCTGTGGCATAATTCTTAGAATGTGAAATAAAGACACATTCTGCTGCTACGCCATAAAGATTTTCCACTCTGTAACTGTGAAAATTACCATATTATTCCTGATTCAGACATGTCATATGGAATCTGGGATCAGTGATAAGTGCTGTGTATGCAGTAGCTTCTGTGCAGGAAGTGGCGCTTGCTGCTGTTCATGATGGGACATGCTTGCATACCTCCATTTAGATGTCTAATCACATGGTTCTCCTCTCGTTTTCCATCATTTCCTCTTTATCCTTAAGATTCCAATTTCTGTGTCTCTGACTAGAGTAAGGAACAGATATATTATTTAGTGTTTTGAGGTGAACCTAATCCATTAATTGTGTTACTTGGTAAGAAATTGCTGCTCTATCTTTATGACAAGGTATCTGAAGGCAAAAATTAGAACCACTTGAATAATAGCTTTAAGTGGAAAGTGGGGCAATGCCAGTCCATAGGAAATGTTTTCAGAGCACAAGAGACTTCTTTATATAGTCTGCTTATTTAATAAGTGCAATAGTGTATACTCTAACAAATGGCTTAGCATAGAAAATGAAAGATGTGGGTCCAATCAAAATCAGAACAATAGGACAAGTAATTTGAATGCATTGTTATCAAAAGCCACTGAGTAATCCTACTCATCCATATCATTCTGGAAAAAAAGGAGAAAAGAAGGAAGAGAGAAAACAAGAAAAGAGAAAACCAACCAATCAGCCAAAACTGTGATTATTATTTTAATTTTTTTAATATAGAAAATGAGTTATCTATTGCCAAATAGCAAATTAACCCCAAATTCAGTGTCTACAAAGAATAACATTTATTACCTGAATGTTTCTTAGGGTCATGAATCTGGGTACAGCTTAGCTGGGTGTATCTTATTCAAGGTCTCTCCTGCAGTTGCAGTCAAGCTGACAGCTGGGACAGAGGTCTCTTCTGAAGACTCTACTGGGGTGGGTATGGAAAGGAGAGTGTGAATTTGTTTATAAGCTCTCTCATCCCTGGTCCCTCAGCACACAAGACTTACAACATGGCAGTTCGCTTCCCTAAGACAAGTGTTCTAAGAAAGAGCATGACACAGCTTGAGAAGGAAGCAAGTCTTTTTAAAACCTAATCTTGAAAGTGACATTCCATCGTATTTGCTGTATTCTGTGAGAAGCAAATCAGTGTCTTGCTCATTCTCAAGAGAGGCAGATTATACAAGGGTCTGACACCTGGCTGGTGGGAGTCATTGGCAGCCACATTCGTGGGTACCTACCCTGTGCATAAATGCACAAAGAAGAGCACTTGGAAAACCCATCTGTAATCTCATCACCTAAGAAGAGTTAGAGTTAAATTTTTAGTACATACACATACAGACATTTATGAATACATTGAAACTCATTTGTATCATTTTCCTCAAAGAATTAGTTCATACTATAGGAAACTTTCTGAAAGCCCTCATTTAATAATGGGTTATATAGTAAAACAAAAAGGTTTTCATTAATCAACTAATGCATATTTATTTTGAAAAGAAAAACAACATTCCAATTGATCTATAACCTCACTACTTGGATATAACTACTATTAATCTTTTATAGTACTTTCATCTCTTTTTTCATGTTTTTCTGTCTATAAATACAAACACCTAAACACAAATGTTCTCTATTATCATGCCCTTGGGTAACCTGCGTTCTTATGTTGCTCTCAAATAAATCTGTGGCTAACAACATTTACAGTGGGAGGAGATTCAATCTCTGTAAATAACAATTTATATTTTTGTTAATATTATAGTTGTTACACATTGAATAGCTTGACTTAACTGGCATTTTATATTTTGTCAATATCTTATTTTGAGGTCGAGTATTAAATATATTTGCTAGTTAAAGTTAAGGAAAATACAAATTTATTGTTGAAACAGAAAATACCAATATTTCAACAATGGTGATTCAGATAATGATCTATCACACTTAAAATTTAATAAAGGAGACATGTTAAAAATAAAAACACAACTAAATGTGGAAATAAATGCAAAATTGGCATGTTTGTTTCTGCAAGATATCTTGTGTTACATTAATTTTGTTAAATATGAGTTTATTGATTCGTGGTTTTGTTTATGTCTGAGTCAAGTTTAATAAAGGTACAAGAGGTTGTGAGAATAAAGAGTTTTGATATAGTTAAATGTTTATATTATTTAAATGACTTTGTAATAAAAAATAATAATGATTGGCTATCCCTGAGAATTTTTCCCTTTAAGGAGTGGTGAATTCATTACCAATATGCTCATTTAATTACTAATACTAGGTTCCTATTTTGGGCAGTTTCTGTCTCCACATATAACATCTCTTTCTTCATTACCATTGCCCACAAAATCTTAATACTTACTTATTTTCATTTTTATTTTTGTCTTGAAAAATCTATAAGCTTTGATAAGGTTGCACTGGCTAATGATAATATTTGCCCCCTTTTCCTGATAATTGAAACTATATATGTAATATACATGTATTATTAATATACTATGAACTACTATTCCAAAGTCCCTGGTCTAATAAAAGATATATTCTAGAAGGGGAGATTGTGTGTGTGTGTTTTTCTTTGTGAGTATATTTGTGTGTGTTGTATTACTAAAATATATTAAAGTGTTAGGTAATGGGAAATTCAATGAAGAAAAATAAAGCAGTGACACAGCTAATCCAGTGACATTTGACTATTCCTTATCTGACCCAGGCCCCCAGGATGGACAGTCACCCTCTTTGGTAAGGAGTCAGAGACAGCCATGGTCAGTATCCTCTCTGTTCTCAAACCTGGCTGCACACTAAAAACACCTGGGGAGCTTTAAAAGCACTGTGCCTGCATGGACAGAAAGATGGACACAATAGACATTGGGGACTCCAAAAGAGAGGAGGAAAGGAGGGTCCAAGGTTGAAAAAAATGCCTACTGGGTATTGTGTTCACTATTTGGATGATGGGTTCGCTGAAGCCCAAACTCTAGTATTACCCACTATACCCATGTAGCAAACCTGCACATGTACCTCTGGATCCAAAATACAATCCAATAAAATAAAGTAATAAAAATGCTGTGCCTGTATCCTGTCCCCAGAGGTTCTGTTGTGATTGGCCTCGGGTGCTCCAGCCTGGGTACTGGGATTTTTTAACAGCTCCTTTGCCAATACCAAGAAGTCAGACTCCTAAAGTCTGATGCTCTCCAGATGATGGCATTTGTAAACTGGCTTTCAGTATAGATGGATGGTGCCAATCTCATGCTTACAGCTCTCCAGTGGCTCGCCAAGGTCCATGGCGGTGTTTCTCAACCCTCTCTGACAGCAAGAATCACCTGGGGTGCTTGTTAAATGTTCAGATCCTCAGGATTCATCCCCTATCTATTAAATAAGAGTCTTTAGGAACACAGCCAGTGGATCATCTCAGCTCTTCTTAACAAGCAACATGGGTGATAACATCTGGCAAATTTTAACAGCCTTCTCAAAATTATTGCCTGAATTCCTTCCATGGCATCAAGTCGTATGAATCCAGCTTCAAATGTCATCCTTTGAGGTATGCCAGACTGATTACTAATTGTAGATTGCAATGCACTCTTATAATCTCCTGGTTAGAAACTTTTGCCAAAAACATTTAGTCAGTTTGATGTTTACAATTTATAGCAAGTGGCAGAGGAATTTTTTGGTAAAAGGGAAGAGGCTATTTTGGAGTACCTATTGGGTCTTTTAAGATAATTCATGAAGAGAATGGTTTACAAGCCAATGGTGGATTTGTTAATAGCACTGTGCAATATTTTGTGCCTATCTCTTTTTCACTCCTGAGGAAGTTTTGCTCCCACTAGACTGATGAAGCTGTTTCATATCATATTTTGATGATCTAAGGGACCTTATTTGTAATGACAAAATACTAAGTTTAGATGTATTTAGTTGCATAATTTGAAAATATTTCTTTAACCATGGAAGCTCACTTGTTTTTCTCATTGCCCAAGTAGATTGGAAAACAAGGGACCATTTTCATTTAATGGGGAATATGAGGCCAACAAAAACCAGAGAATTTAAGTGGATTACACTTGGTTGCACAGCTGGCCAGCAGCTGAGTAGAGTCTAGATTTCTATATATTTTCAGTCCCTAATTTTGCTACCTTGTTGAGCATTGGCTCTCTCCCTTTTTACCATTTATAAATTATCCCCACTGTTTACCTGATGGTCATTGCTTGGTATATAGCTCACGAATGCTGTTTTCCTTTTGCAACTTAAAATAGGCTGCTAAGGTTAGTTGGTAATGCTATTCTTTTTAGTGATGAATTAATGTGCGTATTTTTATTTCATCCTACTTAATTAGAAATCATGAATTATTTTGGAAATCTGTGGATTATGGAGCAAAATAGAAGGTTTACATCTAGGGAAGAAAGAGATGAAGCATTTGTCTTGTTTTTTTTTTTTTTGATAAATACTTTATGTAGGTCTGAATGGTCAGATGGGATTTACAATTCAGCCTGCCACAGGAGATGGTGGAAACGTTTCACTCTGGGGCAGTGGGGAAGATCATTGTTGCTGCAGGAACTTTAGGAGAGGGAAAGACATATTGTGGTAATGCCAAAGAAAACCAGAGCTTTCAGGGGATATATTTTTCCCCACTGAATTGCTTTATTTTACAATCCGATTTTTTTTTCTTTTTTTCCACCCATCTAGATAGGGATGCATGTAAGAAGAGTGATTCACACACAGTCATACATAGCACACCTTGTAGTGAGAGAAGGGTCAAGCAGAGTTCTGTAAAGTGGGCTGTTGACCTGGTTTCGCCCTTTTTTGGGCCAGAGGTTTGAACTCTTCATCCACAGTGAGGATTTAACTGGTTTAGGCATTAGAGTAACAGGTCCTAGAAGGAGGTTCCCCTCTACCTAGAATGCTCGCCACCATGTGTGTGTGGCTCCTCATTTTCCTCCGTTAGTTGGAGCTTACGCTCACCTGCTCTAAGAGTCCTGGCTGTGCTTGGAACTGCCGTCCCTGTTCCTGGGCCTTCTAGCCCCCACTCCTTCTCTTCATGCCACTCAGCCCTATTTGTAGCTATGTAATTATTCGACAACTTTATGTCTTTCCTGGTAGACTCCCAGTCCACAAGAATATAGATCATGTCATTTCCCTCCAGTATTCTATTTTCAGTGTCTAGAGCAATAGCAATTATGATTGAGTGAATAAATGAATGAATAAGTGAATGAATGCTATTCACTGAAATGCTATTCACTTTCCATTTGAAATACACTTTTCCTGTCCTTTCTCTCGGAGAAACTAAAACAAAACTCTTAGTACTACTTGAAGACCGTGTGCAGATATATTATTTTGGTTCTTCTGGAAAGTTTCTGCACTTTCTTCTGGAATAGAAAAAGTAATCTTTTTCATTTCTGCTCATCGAGACTTTGCATATCTCTCTATAATCATAATACATATAGTGCATACTACAAAACTTAGGAGTTTTATTTTTCCATTTCATTACAACCTCCACACTGTGGTTTACTTAATGGCAGAATGTGTCTTGTTAACCTGTATTTTCCTTTAGTGGATGATGAATAAAGATACATCAACATTGTGAATTGATGGGTAGAAGGACAGGTGGCAAAAAAACTGGGAAGTAGACTGGATCTAAAACAGATGCAGATACAACAAAGCATTGAACTCTCTAGCAAGACAAGGGACTTCTGGATATGTAGTATTTTGGAAAAGTATGGTTTTAGATTTTTGCAGGTACTTTGCACTTTGTAAACTTTATACAAATACTTGAAAAGGTACTCATGCCGGTTATAGACAAGCTTCTCACAGCTAATTGACATTGAATTAATGATATTTCCTATCTAAGCCCCAATTCTTCACTGTAAACTACCTCTTATGTCTTAGGTAAGTGCCCACTTCTTATGAGAAACCTTTCATGATTTATTATATTCGGACTATATCGTCACCTCTTTTCTGATGAAATTGGGAGCTGCCTGTTATAACCAATGATCAGTATCCATGCCCTGTTAGTGATTAGTGTGTGGTAACTTTATGTGAGTTGCACAATGCGGGCTGACTACACTTTGTCTCAGAGCAATTGAAGCAATAATATCATGAGCCTCTATACCAAGGAGCCACATGAACTTCACCTGGCTGGTGAGAAACAATGCAGCAAATTTACCTACTCCGGATCCTTCTGTACCACTGTTTGTGCCGTTAGGCATTTTATTATAAGGCAGTTTAATTTTGGAGCTGAACCTAAATCACACATACACACACATACTTTTAGCTTGTTGAGTATCAAAAACACTTTCCTATAAAATATCCTCCCCCCCTTTTCTTTTAAGAAAAAACAGTAATATTTAAAGCCTGTTTGATTGCGCATCTTCAGAGTTTTACCAATTCTTAACCTTTACTGAGTTTCTCTTATAATTTTTTTGAATCTTACTGCTTTGGGTTTATTACTGTTTCTGCCCTGAGTATATTTTAACTCAGCCTGTGTATTTCTGCAAATTTATTGGGAAGAGAGGGTAATGGTGGTGTTAGGGATAGGCAGAAGCGGTGAGGTGACAGAGAGAAAGAGATGAGAGGCAGATGAATTAGAGGCAGGGCTCACAGAAGCTACATACAAAGATAGCAAACCTAAGGACCTCCCAATGCTCTTTAAACAGCAGGCTTTGGAGCTCTGATACAAGAAGCCCGGCATCAGCACTAGCAGCAATACCAAATAACTTAGTGAAAAGTTAAAACATTCTGCAGTTCTGTTTATCAGCTTTGAGCCCCATTGTCCTTGCTAAACAAGAGGGATAAAACAAAAAATTTTTAAAATAATAAATACAAGGACATTTGGTGTAGAGTGCACACCAAAAGGAAACCAGGAATTTGGTACGCTATTCTGCTATGCCTTTGCATACTAATGAAAATAAATCATTATTCTGATAAATGAAGGCCATTTCTTCTGCAGCCTTTCAGGAAGAACACTGTACCTGACACTTTCTTTGAAGCATTTGGAAGTCTGAACACTCAATTTCTTGCCACTGCCAGCTTTTGAAAATTGGCCTCTCCTCTCCTTGGGATTTAGCCGCAGAGTCAGCAGTGACTCCACAAAGCCGTTGCACATTGGGGGTTTAAGGCCAAGGTAGGGGCTGGATTTTTCAGCAGTAAGCGGAATCTTAATGCCCTCGCCTCAGATCGAGAGAGGAAATGAAAATATATACCTGAGCGTATTCGTGTGTCGAGGGGGCTCCTGTCTCAGGCTTCTCTTGAGCCATAGAGGGGTCATCCACACTAATAACTGTGATCATACCCAAATTATTCAATGCCAATTTATTTACTTATTTTCCCCCATCAAAAAGACAATGCATCGCCAACAAGTCACAGGCAATCCTTTTCCTGTAAAGATTGGGGTGCTCGATGTACATTCAGAGCCACGCACGCGAGTGCGAAGAAGTCGACTACCACAGCTATTTAATCAGGAGTGTTTGTTGATTTGAGCAGAGGCCCTATGCTGTGAAATGAAAACAGAAAACCAAATTTTCTTGAGCAATCTCGCTGTTCCTGCTTCAGGTGCTAGGCCATTTCACTAAAGCAGCTCAGACGAGAATGTCATTAGTTCTTAAGCCCCAGGTGAATTTGCCACTGTTCCACATGATTAAGCCAGATAATTGTGTGTTGATAGCGAATGTGGTTGGTGAAATACAATTTCTAGGGCCTTCCTAAACAAACACAATGTCGGAGTGAGTCAGAGAGCTGTCATTTCAGTCCTTTGTCACAGGTTTTGCACGGGCAGACATCTCTGGCCAGGGCCAGCTAGCAATTAAGTGGTGATGGCCATCCTGGGCTCTTAAAGGTGACCTGCCTTGAAAAGGGAATCACACATCATTCTACATTTGTTTAGGGAAGACGAAAAGAGGACATCTCATTAAAGTGCCAAGATACGATGCCGGCTCCTATGTGCACCTTGTTTTGGATCCTGAATGTAAATGATCACTTTCAGTGTGTTTTAAAAAGCATTCATGATTTCAGCGATCCTTTCTGAAATGTGTAAAAATACTATCGTCTCCAATGATAAAAACAACAACAACATCTGCCGATGGCAAAATATAGTCAACTTTCAGGGCCAAGTTTTTGGAAGCAGCCAATGCGTTTGCATGTGTGATTTTCTTTTTCACATATAAGTTTCTGTGGATACAAAAATATATGTTTGTATGTACTGATCAGGTGTCTATGTCTTAAATCTATAACTATGTGTCTTAAATTTATAGCTATGGCTTTCCCTGAACCTAAATATTGAGGCTTTTAAAATTTGTAGCGTGAAGGTATAAAGCTTTTAATTTGTTATTGGTGGCGTTTGGCATAAGATCTTGGGTGGTTTTATTATTTGTATTTTTAAATCAAATACACTTAACTTTTTAGAGGAGTCACTTTTCCTGTCAATACATGTATTGTTTCCCCACTTTCCCCCCAAGTTAATAAACAACTACAATGATAATACCATATTATTTTGATGATTTTTCTTTACTTTTTTCCTTTTGGTCTACAAAGTGCTCAGCTGATCCTTACAAAGGAAGACTGCCATTGACTTCTGAAGAAAAAAAAAAATTAGTTTAAAAATGGAAGCCAAACTAGGAAGAAAACAGCCCCTTAATTGGCATGAGAAATTACATGCCTCTGAAATGTGCACAGACGTTGTGATGAGGGGATGGTTACTGATATGGGAGCTTTTAATACCAATAACAATACTCAGAATTATTACTGTGAAAAACCCATGACCACACCACAGAGCATTTGTACTCATGGAGTGCTGCCTTCTGTCCAAGGCAGCCTTTTTTCTCTTACATCCCTGCCTGAACATCTCCAAGGACAGGGAGGTAGGTCATTGACTTGGGGCACAGATGTATGTACTGGTGCTTCTTCAAGACAACCACCTGTTGATGAGCAAAAATAAACTGAGTGTGACCCAGGGATGTCTCTCAAATGCCTCTGATATTGCAGTCACCGCTACAACAGTGTCTACCCCAGTGGATCAGGACTCCTCAGAGTCGAGGGTTTCCCCTGAGTGAATTCTTTCTTCCAGCCATCCTTGCATGTCTTGGTCTTTTGGCTCTTCCAAACTTATAAAGAAACTTGTTTTTCTTATTGTCTCCTTTGCTAAGGGAGTTGAAAATATTCGAAGGTTAAATTGGAGGGTAGGAGACACAAATAATTCACGATGGCATTGTCCCTAAAGGAGACAACCTCCCCCCATTCACGACAGAATTGGTGGTGCATTTTTGTTTCCTTGAAGCAGGTAATTTTAGTCCTGATGGAAGTGGCTGCCAGTCAAGAAGAAAGGGAATGCTTCCTCTTCCGGGAAGGGGTAATTGCATGGTGTCTATAAGTTCTCTACTTGTCTCTCCTTCAAGGAGCTGTGCAAATTAGCCTTAAGCTTGTTTTGAAAAGCAGACTGGCATGGTCTTGAAACACTTCGTTTATCATATAAACACAAATAGCTAGTCACCGGGCAATGCTCAGACCTGAAATAGGAAAAGCATCACCCTTGGACAGAATTTCAGACCTCAGCTGTGCTGCTGATAGCGCGATGGCCTTGAACAAGTCACTTCATCAACATGCTATTCAGTTTCCTCACTTGGGTGGGGTTACCTCACATTTATTTCTCTTCTTTAGAAGTCAATGATTCTCTAAATGTAAGAGTGGGCCTTTACGCTTTAGTAGAAACAGAACAAGGAATGGTGAAGTAGTGGGAAATTTAAAGGCCTGGGGGCAGGGAAGGATGCAAGATCCCAAAGTGGGTTGAAGAGCCATTGCTGCCTGGGGCATGGTATGAGCTGTTCAATGGCACAGATGCTGGAAGCAAGAGTAGGCTAATATCCTTTGGCTGATCCTGCTAGCAAGATGACGCCTGACCCAATCCAGTTAGTGGAAACACTTCCTTCAAAGATCAACAAATTCAATGAGATGAGGGAGGCTTGGTATGTGAAAACATTGGTAACAGCTTGAAACACTGCAGAGAATAAGTGAGTATGACTGAAAGGTATTCTGGTAGCCTACAGAACAAGATTGTTATAAGGTTGTTATTAAAAATTGGGCAAAAGATATGAACGAACACGTTTCGAAAGAAGACGTTTATGTGGCCAACAAACATATGAACAAATGCTCATCATCACTGATCATTAGAGAAATGCAAGTCAAAACCACATTGAGATACCATCTCATGCCAGTTAGAATGGAGATCATTAAAAAATCTGGAGGCAATAGATGCTGGAGAGGATGTGGAGAAATAGGAATGTTTTACACTGTTGGTGGGAGTGTAAATCTGTTAAATCATTGTGGAAGACAGTGTGGTGATTCCTCAAGGATCTAGAAATAGAAATACCATTTGACCCAGCAATCTCATTACTGGTTATGTACCCAAAGGATTATAAATTGTTCTATTATAAAGACACACGCACACGTATGTTCATTGCAGCACTGTTTACAATAGCAAAGACTTGGAAGGAACCCAAATGCCCGTCAAAGATAGACTAGATAAAGAGAATGTGGCACATATATGCCATAGAATACTATGCAGCCATAAAAAAGGATAAGTTCATGTTTTTTGCAGGGACATGGATGAAGCTGAAAACTATCATTCTCAGTAAACTGTTACAAGAACAGAAAATCAAACACTGCATGTTCTCACTCATAAGTGGGTTTGAACAATGAGAACACATGGACACAGGGAGGGGAACATCACACACTGGGGTCTGTTGGGAGCTGGGGTGCTAGGGGAGGGATAGCAGGGGGTGGGGAGATTGGGGAGGGATAACATTAGGAGAAATACCTAATGTAGGTGACAGGGGGATGGAGGCAGCAAAACACTATGGCCTGTGTATACCTATGTAAAAATCCTGCAAGATTTGCACATGTACCCCAGAACTTAAAGTAAAATAAAATTTTAAAAAAGGTTACTCTATGCATGAAGTTGGATCAGAACACAGTCTAGATGATAAACTGGAACCATTTTACATGTTAAAAATTGGGGTGATTGAGGGAGTAAAGCATCTGTTAAACATGGGATTGCTAATATTCTGGCATTATAAAAAAATTCCCCAGTCTTTTCATGGGACCAGGTAGTGCCAAGCAGAAAAGTGTGTGTGTGTGTGTGTGTGTGTGTGTGTGTGTGTGTGTGTGTGTGTGTGTATGTGTGTGTGTGTGTATTTTGAGAGACAGGGTCTGGCTCTGTTACCCAGGCTGGAGTGCAGTGGCAAGATCATGGCTCACTGCAGCCTCAACCTCCTGGACTCAAGCATCTGGGATGACAAGTGTGTGCCACCATACCTGGTGAATTTGATTTATTTTTTGTAGAGATGGGGTCTTGGCATGTTGTTCAGGCGGGTCTTGAGATCCTGGGCTCAAGCAATCCTCCTATCTCAGTTTCTGAAAGTGCTGGGATGACAGGTGTGAGCCACTGTGTCCTGCCAATATTTTAATAGTCAGCGAAAAATGTTCCTGAAAATAGAACTATAAACACAGCAAGTAGAAAGCACTGGAGTTAGCTTTGTAACTGGTGTTAGCTGTGCTTACATGAATTGTTCAGATTGATATACATTTCGCAGTACACATCTGAAAAAGAAAATTTCTGGGCTTCTTTATTTGCACATCCCAGGAAGCCTTTCTGTTAGTGGCTATGGCTTTGAGCAGGTGGAACTCCGCAATTGGCAAGGGGAATTCTACTGGGAATCTTGAGGCTGCCCTTCTGAAAGGGCGGTGATCTGCATGCACAGACTTGCCGCCTGCTGCCTGCACATGTCAGCCTCGTGATGGAGAAGAAATGCACTGAACCAAGGGGTAAACAAAGTCGATGTTGGAGCCAAGTTAGTTACTGGTCCAATACTTAAGTGTTTTTGTTCACAAAGTACACCCCATGTTTAATGTAGAAAGAAGAGAGATGCAGTTGTTCCCTAATAAAGGCTGTAATAGGACAAGCTGGGGTACTATACTTGTCCACTGAGTGAATGGGGCTATAACCACCTGATTTCTATTAACAGAAATGGCAGGTGTGCTATTAAACTCTCCTGCTCTGCACAGAATGCATCTCTGACCTCTTTCACCCCTCTGCTGTTCCCACTCCTAGCCTCCCCCATATAAATCTATTAATGCCACTAAACTAGGACATTTGAAATTTGGGGAAATGGTTGCATTTTTCCCCCCAAAAGGGTCATTAAGGGCCTTTAAAACAGAGTCTCTGTAAGCAAGACTAAAACCTAATCCCATCTCAATAATTAGATTTCATCCTGCAAGGTACTTCATTGAGCATCACTACTGTGATTGTTTTAGATGTAATTTTGGTGGCTCAGAAATGCTTTTTTTGTGTTAAGTGATTGTAGCAAAAGGAAAGGAAATGTTAGTGGCAGCCAGCATTTTAAAATGAACCACCATGGCCCTTAACATTTTATAAGTAATCATAAATTTCAGCTGACAGCTTATTTCTTGATTCCTTTCTAATTAGAGACTTAATAATATATATTTCTTGAAGACGAAAGTGGTCTGGTGTCTTATGAATGCCAGAGGCTTTGCTAAAATAAAACAACTGAGGCCAGTGTCAAACACAGGACAGTTTCAGTGCATAAGAAAGTGTTATAAGAGGTCCTGGGCATCATGCTACTAAATTTAGGGGAAACCAGAGCATGCTTTAATACTTTTAAATAATTGTGTCCAAATAGCCTTGCTCACTCCTTAAACAGCTAAATCTTTTTAATGCCTCTCAAAAGGGGTTCCAAATGGATTTAAATGGGTTTGATGAATGTGAAATTTCCCTCTCTACTTGTAATTTTTCCAGAAATAGTGCAATTAATTTGATTTGTGCATGGGTACAAATCATTAGTAAATTGGGTGCTTGTATTTTAAAAGGATTTAGTCTTATTTAACCCCTACAAATTAATGAGTTTTGGTCAAAAAAATCATTCTGTGAATTTTGAATTATCAGCCCTCAGTACTGGGCTTTTGTATTTTTTATTATTATTATTACTACATATCAGAAGAAATTATGCTCAACACTCTAATGAATAGTGGTTTCCTTTATAATAAGGACTTTTTATGTGTATTCATCACAAATGCTTTCATCATATTGACTGACTGACTGACTGGACTAACTTATTTATTTATTTATTTAAAGAAACAAAGTCTCACTCTGTCACCAGGCTGGATTGCAGTGGTGTGATCATAGCTACCTGCAGGCTAGGACTCCTGAGCTCAAGCAATCCTTCCATCTTAGTTTCTGGAGTTACTGGGACAACAGGTACACAATATCATCCCCAGCTGCAATTAACTCTTCTTTAAGTCAAAAGATTTCAGGTTTTCTCTTGATTTTTTCTTTTCTCCTATCCTCCTATTTACTAGAGCCAGTTCATGGGTAAACCTGCATTAATGGTTTAATTCCTCATATTTCAGGAGGACTCAAATGTCAGGATTCAAATGTTCTTTAGATAATCTCTTTAAGATTTTATTCAAATGAATACTAAAACTATTCTTTATATTATTAGATAGTATTTAAGGCTAGCTAAGGATTAGAATGTGCTTCCCTGAGAAGCTTGGGAATTGGGAGAATTTCTTTTTTGGGGAGAAGCTTTTACCATTGGGAAATGATTGGAGTTCAGATAGTTTTATGTGGCTGGAATTTACAAAGCAGAGAACCAGAGAGGAGAGACATCCACAGATATTGAGAGACAGAGAGAGAGAGAGAAAGAGAGAGAGTGGAGATTAAAGGAGAAGTTTCCTATATTCCATTCAGCCAGAGTGATGAAATTTTGTTGCATATATAGGACATTCAGTGGAGACATAACAGGATAAGGCCTTATTACCATGGCTAAACTAGCCCCCAGAAAGGCTACTATGGGTTCATCCTCATATAGCTTAAGAACAAGCTTTCAAAGGATAAAAAGAATTTTCAAGTAACTTAACCATCCACCAGAACAAAATATACCACTGTATACAAAGGGCACCAAATCTAGGCATTCAATATATACAATAATATAAAATAATAATGTGCAGCATCCAATAAAAATTACTAGACATTTGAAGAAACAAGACAATGTAACCCATAACCTGGAGAAAAATAAGTCAATAGAAATAGATACGTAAATGAGAGAGATGATGTAATTAGCAGATAAGAAATTCAAAATGTTATTATAAATATATTCAATAATCTAAAAGAAAAACATGAACATAATAGAGGTAGAAATGGAAACTATAAAAAGGAAGCAAATAAAACCATAAAACTGAAAAATACAGTATTTGAAATGAGAAATTAACTGGATGGGATTAATAGCAGATTAGATATTACAGAAGAAAAGATCAGTAAACTTGAAGGCAAGACAATAGAAAATGCCTAAACAAAAATCCAGAGAGTAAAATACTAAAAGAAATGAGCAGACCTGTGGGATAATAATGAGTGGCCTATAATATGTATATTTGAAGTCCCAGGAGGAAAGGAGAGAGGAGGGTGCATGAAATAATTGACGAAATCATAATGTAAACATTTCCAAATATAATTAAAATTATAAATTCATTGATTCAAGAAACTTAACACATCCAAGTAGGATAAGCATGGTAGTTCATGGTAATCAAGTAGCTAAAAATCAGTAACAAAGTCAAAATATTGAAGTCTGCTAGAAAAAAAAAATCTTCACAGTATGTAAAGGACAACAAAGAATTGTTGCCCATTCTGTTTAGAGACTATGCAAGTCAAATTTCAATGGAAAAATTTTATAATGTTGGAAGGAAAAAAAGTGTCCTGTGATATAGACTTTAAAATAAAGATAAAATAGAAATTTAAAAATAAAAGCTAAAGTAATTCGTCCTCAGCAGACCTATGCTACCAGTAACATTAAGGAAAGTTCTTTAGGCTAAAGAAAAATAATAACAGACGAAAATTTGGATTTACACAAAGGAATGAAGAGTGCCAAAGCTGGCACATACAGGGATAAATATAAAATAAATGTTTTCATTTGTATGGTTATTTAAAAGACAATTCACTGCCTAAAACAAAAGTAATAATGTCTTGTGAGATGTCTGACATATGTAAATACATGTGACAATAATAGCACTAAAGTTGGGAAGTATGAAATGCATACTTCCCATATGTACTGTTATAAGTTTCTTATAGTATGTGAGTACTGGTATGATTTAAGTTAGACTGTGATAACATAAAGACATATATTTTAAATGCTAGAACAACCATGAAAGGGGGAAACAAAAATATATAGCCAAAAACAAATAACAAACAAACAAGCAAAACAAACAAAATCTCTATAAGACAAAATCACCAATAATTATTTTACCAGAAAAATTTTCAGCAAGGAGATGTTTTGCTGGGTATAATAGTATCCTGGTATATTTGGAATATTTGCATTTAGACTAAAATTCTCTCTTCCTTTTTAAACTCATCCTACAAAAATGTGTGACTACTACTAGATTGATCAATTGATTGATCACTTGCTTACAGCCTACTGATTTCTGTAGTAGGTAAAGGACTACAGGGTAGTACCATTGTTGATCTTGGGCAGCTCTCGTTTATTTCCCAGGAAACAGTCAAAGTTTAATGGGTTTTGTTTAAATAAAGCTTGGGGTAAAGAGTAGCCTTCTGAACAAATCAACAGATCAAAGCAAAACACAATTGTACTTCAGATTGCAGCGGGTCCTAGCAAATTCTTTTCTGAACAATGAATTCCTGCAGTGAAAAGAGAGAGAGATTGTAACTCTTTAAGGACACAAATCCTGCTGTACTCATCTTTGTTTTTCTAGTTTCTGGCATATAGTAAGTACTAACAAATGTTGGAGTAAGCAATTGCAGTTCTTCAACTGCATGATGCAGTTAACTTATTCACCAAGGTGTATTGTCTTCATCTATGTTTTGTGATGGCATCTAAGGTAATTAGAACACTTATTGTGTGGTGATCTTACTTGATGCATTTAGACTCTCTTACTAGGGAATGAATGTTTGTTTTTCCTAAAAGTTCTTATATTGAAGCTCTAACTCCCAATGTGGCAATGCTTGGAGATAGGGCCTCTAACAAAATAATTAAGGTTAAATGAGGTGATAGGGTGGGGCTCTGATCACATAGGACTGTGTCCTTTAAAGAAGAAACACCAGGGAGATTATTCTCTCTCCACACACATCGAAGAAAGGCTATAACAAAATACAGCGAGAAGGCTGCCATCTGCAACCTAAGGGAAGAGCCCTCACTAGACATCAACCCTGCTGGCACCTTGATTATGGGCTTGTAGTCCCCAGAACTATGAGAATATAAATTTCTGTTGTTTAAGCTCCCCAGTCAGAGGTATTTTGTTATAGCAGCCTGAGCTGATTCACGCATCCCTGAGCCACAGAAGCAGGGATTCTGAAACCATTAATTTTGATGTCGTTTGTACCTTGATCCCAATTGAAGTTAGTGGAATGTTTTGTGATTTTCCCATCACTCAAGACTGGAACTGTGTATACTCCTTAATCCTGAGGAACCCTGTGGTACCACCAAGTATATTGGGATTTTGGTTGGCATCGCTACCCAGGGACACTCGGCATAAAGGGAGGGTTTGTGGGAGCCCATTTAACCTAGAGAACATGAAATTCCCAGCTGCCTTGTAGTCATCTTTATCCTTTCAGTCATCTGTGACTTTTTCAGCTTAGGTGAACATTGTCTCAATGCCATCATTCTGCTTTTATTGCATGTTAACAGTACTCCTGGGTGAAGAGTGTGATGTCAGTGTTTCTTGCCTGTAAACAGAATGGGCTCTTGCTGTCATTCTGGCCAAGACCTGCTTTTGTTTGCCAAATTCAGACAGAAGGCACCAGACCAGTGTGATCTGCTCAGTTCCTAGCTATGGGAGCCAGCAGTGTGACTCAGGGCACCTCTGCTAATGAAGCTGGATCTCTTTTGCTGCACTGTCTTACTTTAAAAGGAAAATTCAACATTTTTGAATTTTTTCAGATAAATTAATAAATTAGCATAGATATTTTTATTTTTAGTTACATTCATTTTTAAAACAAAATTTTAAATGTTAGGTTATTTGAGTTTCTTCACCCTTATCCTCTCTAAGGAGTATTTTCTAGAAATGTAAAGCAAAACCTTGTAAAATAATTTTATAGTTTTCAGCCTCGCATCTCTTCCTCAGGTTACTTACCTGTGTAATAATGACTAAGTGTGAAAAAATAGAATAGCATTTAACATATAGTAAATGCTCAATTAAAATCACTGCCTGAGGAATAAAGAAATTATGAAATGAATTACTCTAACTCTTCAAAGCTATTTAAAAGTGACAATTCTAAACTAAACTGTCTTTATAATATTTTTAAATTCACAGGTTAAAAGTATTTTGATATTAAACTTTTTCTTTCAAGGTAATTTTTCTACAATGGGAAAGAAAAATCTTTATACTAATTATGTACCTCCAAGAGCAGTTGATCTTACGTTCTTAAGTGAGCCCATTTAACAGAAAAGTATGGGAGGTTGCACCTATAGAGCCCCATTTCTTCGGTGATCTCGAACACTGGCTTGTTAGGTGGAGTCACTGGTGTGAATGTGTGTCCTGGTCACCACTATTTATATGCCTGCTAGCTTTTCCTGACACTCTAGAACTTTAAACAAAATAGCAGAGGACTGAGATTCCTCGAGAAGACTCTTTTAATCACTAATGCCTGATGAGAGCTATTCAAAATATAAATACTCTTTTTGAAGAAGCTACTTGTACAATGTGAGGCTACTGTCTTCCTCCATGCACCTCCCCCTCTCTACCTGTGCATTCTGTGTCTCTAATTTGTTAATCCTAAATTCCTTCACCTATAATAGTCCATTAACATTTACTATGTTGGGAGATATGCATTAAGGCAGGATTTGTAAATTTGGATATTACCAACCTGGGCTTCCCCGCTCAGGGTTAAGATTTTATGCTACATCTTAGTTTGATGTAGCCTTGTTGATGGCTCCAAATGCATGCTGCATCATGGTGAGCCTTCTAGCAGTCTGGGCTAGATTTCTTAAGAAATGTACAAGCCTGAGTCTCTTTCATAATTGCCAATGACATCTTCACTTTCTAAAACGAATTCTATCATGATGAGAACATCACACTATAAAAGGCAAGAACAAGCATTAAACCAATGTTTTTTGGTTACCCAGTTAATGGGGAAATACAACAAAGGAGGGTTATTCATTTATCTCTTTGCTGACATCTTGGAAGCCCTGTCCCCAGAGATAGCACGATGTCACTGGGTGTCCCAGATCTCAGTTGGTACTCCAAAGCATTGACTACATCAGTAGTCACTGATGGGGATATAACACTGTTCCAGAAAAGTAGCAATACAAGAAATGGAGGCTCTAACCCATTGGTTTCAGTGTTGTTTCACACAGGAATACAGACCTCCATTGTGTCCACACTTGCAATGGTAAGCCAAAAAAATAACAAACGATTTTACTTTTTTTTCTTACCCCTTCCCATTTTGAATCCCAAAGTTTTGGTCCACACTGCATTATTGGGCAGGAAAACAAAACAGAACAAATACAAAAACCTATGCAAACCTGCCAGGAGACAGAGGGGCAGGAAGAATATTAAGCAAGGAAGAACATTTTTGAGTCTAGCTGGCAAAAGCCACTTGTGTTTGCTGCAGGGGAGCAGAGTAAAGTCTCCTAAACACTTCATTTCCCTATGGGGCCTGACTATATGAGAACAATTCAAGGTCCACTGCCTTGAGTGACGGAACTTCCCCTCCTCACTAGCCTACCCCCTGTGGTCTTTTTCAAATTTGAATGACCTGTGCCCACCAGGACAGATATATGCAGTTGCATGTTGTCTAGGTATGTCAGGTATTAGATGTATTAGATGCTGGTAGCCTTCTGATGCATGAAACTATAGATAGTTAGCTCAGGTTACAAATTATATTTTAACATTATCAGTGAGGTTTCAAGTAGACTCCCCAGGGTCCACAGCTTTGACATGCTTTTGAGCTCAGAATCCTGCGGACTTCTAAAATCCACCTTCCAGTTACAACTCTGATAGAATGACCCGTCTAATAAATCGTCTTGTCAGAGAGGCAGAGGGCTGCAGTGCAGTGTTCAGCGTGGCATAGAGGGCTGCCTGCAACCACGTCAGAAAAACCACTCCACTCCAGGCCTGATAGAAGCAATGCAATCCAATAGAAAAGTCGCAGCCTCCTGCACAGCTAGGATTGAAACCTTTCCTGTGATCACTCACTCTTCGTGGAAGATCCCAATGCTTTGAATTGCCACATCTGGGAATCTTTGGATGCCCTAAGAAGAATCTGCAACCAGAGAGCATAATAGTCTTTACCCGACCCTTTTTTTGGTTAATTTCTGAAAGGGTCCATGAGGAAGCACACAAGCAGCAAGAGGCCTGTGTCCTGGCTGGAAAGGGTGTTTAAAACCCATTTGGAGTTTGGGTGAAGGTGAAAGTTGTCAGGCTGTGAAAAATGGCATCAGTGTTGGCTGACCTGAAATAGGGCTGTAAAGTTCTATTCCTCACAAAGGCAAGATATATTATTGCTGTAATGCCATTATTCCGCTCCATCACTTTTAAACCTTGTTCCCATTATCTGCAAGTTAAATATAACCCTATGTAAAAACAGGAAGGACAGCACTAAGTTGTCCAGCTTAACAGCACACACTTAAAACATAATAGAGCACTTGTTACTGTATTTTATGGAACGGAAACTCCAAATGTAAAGATGTATTAAGGAAATATCTCAAAGTTATTAGGGAAGGATATTTACAATTACAGATTGCTTTATATTATGCTTTTATGAACATCTCAGGAAATGAAATAGCCCTCAGCTGTAGAGAGTGAAGAGGGAGGTAATTTTCCTTAATACGGGTGATAAAATTAATCTGATTGAAATCGCTAGCGATTATTTCACAGAATACTGAGTGGCAGTACAATCACTTACACTCTTTTATATTTTTTTAGTCAAAGCTCGTGTAGATGAAAGCTAATTACAAAGTAGTGATGTGAAGCGCTAAGGAAATAGTTTGTATAGCATAGAACAGGCACGGCTAATTGGGGTTTGTGATTACACAGATTGTTGTTAAGGAGAATTAACTACCAGCAGTCTCTCCTGCAAAGCTTCTCATCAAGGCAAAGTAAAAATAGACACTGGATCTGTTATTTATCTAATTATGCCTTGAATATTTTCACAAGCACGTTACACACTCTCAAATGGTTTGTTGTTCAAAAACTTTTGGTTCCACGCTGCTTGTGATCAAAGTGTCAAAATGAATTTTTCGACGCTGGGCTCTCTTCAGGTAACGTTCCTTAAGTCTCTGCTCACAGGTGGTGGGCAGTGAAGGCTCAAAGCTGGAAGATTGGCTGGGGATTACCAAGTGGTCTGGTTCGGGGTGGGGGCTCATATTATAATAGGGGATGGCCTTGTTTACTGAAACTTCATGGAGGCCTGTAAGCCACTGGTTCAGCGTGTTTACATCAGAGTTAACTTTACAGCATGCAACAGAGAAAGCTCAGCAACTTTGATGCTTTCCGTTAGAAAAACAAAACAAAAACCTGAATTCATGGGAAAGGCATTGGCTCCCTTTGATCCATGGCTATAGTTTATTGCTTCTTCTCATGGTCATGCTCCAAATCCTGATAGGCTCCCCAAAGCCCTCACTTATAGGCTATGTTGAAGCTATATTATAGAGCCTGTAGAAGAACCAATTAGTTCTCATGATCACCTGTTTATTCAGTGTTTCCTGGATTGAGAGTCGGACACGTGGAAATACTGGCAGGTCCTCAGGCAGGAGCCCCACCCCACCCACATTACCGTGCATTTACCTGTTTTCCTATCACTCTGGGAGGCCTTCGGTCCCCTTTGACATCACCAATTTCATTTTTCATTGCCCTTGGATTTTGATTGTCCTTCAGCCTTGAATCATTTTATTGAACATTTTGGTCCTTTGTGGGCAGAAACAAAGCTCCTCTCCCAGAGGGAAAACAGCATCTTCACTCACATCTTTCTAAGACCATGGGATTTGGTCATGTGTCGTCATAGCTGTGCTGGTGATAGTGTTTGGAGGACAATGTGAGTGGGAGGAAATGTGTGAGGAGCTTGGGAGGAAGCCTTGAGTCAGTGCTGTATGAATCTTAAACGGTTGGGAAAAAGCATTGCCTTAAGTAAGCTCTTCTAAAAGGCATTTCCTAGAATAATTTTGCAACATATGAAATGTAGATTTATTGACAAGGTGATATTTTCTGAAGACAAGGTATCATCTGAAAGTTTCATCTGAATGGTGACAAACAGAAACTCTAAGGACATCAGCAGGCATGAGTGTAAGTGCAAGGTGTGAGTATTCGCTGTCTGACTTTGGTGATACTCCTCAGCTGTATAAACCAAACGTAATAGCTTCACAAATTACTTTAATAGACCTAATATCAACCAGGAGCATACATTAGTGAAACAACTTACAGATTTCAACTCTTACTTATTTGCTTACATTTTTTTCCATACGCATCTGTCCACTTTTTGTTTAATCTTCATTATTAAAATGATCAAGTTGCTACCGGAAATTATGCACTAGGTTTAATTTCGAACTTGGTGAACAGTAAAGAAACAGAAGAGCACAAGAAAATATACATTCTCCCCTTCATTTGCTCAAGTTAGCATCTGAGAAAGTTCTTCTTGTGTCGATAAATAGAGCTAGTTCCTAAAATTGAATTTCCTGCATTATTATTATTAACAGTTTGCTACGACCAATATGCTATGCAGCAGTCTGTGGATGATATCTGCAATTCACTGCCTTCCTATGTGAAAAGAAGATAAAAATTATATTATATGGGTGTATGCAAATTAAGGAGGGCCTGGCCTTGTGCTCCAGTAATTCTTATATGTGCTTCTACGTTGTCCACTTCGAATGACAGGTACTGAAATTTAAATGGTTTCCAATAAAAATCCTGTAACCTGAAACGAATCCCTACTGAATAATTAGAGTATCTCACTCATAAAAGATAATCACGTGTCTTCCTTTTCTGAGGAAGCCTCTGTCTCTGATCAGCATCGATGGAGCTTTGGTCAGATTAGATCTTTAATTCTTATGAAAAAGACATAATACTCATTCTTTATAAGGAAGCCTTCTGTTGGAGCTGACAGCCTTAAGCTGTCACAGTTTTCAAGGGTCAGAACTGCTCTCAGTGCTTTATATGAGAGAAGAAATAAAAGGAGGTGAGATAGACTCTGCATTATTTTAGACACACAAGAAAGATGTGTCGTCTTTCCCGAGATTCAGCTAAGCGACTGCTTATCTCATAAGCTAAGATGGACACACTCTAGTGTGTACTATCTGGTGCCACTGCAAAGCATCATGCATGCCAAACTTCTGGTTTTTACTGCTTACAAACCGAAGTGGTAACTTCAGGGGAAAAAAAAGTCCTAATATCATTCTACCCACTACAAATGCACCAACGCCTGCAACATGGTAGAGGTAAGGTGAGAGGATTTGAGGACGAAAAGCCTGGATTTAGATCCTGGCTGGCCCCCTCGCTAACTGGAATCCCTTTGGCAGACAATTATTGTCTCCAGCCCCCATTTTTCCACCTGTAGAAGTCTGATGGCAAGAGACCTTTATGTGGATCAAACAAGTTAAAGTCTGCATGATGCGTGCGGGTCTTCTTTGTTCCAGTTAGCTCAAGCATGGGGGATGGTCTTAGACCAGAGGATGGGTCCCCCTGAAAGCTTAAATCTTCTTTAGATGCAGGCAGGGCAGGTCAAATATACAAGGCAAGTCACTTAGAAGAAAAAGCCCTGTCAAAATGATGGAGAAACAGAAATTTTTAACAGAGAGAGACAAAGTCCTGGAAATGTAAGTTAGCAAAGCTCATGAACTGTGAATTCTCTAAATTGCCAGCATAACAATGAGGAACAATAGACTGGTTCCAATTTTTTTAATAATATATTTATGATATAAAGAGCCCCCTGTCCCTTGTCAAAAAAATCTGCAAATCATTCCTAAAACACAAATAACAGTCACATTAAAAGGAACAAATTATAATGCTGAAATATGTCCTTGGGCTGGAAACAAGGAAACAATGTAAAAGTGGAACTGCACACTACAAAAAATATGGCCTAATGATACATATTAAAATAATTATACATAGTTAGCAATTCTCCTCACATAATTTATTGAACTTGGTCCCACGACTGCCTATTTGCCGGCTCTCTAGATATTTCTATTTCAGATGATTTTGACGTTTATGTCATTTTTTTTTTCTCTCCATAAAGTGGTAAAAAATGAAAAAGTCAGAATTTGCCCATGGAATCACATAAAATAAAATCTCGACTCATAGATCCCAAATGAGTATACATTTTTATAAATGTACGATAAAAAATATTTAATGTCCGAAGTAAATGTTATTTATTGAATCTCTGACCAAATACTATAAAATATATTATAATTCAGAAATATTTCAAATTTATTGATGCCAGGTTCGCTATGGTAATTATTATAAGGAGATGTCTACATGTATTACTCTTAAAACACTCATATAATGTGTTGAGGGTAATAATTTATGTTTCAACATTCTTTAGTTTTATAAACATTTCAATTTAACATTACCTAATCTACTACTTAGCAATTATACAATTTAGAATGTAAGAAAAAGAGTAAATAAGTTAGAAATAGATAATTACATTTCTGTGTATGTAAACTTTAATTAAAACCAAGCGATTTAGTAGGACTCCCCTTTAAATGACCATATATTTTCTAATCATACCTGTGCATAAGCATTTACTACTATGACTGGATTAAATTATAGAATAAATATTTGTAGTTGTTAATTTTCTTGCTTGGACTATTTCAAAAGAGCTACAGAAATTATCTCTGAAGTTTAAATTGGTTGAATTTAAAGTTCTCTATTATATCTTAGATCTATAGAACGTAGCATAGAAAAGCTATATCCCTTTAATATATTTATATTCACCAATCTATATAGAAATAAACATGCTATATACATACAATACATGTAAGCTATGCCATTGACTATAGTACCATATGTAGATAACATTTGCATTAAGGTTTGAGTTTAGATAATTGTACAGAAAATATCTTAAAATGTCTTAAAGATATATGTGGATAACATGAGTAAGAATCATGATAAAGCATCCTATCTAAATATTTTGCATGGAAGTGAGCAAAATGTGTATGTATGTCACATAGTCTGTCATTTTGAGGATGATACACACAGGAGTACATATAAATGTTTTAATAACAATCACATAGTAGTGAGCAATATACAGTTTAATTTAAAATTCTTTAAATTTTGAAGTGAAAGCATTTAAAGTTACTTTAAATGCTTTCATTTCAAAATTCTTGATTGTACTTAAGGTTGAAAAATGTATTCTTCATAATTACCTGCATGTGACAACATTCTCATTGAAAGACATTTAACATATTCAACACTGAGAGAAATGTGATGGGTTAGGGTTGTTTTTACTGAGCCCACTAAAATCTATTCTGTTTTAAAAATGAGTTACATTAAGAAGTTAAACTTTCAATTTACCACATCCTATAAAGTATCTTTAAAAGTACTTTATAATGTTGTAATGGCATGATCCTGAAAATAGCAATTACATTTTGGCATGGCTTTTGTTCAGTTTTTTTGTAATGCATTGATTGAGGCAAGACAAGGGCTTCAAATTACATTTTCTTGGAATTTTACGGTATTTATATGGAGAGCAATGTAACATTACCATATATGTTGCAAACCTCCTCCCCCAGTCACTAGGTTAAATGCAAGCAATAACACCTATTTCTGCAGGTCTTCAGTTAGCAGCATCCCAGATTCAGTGAGTCCAGACCTCACCTTGAGATAAAGCATTTGGTAGACCCTGAATTATTGAGTCCTCAGTAATGGTAGAATTTGATGTGTGCTAATCCCAAGTAAGCGGATGCACAAGGACCCCAAAGGTTCAAACATTTGAAGGAAAACATGTAGTCTCCCCGCTTAAGTCTAGGTGATTATTTAATGGATATATACTGCAGTATCTGTTCAGGTACCATGGTAGGTTAGGGGAAATAATTCTGCATATGAGACATTAAATGTGATCCCAGGGCAAACAGGAGCTGCAATGGACAGACTCGAGTCTGGTGAAGAAGAGAGATATGCAAACAGCAGCACCCAGAGTCAAGGCCAACACTGTAATGCTAGTACCACAGAGGCCCAACTGAGCACCAGGAAAAAGAGGGATGAAAAAATAGTTCATTTCCTGGAAATCCTTCTGTAAGAGAAGACATTGATTCTCCATCATGAAAAATGAATTGGTGTTGGCTAGGAGCATAGCGGGAGAAATGGCATTTCAGGCAGAGGACACAGCCTGGGCAAAAAGTTCCAGAGTATGAGAAAGGTCACAGTGTTTGCCTAAGGAATCATACATAGCTTTATATAATTATATTGCAAACTGCATGTGCACATATGATAGGAGATGACCCTAAAAAAGAAGTTTCTTTCACATCATAAAAATTCCCAAAGGTCCAGCTAAAAAGTAAAGTTTTTCTAAGAACAAGAGCAGCCAACAGAGAATTCTTGAAAGCACTGAGTCTGGCTGGATATTTTGACTGCTCTTATTTTTGATAGTTTATCCATCTCTTCCGGAAGTCAATCAGCTATATATTTAATAATAAACACTGAATACCTATTACTGTCGAGGCAATGATCACTGGTTGCTGTGATTATGAAGTAAATTCTGGATGAATTATTGAGCACCTTGCAGACTGAATGATATCAGGTTCTGTGAGCCCACAGACATCACACACAACCTTCAACCTCAAAAAACTGCTGCAATAACCTCCAGCATTCTTCCAGTTGGATTTCTAAATAAGCAAATACATATCACGGGTTCTTAAAAATAAAAAGTCAGGAAATAACAGATGCTGGAGAGGATATAGAGAAAGGGAAACACTTTTACACTGTTGGTGGGAGTGTAAATTAGTTCAACCATTGTGGAAGAGTGTGGTGATTCCTCAGAGATCTAGAACAATAAATACCATTGACCCAGCAATCCCATTACTGGGTATATACCATAAGGATTATAAATCATTTTACTATAAAGATACATGCATGTGTATGTTTATTGCAGCACTGTTCACAATAGCAAAGACTTGGAGCAAACCCAAATGCCCATCAAAGATAGACTGGATAAAGAAAATGTTGCACATATACACCATGGAATACTATGCAGCCATAAAAAGGATGAGTTCATGTCCTTTTCAGGGACATGGATAAAGCTGCAAACTATCATTCTCAGCAAACTAACCCAGGAACAGAAAACCAAACACCACATGCTCTCACTCATAAGTGGAAACTGAACATTGAGAATACATGGACACAGGGAGGGGAATATCACTTACCAGGGCCTATTGGGGGGTGGTTGGGGGCTAGGGAAGGGATAGCATTAAGAGAAATACCTAATGTAGATGAGGGGTTGATGGGTGCAGCAAACCACCACGCACGTGTATACCTATGTAACATACCTGCATATTCTGCACGTGTATCTCAGAACTTAAAGTATAATTTAAAAAATATCATTTACTAAAAATAATAATTTTTTTCTAGTTATAAAGTAATGCATGTTAAGTGCAGAACATTTTTAAAATTCAGCAAAGCAAAGAGAATATTGTGGTTAAGATAACAGTAGATGCTATAATTGATGTCTAGTGCTGTAATAGATAAATCTAATAAGTGTAATTTCTTAATAGAGGTTTATTTCTTGCTTACTTCAATGTGTTTGTCCAAGTGACCTCCAAGTGGAATTTTAAGCATCCAGTCTCCTGTCTGGTGGCACTGCTATCCCCCAGGGCCTGAGAGTTATTTCCTTCTCTCTGGCAGAGAGGAAGCAGGGGAGAAATGTGGCAGAGACAAAACTATATTCACCAGATCCCATATCTTATTCCTCATTCCTGGAAAATGATACTTCTCTGCCCTTTATATGGTGTTACTATAATCAGTTCTGGCCACTGAGATGTGAGCAAAATAATGTGTGTCACTTTTAGACAGAGGCAGTGAAAAGTCCAGGAATGGTTCAGTTCTCTAGTCTCCATTTTGCACAGTGAACATAAACACCTCACATTGAGAACACGGAGCCACATGACTGAAACAGACTGAATCCCTGAGTCACCAGATGGAGCTGCCCTGGGGAAATGTCCGGAAGCATAGTGGACACTGCATTGGTAAGAAATAAACTTTTATTGTGTTGAAAATTATTAAAATTTTGGAGTCGTTGGTTGCCACAGCATAGTCTAACCTCTTCTGACTCATGCAGGAAGCTGGGCCTACTTCTTAATCATCTTGCCAAGCAGTGGCAAGCATCACATCCACACACATTCTGTTGGTAGGAAATAGTCCTGGGGCCCTTGTAGAGGTTGTTTTTGTCAGGTCAGCCTCGTCTGCACAACTTCTCTACACTGTTGGTTAGGATATGGTGGTCCTTGTAAGCCGGCTGTGGGATTATCAGCTACTGAAGGCCCACACCTGGTTGGGTCACAGGGCATTGCCTGCAGCTAGTGATTGGCTGATTCACAGCCCAGACCCTTTGCTTCAATTTGGGAAAATTCTGAAGAGCCATCTCAGCCCCAGAACTATCTGAAGGATTATCGGAAAACTCATTTGCAACTACACGGTGTGTGGACTTCTCCCTCCACTGAATCCTTCCTCCATTTTTTTTATTGGTGTAGGTCAAATTTCTGCATCCAACTCTCGCTCCCTCTGACTCTTTTTCCAGGGAGCCTAATCTAAGACAACTATGAAAGTAAAGAATACATCACTGGATAGCTGTCTCTGCCACAGAAGAAAGTAAAAGTGTTTATGGAATTGCTATATAGTCTAGTCGTTTAATGTATGCAAACATGGATGCATAGGTACATATATGCATTTTTATTTATACATAAATAAAAATTTAATAGAAGTTTATTTTGTTTGTTTAAGTGTAAAGAAAAATTTTATTTCTAAGCCCCTGCTGCCTTCTGATGAGGATGGGTCTTATCATTCCAGGGCTTGTGGTTTGTTGAGCCCACGCAGGTATGAGCAGGCATTTTTGAAGGGAGAGGCTGGGCATAGCTGAATTGCTCTGTGCATATGAAGGGTCAGTTTGAAAATTCAGGAGGCAGCATCAGGAGCCAGCAGTAGGGTCCTGGGTGAAGATAAGGGAGGAAAAGGGATCTCAGTGGCTGCGTGATACTGATGGGTGTGGGGAGAAGAGAGTACTTCATGGGGCTCCCAAGTTATTTTCTACATAATACATACAACATAAAACACCTTGACAAGTTCCCCAAGGCCCTTCGGAGAGTCTGTATTGGAGACTCCCTTGGGACAACTCTGAGAGGATAAAAATAGGAGATGAAATTATCTTGTCCTCATATACATCCAAATAAAAAGCAAGCAACTGCACAGAACATTTTCCAAGCACTGATCTGGCATACACATCAATTCCATCTTTGAAAATCCATCTTAAACAATGCTGCAACAAACATCCTAGTGGATAAAACTTTGAGCATATATATAATTAATTTATTAGGGAAAAATCCTGGAAGAGGAATTGATGATAAAATCTAGTGAAGATTTTTAAGGCTTTTGATGCTTCTGTGTAATTATGCCCCCATAAGTTTATGCCAGTTTATTGTTGAAGTGATTGATCACTTGAAATGTAATATCGCAAATATTTTACCTTCTTCTCTTTTGTCCTATCTTTAAAATAACACGCATATATATTTTGATGAACAAATATTTCAACTTTGATGGAGTAGCACATTTGTTTTGTAAATCTGGCTTTGCCGTTCACTTGAAAAAGGCGTTCTTCATTCTGATACATTGACTTTTGAGCTACATTGAATTCATTTTACATTTCGTGAATTCATTGATAGTTTTCCTGATATAGACCTTGCACTTTTAATATTTGGTACTAAATATTTTTGCTTTACTTTTGTAAGTGGAAATATTTTCATGAGAGACAATATCCAGTCAATTATTGTAATATCATTTAAAATATTTTCTATTGTTTATTCATCTGAGATGTCGCTGTTGTCACCTGCTAAATTTTTATATATACCAGGGCTTACTTCAAGGCTATATTGATATATCAGCTGTGTATTATATTCACAATTATAATTTTTTTGTAATTTTGAATTATAATAAAGTATACTATTAAAAATTATAATTATAGATAATTATACATTTAATCATAATATCTAGAAATATTAACAGATTTATAAAATTGAACTTTTCAATCAAGAAGAATGATATATCAATCTTTTATTAAAGTATTGTATCATTCTCCGCTGTAAAGCATTACCATTTTCTTAATATAGGTCTTACATTTTTAAAAACTTGGTCTGAGCAATTTTTTGCATATTTGTGACTGGAGACATTTCCAATCATGCTCTCTAGTTAGTTATTTCCAGTATATGAAGAAGCTCTTGTGTATTGTAGGGGAAGTGGGTTTTGAAGTTGGCCACTTTACTAAATTTTCTTGTTCATTTTACTTGAGTTGACTCTATAACTTCCAGGTTGGCAGTCTTATCATTAATAAATAATCATAATTTTTTCTTATATACCATTTATTCCTATGGTTTTATTAAACTGGCTAGAACAATTGGAGGACATTTCCCAATGATAGTGTATATATACTGGGTATGTCCTCATATATACATATGTGTGTATTTGTATTTATGATACCGTACCAAATCCTTCCAGCTTATTGCTATTAGATATAATGTTAAGGAAATATCCTTCTATTAGTATTGCATGAAGATTATTATTGTTTTAAACATTAAGAATAATGAATTTGATCAACTTTCATGGGTCTCGAAGGAAAGCCTTGGCATTGTGCACCCTATTTTGTATGTGAGTGGACATTTCTCAGGGAGGAGAAACTATAGTTGTTATTCTCAGCAAGAGCGCTCTCTTCTACAAGGTCAGACTACTTGGACTGGACAGTTTTTCTTACTACTAATGAAGCATTTTCCATATTTTGATTTTTCTAATGTAAAAATCCTTTGTATTCCTGAGCCAGCTTGGTTACTGCATATTTTCTTGCAATATGTTGGTGAATTTGATTTGCTGGCATTTTATTTAGAATTTTTGGACTTTATCATCAGAGAAATGTATCTGCATTTTTATTTTGGATCACTGTTTTTGTCTAACATTGGTATCAAGATTACTGGTGAAAAGAGCTATTATGTTTTAGTGTTGATCACATTTGAAAGAAATGATTTTTCTTTACTTTGGAGTATTAAAAGCACCAACTTAAAGAAACTATATTAAAAGTACCAACTTATATAAACTATCTGGACTGGGCATTTATTTCCACCCTGGGCATTAATTTTGAATTATTTGTATTTTATTAAAAATTAAATATTTGATCAGTTTACATACATATACGTGTCAATTTTAGTTACTACTGATTTCCTAGAGACTTTACTTTTGTCATATTTGAAAATTTATAAGCATAAATTTGTCTGTAGTATATTCCAATAGTTGAGAAAAAAGCCATCAGAATTTATAATTAAACTTCTATTTTTGTGACTGTTTAGAAATATATGTAGTTTTATTTTTTAACTATTGTTTTTTCCAGATCCATTGCAATTTTATTATTAGCATTTTTGAATAACCAATTATTGGATTTATTTGTCTATTCAATTGTTTTCTGATTTACTCTTTTATGTTTCTTAATTCTTTCATGATACTTTCCTACAGTTTTTGTTACTCTATAATTCTGTACTTAAAATTCCATACATTTATATTTACCAGGGTTTTTTTTTTTTTGCTTTTAAAGTATCTACGGTATTGATTTTTTCTCAATATTGCTTTTGCCTTATCTCAAAAGTTAAGATATGTAATATTTTTGATGTTGCCACTTTTTTTAAAAATGTATTTTAGAATATTTCAAAGAATAGAACATGCTTTTTGCTGCAAATTTTAAAAATACAAGCTGACAAAAGAAGAAAATGAAAATCACTTTATGCAGTTGTATTAGTGTCGTGATTTTACCATATTCAATAATTGCACTTAATATTTCTTCTTTGACATAATATTTACATAATTTTAAATATTTTTGTTTAAATTTATTTTTGCTGGTTTTATTATGATAACAGAGAATGTGACTTAATTTTTTATTTATTTTTGTTTTCTGCTGGCTGCAGCCTCAGCGGAGTGTGACTTTATGCTTCATTCTGTTGGAAATTTCATAAATTTTGTTTTGTGGCCCATAAATGATTAAGTTTTATAAATGTTCAAGGATGATATAAAAGAGAATAAATTCTGTCTGTTGAGTACAAAGTTTAATTTAAATATTTAACCCAGAGTTACTAATTATGTCTTCCAGATTATTTTTTATTTAGCACATCAATCAATGACGGTTCATTAATGTCATGGAATACCTTTACTTGTTCATTTCT
This sequence comes from Cheracebus regulus, assembly GCA_963574635.1. Lineage (NCBI taxonomy): Eukaryota > Metazoa > Chordata > Mammalia > Primates > Pitheciidae > Cheracebus > Cheracebus regulus. The sequence continues at coordinate 211,298 of CAUYQU010015627.1, read as the reverse complement.
CTTTATGTTACATAAGTGGTAGTTTATGATGAACATGTCTTAATAAAAATGTATGTGATGCTTACAGCTTTCAGGGAACTATTTCTCCTCTGATAACTAACATTTACAAAAAACAATTTGCCTCTTGTAAATTTTTATTTTGAATTCAGTTTTCTTTGATATTAATATTTCAATTCCTGATTTCCCTTTATTAAACTTGCTACATCTATCTTTTCCTATCCTGTTGCTTACCCGAAGTTTTTACAACTCTCTATTTAATGCATTTTTTCCTAAAGATACATTGTTTTAATTTGGTTTTTCCCTAGTAAATATTTTTTTTATCCCTAAGAGACAAGTAAGTTGATTCATATTTATTACTGTGATGTTCAATTTTGCTTAAGTTACCTTTGTTCTGTTTTGTGTATTTGTAGACATGTGCTTGCTTGTTAAATCCTTTTTTTTTTTTTTTTGCAATAGACATTTATTTGTTCTTGTTTTTATTTTTGTCACTATTCTGAAGGCATATATCCTGTTTTGTATCCCACTAGATTTTTTATTTTTAATTTTTAAAAATATTATTTACTATGTAAAGCTGCAGTTGTAGTACCTGGCATTGAATTCCAGTGCTGACATTTGCTAGCTGTGTGATCTTTGTCCAGTTCTTTGCCCTTTCTGTGTTTGTTTCCTTAACTGTAGACAATGAGTAATAAAAGATTACTAAATAAATTAATACACATAAAATGCTTAGATGAATTACCAGCACGCGGGCCAGGCATAGTGAAGTGACTCATGCCTGTAATCCAAACACTTTGGGAGGGCAAAGTGAATGGGTCACTTGAGTCCAGGAGTTTGGGACCAGCCTGGGCAGCATGGCAAAACCTTGTTTCTACTAAAAATACAAAACTTAGCAGGGCTTGGTGGCATGCACCTGTGGTCCCAGCGGCAGAGAGCCAAGGATGCTACTGTATTCCAGCCTGGGTGACAGAGAGAGACCCTATCAAAAAAAAAAAAAAAAAAAAAAAAAAGGAATTACTAGCACATAGAGTTCAATAAATGTAATTTTTTCTATTATTAATATTAGTCTTATTGGCTGGGAGCAGTGGCTCACATCTTTAATACCGGCAGTTTGGGAGGCCAAGATGGGTGGATCGATTGCCTGAGGTCAGGAGTTTGAGACCAGGCTGGTCAACATGGTGAAACCCTGTCTCTACTAAAAATACAAAAATTTTCTTGGTTTTGTGACATATACCTGTAATGCCAGCTACTACAGAGGCTGAGCGGGGAGAATCGCTTGAACTGGAAAGGCAGAGGTTGCAGTGAGCCAAGATCACATCACTGCACTCTAGCATGAACAACAGAATGAGACTCCGTCTCAAAAAAAAAAAAAATACCTTTATTGTTTTATTCTAATTTTTAGAATAAAGGCAAAGTGGTATGTTTTGAATTTTCTCTGTTCAAGACAACACCTGTAAATACTTTCAACTAACTGTGTCTGTAAAAAGTCTGCCTAGCTAGCCCTCTTTCATCTCTTTGATTATGACTTATCTATTTTCTTCCATCTCTTCAAGAATAGAAACAATCTCTATACTAATCTGACTTTCTTTCAACTTTCTTTGCACCCTGGAATAGCTTCTCTATTGTTTTCTATCACTAATTTGATACCTACCTTGTCAATTCTCTTATTTATTGCATTAATCTGGCTTTTATTTTTGTTTGTGTTTTTAGTTTCTTGATAGTCTTTTTATATCATCTGTCTCTTTTTTTGCTCTATGTTATGGAATTGTGTTGCTCATTCATCTTAACCTGTCCTCTTCTGACCATCCAGTGCTCCTGGTTGACAGAGGCCTGTTTTCCTGCATTTTCTTGAGGATGTGTCTTGACATTTTCTTCCAGTTGCTGTCACATGTCCTTTTCAGCCAGCGTTCTTCCTCTGGATGCTCTTCTCCCTTGTTCTTTAGACTTGTTTTTGTTTTGTGTTTTTCTGTTTTGCTGATACTATTTCTCCATTTCTTATGTAATCATGCTGAAGATGGAGTAAATACACCCAGACATGCTTACTCACCATGTAGGTTTTTCCTGGCTTCAGTCACCCACTATGTGACAATCAGCTCTTTCTGAGACCTGCAGAGTGGAAGGATGGTGGATACACGATGCTCCTACTTTGTTCAGCTGCTGTTTCTCTGACAGCCTTGCCAGGCTCTCAAGGTGCCACCTCCTACCTGCTACGTGGGTTCTTAAGAAATCCGCGTTGCCAGAGACCAAAATAGCCTGAACGACTTTAGGGGATTCTGTGCTTTCTGCTTCTTGCCCACCTTGCTTACCTCCAGGAACAATATGTCCTAAGAGAAAATAAAAGGTCATATGACTGCCCTGGCAATCAGACCTTTTTGCTTTTGCAATTATTTCCTGGGACTGTGTCTCTCTGAATGGACCTAGACAAATGGTCAGGCGGAAACATAAAATCTGAATTCTGTCCTCCTCAGAAAGGACCAGGAGCAATGCCTGTCTATGTTAGGGGCCCCATAACTTTGATATCTGACACCAATATAAACACTTGTCCTTCAGTCACAAATGAATCCCCAGCACTGTAAGGAGAGACTGATACCAGAAGGACAGGAGAAGGTGGCCTCGAGGAGGACAAGGGAGGCTTTTCTGGTGGAACCAAGTCACTCAAGACTGGAAGTCGTATCAGACTCTTCATCCCATACATCTGCTTTTTAAATCTTGATTCTAGGTCATTCTTCTTTGTCCATTTTTGTTTCTTTTGCTGGGCTATCTTAATAGCGTCCTAATTAACTTGGCTTGTTGTTTGATATTTGTCCTGTTCCCACCTTTCTTCTGCTCAGTGCTAAAGAAATGATTCTAAAAATTTTAGATTATTTGGAAAATCTGCAGCATTTATGTATTCTCTTATAACATTCTTCAGTAATCCCCCTTCCTCATACCAAATGGCTGAGAAGGGTATACAAGGTCTATCGTCTTACATGGTTTCAACCTTGATTTTCTTTTTTGTTTTGTTTGAGATGGAGTCTCTCTCTGTCACCCAGGCTGGGGTGCAATGGTGCAATCTTGGCTCACTGCAACCTCTGCGTCCTGAGTTCAAACAATTCTCCTCCCTTGGCCTCCTAAGTAGCTGGGATTTCAGGTGTGTGCCACCATGCCTGGCTAATTTTTGTATTCTTACTAGAGACGGGGTTTCATTATTTTGACCAGGCTGATTTCGAACTCCTGACCTCAGGTGATCTGCCTGCCTCAGCCTCCCAAAGTACTGGGATTACAGGTGTGAACCACCACACCTGGCCCACCATAATTTTCTATTCTTATCTCTCCTGAATCTTATATAATTACTTAGAGATTAGAAGTAGATGACTTACCAGAAAATGCACTAATAAATGCATGGAAAAGAAACATGTTACAAGCAATTTGAAAATTTTGCATAGGGGCAGTTTTTAAAATTTTTAAGCACTCTCAAGCTTTTATCTGTAAGACTTTTTCATTAGTTGTTGTTGTTTTTTTTCAATGTTTTCTATGCATGTGCCTGGTCAGTTTATAACATTTATTTTTAATTTTATATTTTCAGGCTTTTGCAAATACTTCTTTTGTCCATATTAAAACAATCATGCCAATTTTAATTTCTTTCCAAGGGTTTACTTATATTTTGAATGTTGTCTCTAACTTAACATAAAATGTCTCAAAACAAATAAGCCCTAAAATAAATATTTCAATATCTTAATTCACATATTGATAACTACTATGCATTCTGGTTTTTTTGTTTGTGTTTTTACAAATTTTATTAGTTTGCCTTTATTTTTTACATTCCTCATAATAAATAACACCTGATTTTCTATCTGGTCATATTTTTACCTCAAAAAATATCATAGCATTGATACAACACTTTACATGAAGAATATGTAGGACTTCTTACAACCCAGATAAGAATAGTTAATATTTTCTACTTGTTATTGTTTGAGAAAATATTTTAAAATTTCTAAATATATAGAAACTTAAATAAAGTGAAAAAATTATCATGAGGATTTATTCTGAAAAAAGAATTTTTGAGTTTATTTCAAAAGAAAAATTAGTTTTAATTCTGAAATAAAACATTTTTTATTCTGAAATCCCTATGTTTAGCTAAATATTTTTTATAAATGGAAAATAGTTACAACTTGGCAGAATATAAAATTAAATTATCTAAAAATGGCAAAATAACTTAGAAAATTAACCTCCCATCAAAACAATTTTATTAAGATCATGTATAGGAGGTGTTGGTAACAATGTGAGATTACAAAAATTAGCAAAAATAAACAGAACTGCCTACATATGCAATTCTAATACCAGATTTGGATAATTAAATATGCACATACTTTGTGAAATTAGTATTGTCACACTAAATGATCAAGAGAAGAAAGTGTCTAAAAAGCTTTAGATTGGATTGACATGTTGGATTAATTTGTCAGCAGATAACGTAAACTCTCATCACCCATCTCAAACTGTATACACTTGTCCTTCCATATTGCCTCTAATGTCTAACTTTTCTCTCCAGAGACTTCTCAAAACACGTTTCATAACCACCTATGTGACTTGACACATGGACATTATTTACACAGACATGTGAACTTCCTTTATATAAATGGGATAATAGTATATGTGTTATTATCAGTTCAGCTTGTTTTTAATCTCTTTCTATTTCAGAGAATATTCTTTTTATTTTTTCCATAGTATTATTTAGCATAAATGTATCACAATTTATAATTCTCTAATGTCTTTATCTTTTGTGGATCTATGAGAAAATATCTGAGACTGGTTAAATCATAAAAATGAGAAATGCATCGCTCACAGTTCTGGAGGCTGGGAAGTCCAGATCAAGATGGCAGCAGGTTTGGTGTCTGCTGGAGGCTGCTGTCTGCTCCCAAATGGTACCTTGTTGCTGTGTCCTCCAGTAGGGAGGAACACTGTGTGTTCACATGGCAGAAGGGATGGAAGGGAGTAAACCACTCTCTCAAGCCTTTTATGAGGGCCCTAATTCCCTTTACAAGAGTTCTGCCCTCATGACTTAATCACCTTCTAAAAGCCCTAGGTTTTACTACAATTACATGAATGGTTAAGTTTCGACACATGGATTTTGGGAGGCACATTCAGACCGCAGCCCCTAATGACTGCCATGAGGAATTTTTCCCACTTTCCTGTTTTGCAGTGCTCCTGTTTCCTCTATTACATCATTGCTACAAAGAATGTTCTTTAACATACATTTTTTGTACGTGTATATTTTCAAAGATTGTTTTCCTAGAAGTGTTACTACTGATTTGAAGGATACACTCAGTTCTAACTGTGGCAAAGAGTCATTAAAAATAAACTAAAATGGACAGGTGTGGTGTCTCATGCCTGTAATCCCAGCACTTTGGGAGGCTGAGGTGGGCTGATCCCTTGAGATCAGGAGTTCAAGAGCAGCCTGGCCAACATGGTGAAGCACCATGTTTACTAAAAATACAAAGCTTAGCCAGTCATGGTGGCATGTACCTGTAATTCCAGCTACTCAGGAGGCTGAGGCAAAAGAATAGCTTGAACCTGGGGGGCAGAGGTTGCAGTGAACCCAGATCGCACCATTGCAGTCTGCACTCCAGCCTGCATGACAAAGTAAGACTCCATCTCAATAATAACAATAATAATAATAATAAATTTAAAAAGCTAAAACATTAGATAAATCCTTTAATATTCTAATATTTTAAAAAACACTGCCTCTCCTTAAAAGTGAATTTTCTATGTAATTCCAGAAATTATAACCACTTAGAAAAACTACTCATCTTCAGTTCACAGTTTCAAAAACAAAAATGTCTGTTAGATTTGCTTGTACATTCTTCATGGTGATGATGTAAAGGTGTACCATGTTCCATTCACTGCATGCTCCTATAACAAGATATCTCACTAATGTGATGGTTCTCATATATATTATCCAGGCTGCAGGAAGATAGGATGAGTATCTTCTCTTTCCTTTACAGTAAATGAATCGTTTACTGTGTTGATATTTGAAATTGTGCTAGTTTACTAAGAGGCTTGGGTTTTCTCTCACTCTCTCTCTATCTTTCTCTCTCTCTCTCTCTCTCTCTCTCTCTGTGTGTGTGTGTGTGTGTGTGTGTGTGTGTGTGTGTGTGTGTGCTGTTCATGATTTGTGTCTGCACGAATCTTAGGTCGGAGCCCAGCAAGAGCAAATGGCACTCTTTACTTGGGTCATTTGAAGAGAGTTAAATGAACTATTGTTTACAAAGTCATGGCTGAGGCTTAGCAAATTAAACAAGATAGTGCAACACCCTGAAAGGAGGCTTAAAGGACCAGGAGACCAGGAAAGAGAGCATTTTGTGACTTTAGAGAGAATAATTCTATGGAATGGACTACTTGACAAGTGTGATGGCCTTCCTTGAAGGGCATAGCCATCTCTGGAGGCTCCAGAGGAAGAGAGAAGGAGTAATACATACTTGACTTGCACCCATCCTGCTCTGAGTCCCTGCTATGGCCTCCTCTTGCTTAAACCTGTGTGAAAGGCAGAGAGTGATGCAGCTCATGGCTTGTTTGTAGTGATCTACCTCCTGGAGCACAGGGCAGGGGTAAGCCCAGAGGAGTGGCATCTGGGGCAACAGATGAAAGAAAAATCAACACAGATGTGTTCTGAGTGTGTGTGTGTGTGCATGCATGCACTTGCATATGTGTGTGTATGCAATATTAGTTTTTTCCTTTAGCTTTAATAGCAGAATCACTTTTATAATAAAACCTTATAAAGAATACCAATAGATGAAACACACATGCAAAAATCTTTTTGGGTCCAGACAAAGGCAGGGAAGCGTGTCCCCCTATCTTCCTGCAGCCTGGATAATATAGTATGAAAACTACTACATTAGTGGGATATATTGTTACAGGAGCATGCGACAAATGGAACATGGAACACCTTTACCTCATCACCATGAAGAGTGTACAAACAAATCTAACAGACATTTTTGTTTTTGAAAGTGTGAACTGAAAAACAATCTAATAAGCTACTTGTGGCATTCTACTTCTGCGAACATTATAGACTCATAGAATACTAAAGCTGAAAAGGGCCTTCTACTGTAATATCATGGTATGATGAAGCCTTAATCATACATAAGATGAAAGCTCATACCTCTAAGATACACCTGGTAAACTGTTTTATTATTATGGTAACATATAACAGCATGCTGACAAGGTATGCCATTTTTTGAAAGCTGTTGCTGATCAGAAGCAATAAATACAGAAGTAATCAACTTGTGTACAAATACACTTATGGTGTAAATAAACTGCTACCATATACACAGATCTAATATTTTTTGCTTTTATAAAATCTCTTAATATGAAAAACTCTGGAAACTTCCCATTATGCACATTAATTTTTATCATACATATAGTATTTGCAATTTTAAATACAATACCCCATGTTATTTATTCCTGGGAAAGTAACTAAAGTCGAAAAAAATGCAAACTCCTAGTAGATAGTAAACTGTTTAATTATCTATAACCTCAGGGAAATGTTGGCAATTTGGAAGCAGGAAAAGAGAAGCAAAATATATCGTTAAGTAGCAGCTGCAACCTCAAACAATTCTTGCACCAAATACGTTTGTCCCTTTATGAGTTATTATTGCAATTGTGAAAGGCCTTTATTACTACTCTCTGAATTTTATTCTATATATCAATTCTGACTGTGTTGTGAACTGCTCATGGCTTGCCAGTAGAGATCATGAGCCTTTAATAAATATCAATATGATGACCTACAAGAAATGGGATAGACTCACTCCAAGACATTTTGCCCCTGTTACTTTGGTATCTCTGTAAAGAAATGGCACACACACAGAGACTGTGAAGAGTCAATCCTGAAAATGTCCAGAATAATCAAGATTTCAAATGACATTTTTTTTCAAAAAAGGGGGGATTTTTTTTTTAGGTAGCTCTTATCTTTTTCACCATGTGATTGTACATGTGTGTGTGTGTGTGTGTGTGTGTGTGTGTGTGTGTGTGTGTGTGTGTGATACTTCATCTCTTCTCTGTGCCTCTGACAGTCCCAGAGCAAACTCTTGTTCCTAGTTTCCCTTTTTTTCTTACCAATGATGCTTCTGATACTATTTATTCTTCTTGATGGGCACTGGCCAATATGGTAAAATTTAAATTTTAGATTTAAGTTAATTGAAATGAAACATAATAAAAAAATTCAGTTTCTGAAACTGCACCAGCTACATTCCAAATGCCCCATAGCCCCATGTGTCTTGTGACTCCCATGTTGGACAGAGCAGAGGTAGAACAGTTCTATCATCACAGAAAGTTCTCCTGGATGGCACTTCTCTAGACCTCCACACTGACAGTTTTCTTTACAGCAAAAAACATTGTCTCTGTTATGCTATGTTACAAGACCTGACCCTTCTTTGATGATGTGTCTTTTTCTCATCCATTCTTCCCCATCTACTAACCCCATAAAGTTCACGTTACTCACCCTACGAACAATTGCTCAGTCTTACCCAATCTTTTTCCTTTTAGTTTCCCTCCAGTCCAATCTAGCCCTTCCAGATTCACTGGTGTGCTTCAATTAAAAATTCAAAAACAGGCCAGGTGCAGTGGCTCACGCCTATAATCCCAGCACTTTGGGAGGCCAAGGCAGGTGGATCACGAGGTCAAGAGATCGAGACCATCCTGGTCAACATGGTGAAACCCTGTCTCTACTGAAAATACAAAAATTAGCTGGGCGTGGTGGCACACGCATGTAGTTCCAGCTACTTGGGAGGCTGAGGCAGGAGAATTGCTTGAACCCAGGAGGCGGAGGTTGCGGTGAGCCAAGATAGCGCCATTGCACTCCAGCCTGGGTAACAAGAGCAAAACTCCATCTCAAAAAAAAAAAAAATCAAAAACAGTAGAAACAAGTTGTCTCCAACATTGAACTCTCTGGTCTTCAGAAACCTGCCCTTAACTTGGAATTCACACAGAAATAGAACAGAAGAAGTTTTGATTTTTTTCATCAATTTTAAACTTGAAGAAAATCAAATAATTCACCAGTATGGTTACTTCATCATTTTTATTATTAAATTCTAAAACCTGTATCTTAATATACATAACATATGCTGTGCAATAAATTAATTCATGATTAAATCCTCATATTTTACATTTGTTGCCTTGTATATAAAATGACCTTTGAAATAGTAATGTAGCACTAATTATGTTTTTCACTTGATGTAAAGTACTTATAAACTACCTCACATAACTACAAATTAAACTACAGAGTAATACTTTGTATGTTGAATTCTTCTTTCCAAAAGCTCAGGGACCTTTACAGAAATAATTTTATTAATCTTCACACATCTCTGAGATGAGATGGTTGGTTTTAATTATCCTTCCTTCTACATTTGGGAAAGCTTTATGGATGGCATTTATCACCGAAGTCTATAGGCACCGTACCAAGTATGTTATGTTAATACAGAGTAGCATAAAGGCCGGAAAACCATCTCTTTCATCAAATATACATTATTGTTGAACATTGCAGAAGTTCCAAGCTGGTAGGAAATGAGCTGCCTTCTGTTCTGTTCAGGAGTACCAAACACCTTACTTTATCTGTTCAATATTATGATATAGTAATCAGATCTCCAGGGACGTAAGTCAGAGAATTTAGTACAGGACCTAAAAAATATATGTGCCTTCTGCATCTATTCTCCTGGGTCCTCAGATCTGCCTTATTTTTACTTATGCTCAAGTTAATATTACATCCATCTCTTTGTTCTAATTATAAATTTAGGGCAACACAAATTACATAACCATTCTCTTCATTATTTTTCCATAAGCTTTGGCTCAAGAATAGAAAAAAACATAAATACATATAAAGGAGACATTTCATTAAGTAAATTAATAAAGGAAGCACCCATCAGAGCAGATTCTGCAAAGGTATTTTTATGTTTTTTCCCCCAGGGATTGCATTAAATATTTCCAAGGAGAACACATATTTCCATCATATTTTCATTTCTTTTGAAGGTGTAGTCAGAGGTACAAAATTGCAAGACAGAGTACGGTAACAGGTTGAATGGAAGTGGAATACTACAGGAATTTTTAAATTCTTCAAGTAATGCACTAAGCCTATAGAGATAGTTGAGAATTTCTGGCATTTCCAAAGACACAGGCATAAATCTATGTAAAATGAAGACTAACCCATGGGTTGACTTTAGCAACCGAGGAATAAAGAGAAAAGCACATAGTACAATAAACTGGCTCACAAGAATTATTAGTAATGTTCACATAAAGACATGCAGAAGCTGTGCCTTATATGCATGCATATACTTCAAACAAACAAAGCCAAATATGTTAAAATACAATGTGCAGAAATAAAGTTATGTAGCTAAACACACAGATAAACAATGTTATTGTCAAACATAGTAAAAGAGAGACAATAAACAAAAGGTATTCCTGTGTTCTATGTGTAGTTTTCCTAAACTAATATTATTCATGGAATTACATAGGGACCTATTTTTAAAGAGATCTGTTAACATTTGAATATGAAAAAGTTTAGTGAATGCTCCACTTTTAAGTTCTTCATTTTGCACTTTTTTCATTAGTAGCACGAAGATAATGAAGAACTACCAGAATTCTTAACGAAGGTCTGAAATTTCAAGTTCTCAGCAACCTTTCCTGAGGTCCGTCTTCCCCAAAGGTTAGTTGCTTTGACAGAGTCAGTGACACATATTTCTCTTCAATGACACTTCAGGACAAAGTGATCAGCCTGTGGGCTGGGGCTAGTCTGAAAAGATCAAAACAGGAGACAACTAAGCCCCAGGTGGAGATGCTCAGTGAAAACAATCACAAGCTATCACCAAACTGGGGAAGGATGCTAAGACTTTTAGCTCCCATTCCAGCAACAACTCCCAAACTTACTGTCTGGAAGCGTTAAGCATTTATTATGTCTTAGTGGGCTACGAATCTGGGAGCAGATTAGCTGGGTGGTTCTAGTTTCAGGTCTCTTAAGAGTTTGCAAACACAGATATTGGCTGGGGCTGCAGTCATCTGGAGGCTCACATGTGGAGGATGCTCTTCCAAGTCCACTCACAAAGCCGCTGGAAGACCTGAAGTGCACGTATGTGGACCTCTCCACAAGGCTGCTTCAGAGCATGGCAACTGTTTTCTTCCAGAGCAAGCGACCCAAGAAAGAGCAGAACACGGCACCCAAAACAGAAGCCCCTTTCTTCTACAGCCTCATCTTCAAAGTGACTTCTCATCACTTCTGTCATATTCTATTTGTTAGACATTAATTAATATGTACAGCAGACACTCAAAGGGAGGAAATGACACAAGAGTGTGAATGGCACTGAGGTAGGTAGATTGTTGGGGCCATCATAGATGCTACCTGCTACAAGGACACTGTTGTTACTTTGTTACTTTTGTATATTTTATGTCTGGTAACTCAAAATCTTCAGAGAACTCAAGATACACGCTTTAAATTCGATCTGCACAGCAACTCTGAGGTCATCAGGGTGGTTCTTGGAGCTGGATCCTTTTGTATCCCAGCAAAATGGGACTCAGTGAGATTAAGTAACCTGTTTAATCACAACCAGTAGAAAATAAAAGTAGATTCAGGTTTTCTAATTTAAAGTTTTCCCATATTTTGAAATAAAAATTGATGCCATCCCATGAGATATTTTTCAATCTGAAATGTGAAAATGAAGTGCCAAGTTGATTGTAGTCGGGCCTCGGGGACAGGAGGTGGGGTGAACAAAAGGATCTAAGAGTTGGATGTGGAGATTAGTGATTTGTTTATTTTGAGTAAATGGGAAGGGAAAATCATTTTAAGTCTATCCTTAGAGATTTTACACAACAGGATGAAACATCAGCATTATGTCTGTAATACAATTAGATAATTTAGGGATACATAATGGAGAATGGCTTATACCAAGAGCTAATCAGATACTTGCAGCGTGGTGACTTAGGGTGTTGGAATTTTGTTTTGCAATCGCACTTGTATGATTTTGTATTAATATTATGGATTTTGAATTGAATAATGGAGTTCAAATTGCAGTTGGGAACTCACAAGTGTCCTTTTCATTCTATGTTTATAAATGATTGTTCCCTAAATAGCATACACCTTGTGATGTCTTTGTGAAGTAGCAAAGAATAGTGGCCTCTCTGGGTAGGGAAAACCCCCATGATGCTTTGTGATAAGAGGTTGGATGAGAATTTCCCTGCCTTGGCACTAGCAACATTTGGGTCAGGATAACTATTTGTTGTGGGTGCTGTCCTATACATCATAAGATACTTGGCAGCATCCCTGGCCTCTGCTTGTTAGATGCTAGTCACATCCCTGCTCCCCACCCCTACCCCCACATGCCCAAGTTTCAATGTATGTTGTTATTTTATTGTTGTGAATTTACCGCATGTCATCCTGGTGAGAATACTGTGCTTTATGCCAATCTTAACTTCATTCATTACGCTGTCAATAAAGGAAGGGATATAGGTTAGATGTTGGTAAGTACTGTAAAAGCTGTGACCATTTGTAACCTCGAATGACTGCAGATGAGTCCTTCAGTTCACACCTAGGGTTTGCTGGTCAGCTAGGCAATAACCCAAAGTGACAGGAGAACGATGCCAGCCGATGACTAATTACATGTGCATGTTTTGGATTTGGGCAGCATTTTATGAGAGGGATGGCTCTTATGAGGTCTGTAATTAGACTTTCTTGTTGCTAAAGCTGATTCTGGAGAATGCGGCATGGGGGTGTAGCAAAGTGGACTTTCTAGTACTGAGCTCTACTAATGATAGTCTCACCCACCCATGCCCTGGAAGTGTAGGATGCTGCTAGGGGTCTACTCCTATAAAACAATTTGCAGGGAGAGCCAAGGAGAATGATTGCGTCCTGTGGGGAGTTACAAGAAAGGAGAGAGAGCTGGTGGAAACTAGAGGGATGGGGAAGAAGCATTTCCTTTAATGCTTATTAACATTATTATTCTCCTTCATGGAGATTTAGTCTATCAATGTCATTTCCAAAATAAATTATATTTTCTTTCAGAGAGGTCCAAGAGTCAATCTCATGGGATTCCTCTAAAAAGTATAAGAGCAGTAGTAACCTGGGATCATGGTTCTGCGAGATAAATCAGGGTCCTGGAGTCCTTTGGTGAGAAATAAAGTAAATGGATAATTAAACATGCCTTTCATCTAAATCGGATTAATTGCCCAATGCAATTGGATTCTAAATGATTATAAGTGAAATGTGCACTTCTAAGAAATGGTCTGAAGGACATCAGTCTCAATAATATTACAACATTGGGAAAAATATGATTTTTTCCAAGATAAAATAATTTGCTGCGCTTCTTTCCAGGAAAAAAAAAATTGAGGAGATCCATGTAAACAAAAGTACCACATTTCCCTGTGTAGATCTGGAAGGACACAGTTAAAGGAAGAACTTGTGATTTGGGTCACAGAACATTCCTTTGAACAAAAAAGAACCTTGATAAACACACATGCCCCAAACTTGGAACAAAGTGAATTATTGAAACCAGGGGCAGATGTAGACCAGATAAAACACACCAGACACCAACATGGAAGCAACATGAATTCTGCTCTGTAGCAGATGATACATCAAACTCGGAGCAGCTTTTTCAACCCGGTGTGGCTCACGTTTTTAAAGAGGGAATGATTAGGAATGAAATTTGCACTTTAATATATGGGGTCCTTATTAATCTTGGTCAAATCAGGGGAGGAAATCTTTTTCCAAATCCATTGACTAAAATCTAGGCAGCAAAATTTCTTTCTTTTGTTTTCACAATTTCCTCCTCTTCCACCTGCTATACTTTTGTGTAAGATATAGTGAAATGGCAGAATACGGTAACCAAACAGAACCAAACATTCCATCTAGAAAATTTCCTGAATGTGATTAAATTATACAAAGTCCTAAATGTTATAATGAGTGTTCACCAGCCTCCTGAAATGTATCAGGGCATGTCTCATAGATACAATACTGGCCTTCTTCTTTTACGGTGGCCTACAAGGAAGAGCACAGAAAAATGAATCACCTCTCAATATTTTGAAAACTGAATTTAAAAACCCAAAGAGTGAGTAAAGAGCAAGTAAGTACAAGGTCAGAAACAGCATGAAGAATTGAAAAGGACTGAAATTCTAGGAGTGATGCAAAGAACTTCTATTACAAGCCAAAATACGGGGACAGTTGAAACGAAGTGACTCTCTTTCCATTTAGAGAGGGATAGAGAGGTGAAACAACTGAGTGGGAAGCTCATCCTTCTGAGTTTCTGACCAATGCCAGTCACCAGTGCTTTGGGAGAGACAAAATTCTCTCTATATAATGGGGAACTATAGGGCGAAGGGTGGAGAGAATAGGATGGGACCTATGAGGTATGTGCTTTATTCTCAGTTAACAGAGGAGGAAACTGAGGACCCAACTGAGGGTTGGGTGATTTGGCCAGTCATGTACCATTAATGAGTATTAGAGCCATGCTGATCTGTTCACAAAACTTCCTTCTTCTGCCATCCCACATAGTTGACACTGTTAAAGAAAACTATTCTTCCTTCTCCTGATCCTGGGGGTGTTAGGAATTCACGATTTATCCACAGAGGCTGGAGTGCAAGATTTCAACCTGTGCAAGTGTGTGAGAATGTGTGTTTGCACATGTATGTATACCCATGTATGTGTGCATGTGTACATGCATATGTGTGTGAATATGATGGATTTTATTCACATAACTTCTTACCATGGAGTGGCTCAGAGCATCATTTTCTCTATCAATCTTCTGTCTTATATGTCTAATATATTTATTTTGGAATTAGCATTTGAAATAAATTTTATATATCAGGGATATACTTTTTGTAACCAGATTCATCAAATTATGTTCCCAAATTAGTTTCCTATGAGAAAGCTTAGAGGTCATGGAGGAATGAGGCAAAGACTGAGCTGTGTTGATTTGCAGACCATTGTGGACACTGTAAATTCAGACCAGTTTAATTATCAGTCAATTTCTTATTCTATCATCGCAATCAAGCATTTCTTTCTTATTCACTGAGCTAATACAAAATTTCCCCCTTGTTGCTGTATGATCCAGCCACAAATAACTAGATGGCAATAATACCCTAATTATCTTATAGGCAGAATGATTTCTGCCAAAGAAGGTAGTGCAAAAATTTCTGCTTTTGCTCCAAAATCTACGCTAATGACTTACAGATGATCTCTCATTTTGAAGTAGTTAAAATTGTTACCCATCTGAGTCTGCGCATGGCTTCAGGTTAAATCAAAGTTCCTTGGAAAAAGTGAAAACATTTTAAAAATTTCCATATTTCTGAATTTTGTTAAATTCAGCAACATGAGTTACGGAGGCCCCATGGTAAACAGGCAACATCTGGGATAACGTCAAGTAATCTAGAAAGGTCAAAACCCCCCAAATTTAATAAGAGGAATCTATACATTGGTAGGTATTCTCAGGCACTAGAACTCACTTTGACTTGACACTTTAGCACAGGACTTTAAACATGTAGGAGAGGACAGAGAGGACAATGGAAGCCTTTCTCAATATAGATTGAAATCTCCACAAGAAATCTTGGCACAGGCTATTTGACTGCCTTGTATTTTTTAAGAACCAAACAGAAGGAATCACTGAACCCCCATTTCACAACTTTTGCCATGGATGATGCAGATGAGGATGAGGGTGAAGAGGGTGATAGTGAAGGTGATAAGCTGTGACCTAAATGTGTGCTCCATCAACTGTCAATTCACGACTTCTGTCTGTTGCGTTAAGATTAATTGCCTGGTTTGTATTAGCAGTAGGCTGTTTCAAACGACTCCCCATGAATTCCAGGATTCCTTCTTACGAAATGTGATAAAATACTTTTAGCGAAGTTTCATTCTTTTTCCTTCAGAAAATGCACGAAATCATAGATCACATCTTACCCACACAAAAATAAAACTGAGGATAGAATCTGCTAATCAAAATCACACTAGAAACCTGGGTTGTATTACTCCAGAAAGCCCATGACCCTATTACTTACTTTCTCAGTTGGAAAGAATTCCTGTGAAAGATGATCGGGAGGTATTTTCACGTATGCTGCATTTGATACACAACGATGGGATGATCTTCATTTAGCAGTAGGAAAGGGAATAAAGAAAACTGGAAATTCATACTTAGCATTTTCTTTCTGCTCCAACAACAAAAACATCAATGTCTGTGTGTTGCATCCATATATAGGATCAATATCATGGGCATGTCTGATTGTCTGTTACATTTATAATTTGCTTTACCTTTAAAAGTAGCAATATAATATCCTGTGAGGTTGGTTTTTATGCAGTTTCCATTTTGGAGTTGAGGGACTCTGGCTCAGAGAGTTGGGGGAGCCTGTGAATCACCCAGCTGGTAACGGTGATGTCAGGCTTAGGGGCAGAACTAACGCTTAGTGCTTTTCCTCCCCCAGGATGCCACCCATTGCCCTCTAATACTGCAGGTGTCTCATCATTGCCTGAAATTGCATCAGTCCTTCCCTGCACATGGTGGGAATGTCCAGGACAAAATGCAATATTAAAAACATAATATATGGGCCTGAGATTCATGAGCTAGAACAGCACTTAAGCTTTTGAATCACTCTGCCTCCCTTCTAGGCTTTGTATGTTTTCAAGAGAATTCTCAGAAAATATTTCTTCATGATTATTCAAGTAATGTTGATCTCCCCATCAAAAGGTAAATGGTAGTCCCTGCAAGATCACATTTATGATTATAGCAAGAAAATATGTGAGGAAATGTGTAATTTGAATTTACCTTTAGCCTACAATACATTGAATGTATGAAGTCTGAATTTCAAAATACTAGGGGATAGCCCTACAAACTGCAATACATTGGACGTGACCTCCAATGAGCTTTGGAGATTTTGGAAGCATTCAAAGGAATATAAGGGCCACTGGGGTCTACTTTTATTAAAACATTAGGTCGTTTGTATGTTTCTATTTTTCTACTTTGTTTTTCTGTACTATGCAGTGTGAGTCATTGCATTTCTCATGGGAGAAAAGTCACTGTATTCGTCACTTTCTATAAAGCCCAAGAACAGTAATGAAAGAAACAATCAAAGAAAGGAAAGTTTGGACCACTTTTGTCATGCAGCCGATGAGAATTGACAAATAGGGTAATGCAGAATTAAGACTTGCCTCTAGAAGAACTATTAATATTCATAGGTCTTCTAAATTCTATTAAACAGGAAAATTTGAATCTAGAAAGGAAAAGATGGAATGTAATGTAAACAAGTACTAAATGTATAAAGTCCTTTCCAAAAATAATAGTTCCACAAATTGAGAACTACTGGATCAATTATTAGTTGCAAGTTGTGTAGGAGAAATAGGTGAACTGGCTTAAATAGGAGTCCAAAGTAGAAGGTAGACTCGGTTTCTGCTGAATATTCTTAGAAGGATTTTTAAATGCTTTTGAGTTCAATTCAACTAAATGCTTGAGAGGTAGGGTTAGGTGGTGTCCCTGGCAGGGGGCAGGGTCCTGAGTGTGAAGTGGCACCAAGTTACTGGTTCCTGAAGCGGATCAGGAAACATCTCTACTTGCTCAGTTACAAGCTGAGACAAATGTGTGCAGTTAGTTCAGGTACTCCTTATTAAGATTATGAACAAGCATCTGTGTCCTGTGGTTCCCCTAAGGGGTAAGAAATGGCTGGAGGATCCTCACGACATACCAAGGAGTCCATGCCAACGTTTTGACCCCTGGAGCTGCAGTCTTGGCTGAGAATTTCCATCCTTTCCTTCAGCTGGGAGAAGAAAGGCTCAGGCATCTGGCTTCTCATAGAATAGGGCATATTAAGAGAAGAAGCAATGAGTTTCCTAACTTCTCTACCTTCAGAAGACACACGTGCTCTCCTATACAATCTGACTTTTTCTTCATCACCTCTATTAAAGCCCTGGGCCAGTGGCTGTTAAAATGAAAATGTGATCCCCAACAGGCAGCAATACTATAAGCCAGGAACTTTTAAAAAATGTAAATTTGGGAGTCCACTCCAGACTATCTGTGAGAGGGTAACTGAAAGTCCTGACCCTTGAACCCACAGCTAGTATGTGCCAAAGATGACTTTTTAATGAGTGAGCTTTACTGCCCCCTTGCACATGGGAGGTATAATTGTAGTGGCTTCTGTGTGCATCTACAGTGCATGAAATGCTGAGGCACAGAGCACAGTAAGATTAGGAGGTGACACTAAGACCTTCAGTTCACGTGAGTCTCCATTTGGTGATCTGGGGGTGGAGCATAATCTAGTATATAGAGGAGCTCAAGCCTGCACATCTGCACCTTGTACAGGTGAACCAGATATGTGTGTCTCCTTATTCAGGAGAGCCCCCTTCCTGCTAGGTGCCCATTGTGAGTCAGCCCAGCAGAGGGAATGAGGCCTTCAAATGCCATGGGCAGGCAGGTCAATCAGAAAGCACCTTAAGAGCAGCTCTCTGCATTGCAATGATGAGATCAAGCAGTGGAAAGGGAAGGAAAATGAAGATGGAGTTTCTGTTTTGAAATTGCATCTTAGACCAAGAATCATACTGCTCTTGTGGCTGAGGCACCTGCAGGTTAAATGATTTGCCCAAGGTCATATAGAAAGTCAATGGCAAGAATAGGTTCAACTCAGAATCCTGAAACTCATACTTTTTAAAAAGCAGCACATGGTGGTTCAATTTCTTGAACAATTCCTGCACATGCATTCAGCAGCTTGCATGCCCTGCCCTGGAAGATGTATTCTCGTTGTATATACACCCATGAACTCACTATATTGAAGGTTGCCTCTTATATGTGGTATAATTTTGAACTGCACAGCTAAGAATTTTCTCCAGTCCATATCCACAGATTGCTGTAAGATGCTATCTTAGTCTGTTTTGTGTCTCCATAACAGAATACCACAGATTGGGTAATTTATAAAGAAAATAAACTTATTTCTCACAGTTCTGAGGTTGGAAAGTCCAATATGAAGGTGCTGGCATCTGCTGAGGACCTCTGTGCTGTGTCATCCCATAGTGGCAGGCCGATGGGCCAAGTGAGTGTGAGATAACAAGATGCTAAATTCACAGCCTCCAGCCTCATTATAATGGGCATTAATCCATTCATGAGGGTAGAGCCCTCATGACCTCAACACTCCCTGTTAAGGCCCACTTCCCAACGCTGTTGCATTGAGGATTAAGTTTCCAACACATGCTTTTTGGGGGACACATTCAAACCAGAGCAGATGCTGTTCTCTTATCTCTCAGGATTTGCTCTCACTTGGGCCATATGTTAAGGAAGCAACAGTTTAAAAAGAGAGCCCTCCTCCCCCACCCACCCAAACTTCCCCATCCTCACTTGGCTAGTAAAGAATAGTGTAGCCTCTCATGCAGCCTCTTCAGTCTGCAAGAAAGTTCCTCATAAATGCCTGCAGAACTGAGCTGATTAGGTGAAAGGTGTTCAGGCAAATCATCAGGAATTGTGTCCTTGCTTTCCAGAAACTGGAAGGGGCAGTGGGCAAGCCATGATGAAAAGCTGCTGTGCTGAGCTCAATACGTCCACCTGCTAGGGACAGCAGGTCTTTGACAAACAATTGCTTAAGCTGCCCTGATTTCTGGGGTCCAAAAGTCTGTCATTGCAAAGAATCCTGGATGGATTACAAAAGGAAAGTACGTTCCACTTTATTCAGGATGGCTCTTTCAGCATGGGTGTCTTTGCTGCTTCCAGCTGTTGTTGCCCTCCCATAAATTATTATTAAAATGACATTCTCACTCACCCAAACCCCTCAGTCTTGGCTCTGTGCACAAATGAATCTAACAAATGTCCATACAGCTCTAATCATCCTTTCTTAGTACTTACAGAGGATAGCATTTCTAAGTGGCTTTATTTTACATTACCCTCAATGTTTTGTCAAAGAAGCAAAGGAGTCAAACGTGCCTGTGTTGGAGACCTACGATCCTTCTGTGGTCCAGCTTCTGTTTCTGACTAGACAAGGTCATCAATAGGTGGACTTCACCTTTGAATATAATTCTGTGGTTTTTTTGAATCTGTATCTAATAAATATATAAGTTAGAACGTGTATTACACAGGCTATTATTTAAATAGATTTACAATAGAACATGTTTCTGGTGTTTTTAGCCTGTTTAGCATTCAGAATGATATGGACTAGAAAATTATTTAAATCTAATGATTAGTTGTTTCAAAAAGTTGCCGTTATTAGGTTGATAATGTCTCCTGAAACAAAATAGCAGTACCAGATGAAACATTTCTCTTCCCTCCCTGGCTCCCCCCAGTTACTTAAGGCTAAGTCTTGTCATGAGCTTGTAAAGATTGTTCTAAATAGATTTCAAATTCTGTTATTTCTTCCTCACCATTGGCATGGATTACAAAGCTATCATCCTTGTCATTATAATCAGCAGTGCTCACATTTATTAATTGAATATGTTTTTTAGTTTCCAACCCCACCCACACCCCTAAAACCTGCCTTGGCAGGCTTTATAACTTAAAACATATACAAAGCTATATTCAGGATTTATAGGCTAACACCTATTACAGAGACATGGTATAAGTGAAATTAATATGGAAAGTTTACCTTTGAAGAAGAAAAGACAACAATGCTTTAAAGAGCATATGCAGGCCTAAATAGCCTCTCTCCTCAAAAGGGTCAATGCTGTTTAGACTTTTCCACAACCATTTTATTGCCACGTTTTTAAAATACAGGAGAAGAACCACATTGCTTGCATAATGATAGATGCTGCATTCAACCTCAGAGGAAAGTCAAGCTTTTCCTGCGAGGGTTGAATCAGGCTTCCTTGCTCTGTCTTTTCATTTGCATTATTCAGTGGAAAAATACAAAGTGGCATAATGATGGGAATAAGTTATCTTTTATCAAATCTGACTTTAAAATTCAGGTTATGTAAAACATAGAAACGCATAGGAAATTCAATCAGAACCTCCAGTCACATTATGTACTCTCTGTTCGTGGGCAACTGAACACTCTGCCGAGTCCATGCCTGGGAGCAAGTCTCAGATTCGCCCTTCCTGGCTAGAACACCTTTTGCCAGCAACTTCCACCAGGGGAAGCTCTGAGCACGTCAGTGCTTCACAGGCAAACTGTGAAATTCAGGCAAGACAGGGCAAAGAAGGCAGGGGAAGCTAACAAAAATTCCTGAAATCGCTTTTGTAGAGACTAATGAGACTGTGTTTCTTTAGGATTTATTACACTGTGATTTAACTACCAGTAGGGAATGCAGAGTGGAGTAAAGATGTAAACAGTATTTGGAACTAAAATCTTCCAGAACCTAACTTCCTTAAGTTCCTTAAACCCACTTGCTGCTTGAGAAGTGTAGTCCTTCAAGGAGCTGAAATCACTGTTTTCCTTCTTAATCCCTCATCTATAGGTTATTGAAAGCTGCTCTCATTCATTCTAATTCACCTTGGTTTTACACACACACACACACACACACACACACACACACACACACACACACACTCCTATAAATGATAAATTCGATGTCTGTAGAAAGACAGTCACCTAATTGCACAGTGAAGCAGAAGAAAGCCTTGCAAATGGTATACAATTTTCAAAGTGTTCCAAGCCTTAGGCAAAAGCCTTTCAACTGTGTCTAAAACTGAATGATAAAATATGTTGTACAAATTATCTGTGAACAGGAAACATGTGGTAGTGGCAGAGGACTGAAATGTAACACTTGTAAAGAAATGGGAACTGCCAGTCATTTAGACCCTTTCTTTCATTTTTTGTTTTCTTTTTTTAAGTTGCAAGTTTCATCATTTTTTTTTCCATCCGTTGATGTTCAAGTTTATAATAAGACACTTATCAGATTACACCGGGCCAATTGCAGCTTTATTTAAGAAACAACAACAAAAAAGAAACAGATGAGGGTAAAGATTTGGTGTTGCTCATCCCCTCCCCGCTTTGTGGGACTCCTTAAAATCTCTCTGCTCTGTTGTTTGGAGCCCTGGTAGTTTGTGTGTAGAATTTTTAAAAGGACGGAAAATCTCCTGAAATAGGAAACATGCAAAGCTCAGGTAAATGCAAGTTGCATAAACGTTTCTTCATCCTTTATTTTCACAAAGGCAAAAGGCGCTGGTTGATCTTCACTAAAGGGCAGAAAGGCTTCTGCTAGGATGCTATCTGCTCTCTCCTCACACTCCGTGTAGCTCTTGGAATGACTTGTCAGTTTTTCTCTTTCCAAGAAGCATCCATTCTTTCTCAGTGAAACCAATCACGATTGCCTGTGATCCCTACTGAGGGAATTTGTGATTAACCCCTGCTATGTATCACCTAGTCTCCTCAATCCTTGATGAACTCACACAAGCTATATATATTTCAAGCCGTATGCAGCTCTCTGAGGAAAGTTAAAGTGTTAGTAAATTTCATATTTAGAGAAAAAGGAAAAGGGAGGGAAGTCTGTTCTGCTACATTTGTTTTCTATCAGGAAGTTACTCAGCTTTCATCTCAGTGCTCAGTGGCACCCTTATTTCAGTTTGTCTTTTATCACATGACTGTTTGATGACCTTTAAATTAGTGTGCTTAATATTCTGCCTGGTATACAGATCTGCCTCCTTATTATTGGGGCTGACCCTGGATGAAATGCGTTGGGATAGTCATCAAAAGTGAAAGTGGAGAAAACAGTTTAATTAGCAGCCTAAACTCTATCACCATCAAATACAGTTAGAAACAGTCTCCTCCTAGTGAACAAGCATGAGCATTAGATTGGCATGGCCTGCCCAGTCAAATTCACATTCCCCCAATTCCTGGAGCTAGACATTACATCTCTCTCCTCTGACATTGCAAATTGTTTCCCTTCCTTCCTTCCTTCCTTCCTTCCTTCCTTCCTTCCTTCCTTCCTTCCTTCCTTCCTTCCTTCCTCCCTCCCTCCCTCCCTTCTTCCCTCCCTTCCTCCCTCCTTCCTTCCCTCTCTCCCTCCCTCTCTCTTTCCTTTATTCTTCTCACCTTCCTCTTTTAATTCTACAAATTATTCAACAGTTCTTTTGTGTCAGTCACAGAAAGAAGCTGTGGTTTTGATGATGAATACGGTATGGTCTATCTCAGAAGTTCTTGGTGTGGCGGGAAAACTGGAACAAATTCATAGAAGGAATCACAGCACCAGACTTCTCTCTCCCAATATGCCAGAGTGTGTGTCTTGCACTCTTCAAGACACAGTTATCACATTTTGGTGTTCTTGCAGTATTGCTTTGGAATGCCAATCTTTCCGTCCAATTTCCCTGCATTTCAGCACGTTGCTCAGAGGGCATATGGTTCTCCTTCTTTAACTCTGTCTCTTACAATCCTTCCTACCTTTATAGCTTCCTAGTCTATTTTTTAAATCCTATTCTGCAATGACTCCTTTTCCCTTTTTATTTAGCGAAGCTCTTCCACTTCTTGTAAGTTCATATTATATAGACATTTTTTAATGAAACCTCTGTTAGCACTGGTGGTTTCTCATTTAGAATATGTACACATTTTGGTAGACATTGGATCTGTTCTTTCTTTTTTCCTCTCCCACTGATCTTGTATCATTTCTCTTTTTACCTCAAACAAGAATGAGAGCAAGAATTAAATCATATACTACACTTTTAAATAAACTCAACAGCAATGATAATAATGATAATAGCAAACATTAGTTGAGTACTTATTGTCCTATAGGCAATGTGCTAAGCTCTTTCCACTTGTTAAGCCATTTAATATTCATGATAATTTTATGATGCAGAGTATTACTACTTTCTACATTTTTTGGCAAGGAAATTGAAGAAGAGATTTTTAAAGCTAGCTTGTTAAACTGGCAAAGTAAATTTTAACCTACAGATCTTGGCTCCAGAGCCCATGCTGTCTTATGCCGAGCATCTAGGAAGTTTTCAATCAACATCTGCTCAAGTGAATTGAATGGGAGACAATTTGCAAGTCTGAGAACCATTGTGAAGACTGTTAGAGGAATGTCTAGGGTGAATGAAGGGGGCAGGTAGTGAGTACATTTTTTTTCCATATGAATGAGTTTTGAAGTTCGGAGGTATTTAACCTTCAGCCATTACAGGATATATTTTGCCACGTGGGCATGTGGAGGAATCTGGGAGAGGTGAAATACAGAAGATAGGCAAATGAGCTTGATTATGGTTCTCTGGCTAAAAAAAGAAAAAAGCCAAGAAATGTAATAGAGGAGTTAGCCCATTTTTGTTGCAATGCATTTTTAAATGTATTTAAGAAATTTCAGGTGCTTCACAAGTTCTGTTAACTTGTGCTTAGATGTTTCCTACTGATGTCCTTCTCTCCTTCCTTCTTTCTCTTTCTTCATTCTTCCTTACTGTGGCCATAGGATTAAATGATAATTGTGCAATCCTGGGGATTGTACCAAAGTCAGAAACAGGACATAAACCCCATTGTCACACACAGAATTATTCTTTTAGTGAAAATAAAGCATTACCACTGCTTTCTGCAGTCAGATATAGAGAATGCCATTATCCATGACATCAGGGCATTGGTAAACGGAGTAGGACATTATATAACCCAGCACCTGCAGGCCTCTTTCCATGGGCAGAACAAAATTTAAAACTGTGCCCTTTGTGACCCAATAATCTCAGAGAAAAGAATGACTCCTGAACTTTGCCCAGTGGTCATTCTATAGCTCGTTATATTACATTTTCATCTAGACTGCATTTTCCTCTCATACAGGACTGTTGATAGCCTGATGAGAAAGGCGATTAATGCATTATGATTAATTCCTCAATGATATAACATGATCACATTGTAAACAAATGCCTTGAAAGGTCCAGGTCCTTGCACCAGCCAAGAACATGTAAAACCATCCGGTCCATATGCCGCGGAAGGTTTCCTCTGGTTAGAGGAGATAGTGAACCTATTTCTCGTTGACTAACAGAATGGAAGGAGCCATCCTCGTCTCCACTCCTGCTCTGACCATTACTGTTTGCATAATCAATCCGTCTTCCACTCATCATCCTTTATTTTGCCACCCACATGGGGATTGACTTGTACTATTTAAGCATTTCTCACTCCGGACCTTTCATTATCTGTAGTCACTTCTATCTCGTGCCTTTATATATCTTCAATCTCCAGGCTATTCTCCTTGGATCCCAGACTGTGTGACTTCTCTTGTTAGCTTTTCCACTGCATCTGCATCTCTCGATAGCCTTAATGTCCTTGCTGTTCTCCCTTTCCAACTGAATGTACCCCCTCCCATGCCAGACTAATTCCCCCTAGAGCTGTGGAGCAACTCTGAACAAAAGCACACACCATTTGTATTTCCACATACCCCTGGTCCATTCCAAGCCTTTATGTTTCTCCTTAGACTTATTTTTCTCATCTCCACGCTCTTTCCCAGCATATACTGAGCTGGTCTCTGGTTCCAGAAGAGAATGCTTAGGCTTGAGTTTTCTCAACCTCACATCCCCATACCTATAAATGTATCTATATAGGTTTCTTCAACTCTTCCCTCAATAAGTTTCCTGTCCCTCTCTCCTTTGTTCTTTTTACCCTTCTGTCCTGCCTTTTCTCCAAAGAAACAGGGAAAACTGCTTTCATTCTCTTTCTCATCTAATTTCCAATCTCTCCCCATCTCTTCTTGAGAACCAATGTTTGCCTCCTTTCACACTTTTCTCCATCAATTTTCTCTTCTCTTTTCAAGGTTTTTTTTAACTTCCTCTTTTCTGCTACCCAATTTTCATCAGCATACAAGCATGCTCAAAACTCTCTCATTATTAAAAATCTTACTCATATTGTAACTTTTTGCAGCCATTGCCCTATTCCTCTCCTGCCCTTCATAGCCAGGCTGCCTAAGCAAGAAGTCAACACCAGCAGTGACAACTATCTCACTTCGTTAATCTACTGAAATTTGCCTTCTATCCCTGCACTCCACTGGGACTGCTCTTTCTCATGCCAGTCATTTCCAGATGCAAGATCTGGGGAACAATTTCCAATCTTCCTATTTACCTGATAGCTTTACAATATTTGGCATTGCTAACTATTTATTGTCCTTTTGAATTTTACAACTTCTCTTTTTGCTTCTAAGACACTAAGGTCCCATGTTTTCCTCTTTCCTCTCTGATACTCTTTAATTTCCTTTATTGGCTACAGTTTCTTGTACTGCCACTATATACAGGGAGTCACAAATACTCCCCTTAAATTTCTTTTCATCCTACACTCTCTCTGTATGCCATTTTATCTACTTTCTACCATGTAAAAGACATTTCTCCTGTTTATATCTTCAAGCCTGATTCTTCTTCCAATATTCAGACCATGTCATTGACTTCTTACTCTATATTTTCATCTAGGCAAGCAAAGTTACCTCAAGCATGGTGTTCAAACAGAATGCCTCCTCTATTCCTTCCTTTGCTACCCACACAGTTGTCTGATCCAAATACAGAGGAACTATCCTAGGTTCCAACTCTTCCTGATATCCAAGAGCAACTTCGTTACAAATCTTATGATTTCTAGTTCCTGAGCTCCCTCTACTAAATCTTCTCAACTTCTCCCTGATTGCCTCTGCTTAAACGATTGGGAAATGGGAAATGCCTCTCTTCTAGGCATATCACCATTAACCATGCCATGATCCTGCCATTCCTCTCTTCCTCCTACTATGTGTCCTCTGCTTCCTTCTGTTTCCTACTGTATTCCCACTCAAGCAGTGCCATCTTTGGAATGCTTGTCATGACTTACTCAAGTTGTCATTCCCTTTTATGTGATTTCATATTTCCCGTTATTCTAATGGAACACTTTTATCACTTTGCACAATAGACACTTACTTACTTCTCCCTCCAAAACTAGACTGTGAGCTCCCTAAAGACATGATTATTTTTGTTTATTGTTATGATGTGTTTCATATTGTCAGCACTTGACTCAGTGCTTGGCACATGCTTTTTTTTGGATAAATACAAGAAAGAATGAATAGCTTAAAAATTTCAAAGAGGTTATACGCTTCCTTACAGTTGTCTGCCACCATTGTATTGCACTTATTTAGTTGGTGAACTAAAAGAGACTGGGTCATTGCATAGTGGAAAGAGCACTGATTAACCTTGAAGAGAACTAGGCTGGTCCTGGTAATTAGGTATATGACCTTGGGCAAGAAATTGCTTCTCTGGGTTTCTGCTTTCTTATCTCTAAAATCAGAGAACAGGTTTAAAAAAAAAAAAAGATACTGCCAGCTCTAAAAATATTATAACCTGAAATGCTTTCTTCTAAAATTCTAAACAAGGTGATTCTTAGTTTCAGATCCTTGGTTAAGATCCCAGAATGCATGCTTAGATTTTCTGTGAACCATGTGAAATTGCATTCAAGGTTTCATTGTTGTTGTTACTTGCTGTGGAAGAGCCTATGAAAGGATATATAATATCCGGTCTCTTCTATTCTTTAGTAACAGAACAGTTAAAGATTTAATTGATCACAGGGTCACTAAAACACTTGTATTTTCTAGTCTTCTGTGCAGCTAGATGTGGCAAATGACAAGGTTTTATTTAAGCAAGTGACTGAAGGAGTGTGAGCAAAAGTGATATGGGCATATTTTTTATAACCATGTACCTGTGCTCCATTTCCTATTCCTCTCTTTTCTTGGAATAGAACCTAAATATGATGTTGAACAGTTTTGTCTAAGAAGTGCAATACCCCAGAAATTGACAGACCATTAAATCAGAAGGAGCCTGGGTACCTGAATGACCTTCTATAGTTGAAACTGTACCCCATCATCACAGACTTTTCTGTAAAAGATACTTAAACCATCTACCTGTTTAAGCCGTGGTTATATGAGTGTCTCAGAAAGCCTTGAGGTAATAGTGAACCCAGTACATTTTTGCATACATACATTTTTGGAAAGAGGACTCACAGATTTCACTAAGTTTGCAGAAGATTCTGTGACCCCACACGACAGATTAAAGATGGCACAAATTCATTGACAGATCTCCCCTTGAGAAGTGAGTTTAGGTTCCTTTCCCTTGAAACTGAATAGTTTTTGTGACTGCTTTGACAAACTGAATATGATGTGAATAAAGCTTTGTCAGTTTCCAGCTTAAGACCTAAAGAGAACGGTAGCTTCTTCTTC
The DNA here is from genome assembly GCA_963574635.1 of Cheracebus regulus. Lineage (NCBI taxonomy): Eukaryota > Metazoa > Chordata > Mammalia > Primates > Pitheciidae > Cheracebus > Cheracebus regulus. The sequence continues at coordinate 183,283 of CAUYQU010015627.1, read as the reverse complement.
CTGTCTTTTGGAAAACTGGCTTTTGGAACCCCACCACCGTGCTGTCAGGATGCCTAAACAGTCCATGGAGAGATCTATGTGGAGAAGCTTCAAGGTGCTTTCATTCTTCTTTAAAATTCACAACAATGCCATGAAGAATATATTAACATCCTTATTTTACAGATGAGGAAAACTGGGCACAAGGCATTTTAGTAACTGTCTTACCTAAGGCTACTATTAGGAAAGGTAGATTTCAACTTTAAACCCTGCAATCTAACCTTTAACGCTTGCATGCTTCACCGTGATGCTATGCTGCTCAGTAAGGTGTTACTATGTATTAGAAAAAGTTGTAAAAAATTCAATTAGATTTGTTATTTAACAGTCTTTTTACCACTGAACTTTAAGCATGGTAAGCTAGTCTTCATATGTTTAATTTCTATTTTGTGGATATACATTGAAACTCACATCAAAATTAAAATATTTAAAAATATATTATTGTGATCTGATGTGATCTACCAAAAAATCACTGGGAAGTGCACTTTGGCAATTCTGCTAACAATTGCAAAGGTCTTATTATTTTTCCCCCTTTCCTTTAAGTATATGTACTTTAAAGTATCTTGGCATTTGAATCATATTCTGCAGCACGCACATCATGTTCGCTATTTCTTAGAGGTGCATGCCTAACATTCCCATCCCTAAGTTACCACTGCCTTTTCTGTACAAGAATCCAACTGTTCAATCTCTGCTCATGTGCCTTCTTGAGATTCTGTTGGAACATGCCCAAATAATGCCTGAACATGACCCCTTTGTGTGGATGCATGCACAGTTATACGCACAGCCAATCTGCCAGTCCGGACCGACAGCCTCACACCAAAACCTCCATTTCTCAGCAGGAATCCAGCAAACCAGATGTCAAGTGCATATTTCCTGAGAACTTTATGGGATCCACAGAGAGGCTTTCACAGTATGCTTCAAGCCTCAGTTTAGTGCAGCTTGTCAAAATGAATTGTTTCATTTCTGTACCACAAATGAGACGAAATTTTTTAAAGAAAATTCTGCATAAGGGTTTAGGCTTTCATATTCTTTTTTCTCTTTCTTTTTTTATTATACTTTAAGTGCTGGGGTACACGTGCAGAGCATGCAGGTTTGTTACATAGATATTCAAGTGCCATGGTGGTTTGCTGCATCTATCAACTCGTCATCTACATTAGGTATTTCTCCTAATGCTATCCCTCCCCTAGCCCCCCATCCCCTGCTATCTCTTCCTTAGCCCCCGACCTCCTGACACGACCCAGTGTGTAAAAATCCCATGGACTTGTGTTCGGGATATGGTCCTGGGGCTGGGGATGAGGAGTGCAGGAGACTTATCTTTGAATGAGGTGGAAAGTAGGACAATATCCTCTGACTCAGCATACTCAACCATGAGATGAAAGAAGAATTCCCTCCATGAGCTTGAGGACATCCCCAAAGGGGCCTGAGAAGATGCATGACATTAGGGCACAAGGCAGGATTTCAAGAAGGGGTTCTTTCTCCCTAATCTAGAGAAATGCACACTTTAGCAGCAGGGCATTGGACACGTTCTCATTTGCTCTCTGGAGTTTTCTGACTTCGTGTTCCTCATTGGACCATACATGTCTATTTACTTATTTCATAAATGCATGATGGAATTCTTCTCCCTGAATACTTTGGTATCTACAAGTTAATCCTTCATGCAAAGGACACCTTTATTGCATAATGTTTAATAACTTGGTTTCTGCATCAGGCAGAGTGGGGCAAGAACACTGGGTTTGCTACTCCTTAGTGAAGAGTCTTTGGGCAATTCAAAGACTCAGTTTTCACATATACAGAATGAATGGACAGTGTGCAAAGTCATTCAGTATTACTGCCAGTTAACTGAAAGACTGTGTGTGCCATGCTTAGCCAAGTCCTTGGCAAGAGTCAATACTCTATGAATATTAGCTGTTATGTGTTATTAATAATACCATTAATATTACAATTCTAGTAATTATTGTTGATTCTTACCCATACAGCTCTTCCATCAACTATATTGCAGCATAGAGATCCTCTGATGACATGGAAGTTATCCACACATTCTGCTTTCTAAATTAATGGTGCCATATTTATTGTAGGTTCCCAGTTCCCTCTAAATGGAGTTACGCCCATTTTCCACCATCATTGACTTTATTTGTTGTCCTTAACTTTTTACTTATCCATCCATCAGTCGCAGCCTGCCTTCTGCACCCTGTTCCACTTTTGACACTGAGTGACAATCCCATCTAACCTGTACGGATGGTCCCTGACCTGCCATGATTTGGTTTAGAATTTTTCAGTTTATGACAAGTTTGTTGGAATGTAACCCTATTGTAAGTCAAAAAGTATCTGCATTTTTGATCCAAGCTTGAGAAAACATACTATTTCAGTAGATGCAGAGCCAGTAGCCACTGGCAGGATATTGACCAAGCTGTAGACTGAACATTTACAAATTGGGTTATTCTTGGTGGCCACAAAGCCATTGTTCAGTGACCCCAGAAGGTCACTGCTTTGGATTTTCCTGTTCAACTCCCTAAGATCCTTATCTCAAAATTCAGTTTATGTGTGTCTGGAACTTACTGGCCGGTTTCTACCCAGGACACAACTCCTATTATCCTTCAGCCTGATGTCCTAGAACTGTGTGACATTCTGCAAGCCTACTTGACTGCAGACATCACCTACCCCCTCCTATACATTCCCATATACATTCTATCCTTCCTTTGAAGCTTTTCACAAACTACTTATCAACTCAAATTTACTCCCCCAATCTCCCTTAATTATTACAATCATCATTGATCTTTTCCTTCTAATTATTTTCCTTAAGCATTCATTATATTTTTCTTTGTATGAGACCTGCCTCCTTTGAAGGTAGAGATCACCTCTGAGATTTCCTTGTATCTTCCACCTGTCATCCCTGATGGACAATATCTGTTAATAGATTGTTTGAGTCAGAGAATAAAGAAAGCATTTTCTATATTTGCATAGCTAAAAATCTCGGAGACTGTCAAAAAGACAATATGTTAGATAATGTACATTAATTTCAACTACAGGAATCCTGACCTTAAAGTATTAAGACTTTGGCTCAAGTATTAGGTCTTTCATCTACTCATCTGTTAACTTTGGACTAGAAATTTAACCTTTTTATTGTCAGTTTGCTCATTTTAAAAATAAGGCTAATATATCTACATTTTCTTTTTCTTGAGGACTGAATTCAGTAATGTATGTGAAAATGCTTCGGAACATATTATTACTGCAGGAAATTTGATCTGTATAAGAAATAGTGTCAAGATGAATTTTGGTTTACCTTTTTATGATTATCACAATCCTTATATCATAACTAGGTAATATTTAGTTTTGAAGAAATGATTCCACTGCTGACATCTGTGTACTGTTTCAATCCTCATTTGCAGGTGTATTATTGATTCAAGGCTGTTAACTACTGGTGGCCTTTCAACTGTGAAGATGATCATGGCTGTCTTATTCATATGGTCACAGTCAGATCCCATGTAGAAAGAGAAGTACTTATACAAGTTCTTGGCCTTAAATACTGAAATGGGAAAAGGAAAAATTCTTATAGAAGAAAAAAAAACAAGTACAATTCATTGGTTCTGCTCAGATCATACTGCTGCTCTTTGGCACTTGAGTTGAGTTTCTATCCCCTGTTCCCTGTGGGTGGGCTCTGGGAGGCAGCTGAGAACATGGACACTGGTGATTTGGGAGCCCCTCAATGATGTAAACAAAAATGAAAGAGGCTGGTTTGACTTTGATTTTTCCCTTGAATTGGTTACTTTGTAAAAGCCAATTACTTCTAGAGAATATTTGTCTTTCCTGTTCAGCAAATTATTTATTTAAATAGTTCTTAAGAAACAGCTCTTCAGAATTCTGTTTAGAGCGATACTTTGAACATCTAAGGTACAACGTTCCTTTATTAGTCATATGTTGCACATCCTAATCAGATCTCTTTACACAGAGTCCTGTAGGCTCTCTGCTTAGGCAGTTCTGCTAAGAAATGATGAACTGCTCTCTTGGCGGCCACCGCAGGGTGAGAAGCTCAGTGTGCCACTTAACTGGCTTTAAAAAAAAAAACAGTTGGGAAAAGCTTTCAGTTAATATTATTGCTCAAGTAAAACTGTTATTACCCTCTGCAGAGTTCACAAAGAAGAGGCATTAGGCTGGCAAGTAGAGCTGGTTGGATTTACCTTTGACGTAGTAAACTCCTTGAGGCCACAATAATGTCATATGCATCGTATCACAGTGTCTGGTAGAAGGTACACGGTGGGTGTCTGCAGAACTAATGATTATATGGATTGAGTCCAGCCATGCATATAATATTTAGATCTTGTCTATGGCCCTCTTGCAACCAAACCCTTGTTCATCCTATTCTAGAACACCTGCACTGATAGTGAACTCAATTCTGGATATAGTAACCAGGGTGGAGGCGACTCAAGACGAAAATGCTAGTTTTTCATCTTCCCATTCTTCCTTTTGCCTCCAGTGTATTCAGTTGCTAAAGGGGAAAGGTATGAACCACTGAATACACAATTTTCCACAGTGTGCTCAGTAGTTAGAACCTTTCCCCATCTTCTTAAACCAGCGCTTTCCAAAGGCTTTCATCTTAACACATCCCCTGCCCTATCAAACCCACTCCCAATAAATGTTTTGACAAATATTTAATTCTGAGGTATAAGCAGACAATGGGTGCTCAGAAGACTACTTCCTCTTGGTGACATTGATATTTCATCAGGGCCAAATCTTTAAGTAAAAAAAGAAACCTCATTATTCACTATAAGTAAAATTTCAGGCTCCCATCAGCAGCTGGGAGAACATTCCTCTATGTGTCCTTGCTAGATGTGAATCCTTCTAGGAGCCTCAAAGCATCTCCTGTGGGCAGCTGTCTTGGGTCCCTGGGCAGAGTCTTTATTCAAGAAAGCATCAGCAAGCATCACAGGAGGCTGAGGCATGAGAATCACTTATCTGTATAAGAAATAGTGTCAAGATGAATTGTTATGGCCTCAAGGATAGCAAGCTTTCCATTCCTTTTCAGATATCTTGCATTATCCTCTCTATTTTACCAATGAAAAAATATTCTCTAATTTAAGCACAATGGTATCTTTTATTTTCCTAATGAACTATTTTCTGTGATTTTGGGCTATCCTATTGCTGAAATATTTTATCTGATTTTTGATGTTCTAATGCTACCAAGAAATTATAAATATTTCGCATGAAAGTAACACTTTTGTAGACACTCTAATCAGTCCTGAAGAAAGTCAGACTGTCTCCTGAGTTTGAGGGGACAGCCAGCACTTTTAATGGAAAGTGGTTCTGATTAGAGCCAACCCCAGACTTAGGGCTGGCAAGTAGCAGAATCTCTGAGTATATGCCCAGGTAATGAAGATTTGTATACTAGGTCCTGGATGGTGCCCCACACACCATGAGACTCATTGCAGCCTGGGAAAAGATTATGTTGATTTTTGTCCTTGCTCAAAAATCTGTAGAAAATGCTAACAGAGCAAGAAAATGTTAGAATTAAAGGAAGAACATGCTTACTGCTCTTGCCGCCAATTGGTCCTGATAGGCATGACTTTCTCTTTGGAACCCAGTGGAGGTCTTTTTAAATGGAGCTCTTGCATGAGACCTGGAGTGGGTCCTGCTTCTGCTTCCATGGAAAAAAAAGTGCTGACCAAATGTATTTTATCTACTGCTAGTTGTTCCCAATCATGGATATAAATACCCAGATAGCAAAGTAGCAGTGGAAATGGTAAAATGAATGCATGAATTTGGCAGCTTGCATATAAAGAACAGAGATTGTTTCAAAGGAGAAAAGGCAGCCTGCAGATGATCAGGGCATGTATCATCTGCATGCCCTGATGAGGGTAACAGCAAAGACGCAGGCACAAATATGAATAGAGGACGTGGGCGATCCATCTGAGCAGGGGACACAGAGCCTCAGAGCCCCTTCTTGAATATTTCAAGGTGAGGGAGGCGAGCAACATATTTCACTCCCTTGCATAGTGAGTGTCTGGGATCATTAGGACCCAAAGTAAAAAAAAGAAAATAATTTGACAAAATGCCCAGAGGCACAACATGATATAAAGCATGACATTTTTCACATATGTGTAGGCTTGTTTCAAAGTGGGCATTGCTTCTGAAAAGGAGAGCTTTAAAAAATGTAGATACAGAGTCAACTTTTAGCTCTCTGAGCTAATGAAGTTGCAGGGGATAAGCAAGGCAAGTACCTTTTTAAAAAAATAGACAGATAATCAAAAGCATTTGTGTGTGGAGTTGAGAGCTATATGTGAGTATGTGTGTGTGTACATACATAGATTTAGCATTCTGTGCATTTCTTGAGTTAATGTTAAAACAGATTTGCCTTTTAGGAATACACCTCAGGAGAACTGGAGACGTGCAATATTAGACCTGCTTTCTAGTTTCCATACTGCTGCTACCTGGCTGTGTAATCCTGGGAAGTCTGATAAAATCTCTCGATGTTAGTGACAAAATAAAGGAATTGGTCTTGATATCTTCTTGAGGTATGCTCAAGTTATAAAAGGCAGTGATTTTGTTAAAGTCAAGAATATGCCAAGTCTGCCCTGTGACAAAGGAGCTACGTATATATATTGGTGCTGGGGGACAGATGGAAGAGATAAGAAGAGAGATAAAAATAACCTAGTAAGAAAAAGAAAGATGAATGTTTGGGAGCAGAAAAAGTAGATCATTGAATACAGAAGCAAATACTGCAGGTAGGCTTAATGATCCCTGCTGTAGCTATTTATCCATTTCAAACATCTCTATCAAAGGACCAGGATATGATATGAGCAGGGATTCTATGTCTGCCCTCAGAAGCCCAGTGACTCATTGTCTCCCATGCAGTGGGGGTGGCTGTGGGCACTGCTAGTTTAGTCCCAGCTTTGGCTGATCCTACCCTGGTGGCCTGAATCACAGTGTGAGACCAGCTCCCTTGCCTGCTGGGCTAATCAGTCCCTCTCAATCATGGGTCCCAACAGAACCCCATATGATGGTGGGGCCCAAGTGATGGGCAAAGAGGGAAGGAGGTGGACCCTAAAAATGAGAGAAAGTGACCAGATAGGCAGAAGGTATTGGTAAAGTTACCACTGGACAAAAGAAATTTTTTTTTTTTAAGCTATAATAAGTCCACTATTTTGCAAATAGAAAGACTATCTTTTAATTTTCCTCTTTCCGTGGTTTCCTCATTACTGTCTACAGCCAAGGCTGAATCTTGAAGCTCCTGGCATGAGCAGCAGCCTGGAGGACAAGCCTGTTGCTCATTAACTCTCAAAGCTCACTTTCTCTGCTTTCTCAGAAAAGTGATCATTTTAAAAGACGGTTTTGTAGGGAGAGGAAGGGATTTCTAAATGACAAAAATCTTCATAAAGAGGAAGAACTGATGGACTCTGTCTTTGAGTTTGACCATGTGTTGAGGACAGGGGGAACTCAGAATAGGATGTGAGCAGGGAAGCCTTTCACTCCCTTTCAGCAAATAGGAAGATATAGAAATTAGGGGTGAAAAGTAGGGCCTAAATGGGGGTGTCCTCATCTCTCCTCTCTGAGTTGCTTATAAGTTGCAGAGTTTTGCACATGCACCCAAGGGAGGAGGGGTCATTTGTCTGTGATCTTGACTAGTCAGATGGGTTAGAAGAATGTCACAGCAAAGTAGAAACTGACTGGGAGTTGAGGGCTGTGGGGTGACCATTTAGCAGGGACAACTGAAGTACTAAATTCCTTCGATAATATGATATGTAATGAACCACAATGTATTCAGTTGCAAGAAAGTACCATATTTTATTTAATAAATTCTTTATTCTTATGCATTAGGATATTTCCAGTTTCTTCACAAAATTATTACACTTTAAATCAAGAACACCAAGGCAATACTTGAAAACTTAATTTTCTGTCTTTGTTATCAGTGAAGTAGAGTTACTTCATTGGAGAGCAATGGATCTGTGGCCTAGACCAATGGAACACAAAAACAAAACTAAACAATACAAAATAGACCTACTGAATAGGAACCATGGGTGATGGGAGCTGCACTGTTGATGAAAATGTAAATTAGTACGATCTCTATGAAAAACAGTATGGAGATTTTTCAGAGAACTAAAAATACATCTACTGTTCAATCCAGTAATCCCTCCACTAGCTATCTAGCCAAATGAACAGAAATCAATATATCAAAAAGATACCTGCACTTGCATATTTATTGCAGCACTATGCACAAGAGCAGAGTCATGAATTCAATCTAAGTGTCCATCAATGGATAACTGGATAAAGAAAATCATATATGTCTCTCTCTCTCTCTCTCTATATATATATAGTGTGTGTATATATATATAGTGTATATATACATAGACATAGATATACATCATTTTATATATATACAGTATATAAATGCACTATAGTGTATAAATTATCAGTATTAGTTGTATAATAAATCATTAAGATGTATTTGTGTTTATGTTATATTTCTATATTTACACTGTACTAAAATACAATATAAATATAGAAATATAACATAATCACAAATAAATCTGCTCCCAACAATTTGCATCTACATGTACAGTTCAATGCTTGCAGAACAACTAATACAATATAGTGTGTATATATATATATAGTGTATATATAGAGATATAGACATAGATATATAGCATTTTCTTTATCCAGTTATCCATTGTATTCTATGGTATATATATTTGTATCATATATCTATCTATATATATATGGTATATGTATTTATACCATGGAATACTACTTAGCCATCAAAAAAGAATGATTATGTCTTTGCAGCAACATGGATAGAATTAGAGGCCATTATCTTAGGTGAAATAACTCAGAAATAGAAAGTCAAAAACTGCATGTTCTCACTTATAAGTGGGAGCTAAATAATGTGTACACCTAGATACAGACAATAGAATGATAGATATTGGAGACTCAGAAAGGTAGGGCAGTGGAAAGTGGGTAAGGGATGAGAAATTATCGAATGCGGACAATGTGCATGATTCAGGTGATGGATACAGTAAAAATCCAGACTCCACCATTACACAATATATTCGTGCAACAAAACTGCACTTGTACCACCTAAGTCTATAAAAATAAAAGAAAATAAATGTAAAAAATTATAATAAAATAAAAGGCTCCATAGATAATTCTGGTGGACAGCCAGCTTTAGGAACTTTTATTAATGAGGCCATGGAGACATTGTTTTCTGTTTTTAAATTTAAGAGTCATTTTGTTTCGAAGTCTGTGGCCCTTTGGTTATAATTTTAGTTAAAGTTCTAAATTCCTCTAAAGAACAAACAACAACAACAAAAAAGCAAGCTTGCTATGTTTGCTTAGAAGTATGAGTTTTCCTCTAGCCTTGTCATGAAGCACACAGTTGAGTTTATGTTCAAACAAGGAGGATAGTAGGTGGGTTTGTGAGTTTTATTCTGTTGGGTTTATGGAGAGATGCTTATTATTTTGTCTGTGCAGTTACATATCCAATTTAGCAACAAGAAATATATTAGTGATAATGTCCATTATTGCCCAAGCTGAGTTCCATAGAACACTTCTGTACCAAGAGAGAATAAAATATTTTAATGTTAAAATAAATTTGTGACTGGGCATGGTGGCTCAGGTCTGTAATGCCAGCGCTTTGGGAGGCCAAGGCAGACAAATCACCTGAGGCTGGGAATTTGAGATCACTTGGCCATCACATCAAAATCCCATCTCTACTAAAAATAAAAAAATTAGCCCAACACGGTGGTGCACACCTGTAGTCCCAGCTACTGGCAGGCTGAGGTGGGAGAATCACTTGAACCCGAGAGACAGAGGTTGCAGTGAGCTGAGATTGCACCACTGCACTCCAGTCTGGGTGGCAAAGTGAGACTCCATCTCAAAAATAAATAAATAAATAAATTTATAAAATGAAGTACATATTCTCCCATGAGGGTGAGACTCCATCTCATAAATAAATAAATAAAGTAAAATAAAGTACATAATTGCCCATGAGGGTCATAATTGGTAATAGAAATGCTAAGGTGATGAAAAGTCCTATAGGAGTAAGAATTGTTCAGTTCATTTTTTTTTAACCAAATTGAACCCCTTATTTTAACATTTTATGGGACACGGATATATTACAGAATACCATGTAGGAAAGGTTAACCTGTGACATGCCATGGAAAAGGCTTCATACATAGCTCTCTGGTTGTGGCGGAAAGAAAATGGGTGTTACCTTAACTCTAGCTGTATAAATTGGTTCTAGTACTTGATTCCAGCAACTCCAAAAATTAACTACTTAATTTTCCCAAGATCCAATTTCTTCACTTCTAAGATAGGGGCAACAGGACCAAGGGAATTAATGTAGCTGCAGTCAGTGAAGTGTCTGCCATGTAGATGTTGCATAGATGTTGGTCAAGGTTACATTAGGTTCTCAGTACTTGGCAGAGTTTTTATAACAGCAGCTGAATGTGTCCCACGTAATCAAATGCCTTGGCAGCAGGTCAGACATGCTCTTGTTTAATTATTTGAGCCTGCCCTCTTAATATGTGAGCCCAACATGCCTCTAAGCTCCTTCAAGGTAGAGGCCATGCTTCACTCACCATTAAACCCCCAGTACAGAGCCACTGTTGTCTGCTTGAAGCTGTGCCATGGGATAGCAGTGATTCAAACATGGTGACACGTAGTAGGAATTGGTATTTGCTATTCCTTTTTGTTACAGTCATATCTTGGCCATTCTAGTTAAATATTTGGAGTTCTTCCCTCATGATGGAGACAAAGTTTAGCTTACTGTACCCTTCTCCAGACCCATCAGCAAGAGTGGATGAGGGCTGGCTGGTAGGGACTTCAAGTTAGACAAGACATTCTTGCAGGAGACAGGGGTCCACCCTTTCCACAGCCTGGCAGCGTCTCCTTCCAGCAATCTGCATCTACATGTGCAGTTTGATGCTTGTAGAACTGAAATCAAATGTAGAACATCAGATTTCCTGGCACTATGGGAGAACTGCATTTGTGGTGAATAGTCGTAAAATCATAAGAGATGAGGATGCATAGAGGGGACCTGCCACCCACCGATTGGCTCATATGGGTAGGTTCCTGCTGGACATTTCACTTTCTTTATCTCTTTTATTCTTCATAGTAGCTTTGTGCAATAGGTGCTATTGTTTTCCTGTTAGATGATGTCAAATTTTTAAGTGAAGTGCCAAGAACATTGTATAGATATGTCTTCAGTGAAATGAAGCCAATATATTTTTGCCCCTAGAGGAAGAGATACACTCAGATCTATTTAGAACCTTGTCCAAGGTCATGTAGTAAAACTAAAATTTGAACCAGTTATTTTCATTCAAAGATCTATGCAGTTTCTGTTCTAATATATGGTCTTCCAGAATAGACACAAAAAGGCTTTGTTTGCTGTGGTATAAAGCTATTTTTTCTCACTATATCTTTTGTTTTAACCTTTTAAAATTAAAATACAATATAAATATAGAAATATAACATAACCACAAATACATTTTAATGATTTATTATACAACTAATACTGATAAATCCTCACTCTGGTCCTGAATGAGAGCATTTCTCCACTCCAGAAACCTTCCCCATTACATCTCTCAGGCTCACTCAGAGAAAGGGTAGCCACGCAGTGAGTAACCATCTTTACTTTTCTTCATAGTTTGTATGTTTCTCCAATTACCATAGTTTAGTTTTGCCTCCTTTGGGAGAGTTATACTAATGAATGATACAGAACATATTGTTTGGTGTTTCACTTCTTCCCATCAACAATTTACTTATGAGAGCCATTCAACGTATTGCATTCATTCATCCTATTTCATTACTGTATCACAACAAATCATCCCAGTTTTCCCAGAATCAGACTGTTTTTTCATCCATTTACCTGCTAAAGATAAATGTTCCATGTTTTAGCAATTATAGATAAAGCTTCTAAGCTTCTATAGACATAATGTGCAGGTTTTTGTGTGGACATGTTTCCACCTTCTTTGACAGCAACCAAGGAATTCAATTGCTGGATTATATGGTAAGAATATATTTAGTTTTGTAAGAAACTACCAAACTGTCTTCCAAAGTGGCTGTACCATTTTGTGTTCCCAGAAGCAAGGAATAAGAGTTCCTATTGTACCACATCCTCATGAGCATTTTGTTCTGGATTTTGGCTTTACTAATAGCTGTGCAATGATATTTCATTGTTGTTTTAGTTTGCATTTCCCTGATGATATAGAATGTGGAGCTTCTTTTCCTATATTTGTCATCTGTATATCTTCTTTGTTGAGATGCCTGTTAAAATCTTTGACCTATTTTAAAATCACATTTTCCGTGATCTTATTGTTGAGTTTTAAGTGTTCTGTATTTTGAGTAGCATTCTTTTGTCAGAAACAGATTTCAAAAAATGTTTTCTCCGATCTGTAGCTTGTACTCTATTTTCCTGAGTTGTTTTTCATAGAGCAAATGATTTTAGTTTTAATGAGGTCCAGCTTATTAGTATCTTGGTTGTTGTATGTAAAAGGTAATTGAGATATCCAAGTTCAGCTAGATTTCCTCCTATGTTACTTTTCAGAAGTTTTATAGTTTTGCATTTTTTACCTTTAGATTTATGACCAATTTTGATTAAGGTGTTGTGAAGATGGTAAGGTCTGTGTCTAGATCTATTTTTTTTCATGTTCATAGCTAATTTCTCCAGTATCATTTGTTGAAGTCAATATTTGCTCTATTGTATTGCATTTGCTTCTTTGTCAAAGATCAGTTAACTCTAGTTATGTGAGTGTATTCCTGGGTTCTCTGTTATTTTCTACTAATTTATTTGTCTACTATTTAATTAATAGCACGTTGTCTTAATTACTGTGACCGTATAGTAAGTTTTGAAGTCAGGTAGTGTCAGTAATCCGACCTCGTGTACTGAAATGGCATTCTGAGTCTTTGACTTCTTTGTATAAACATTAGAATATCTTTAATTCTTTTTTTATATCCTTCATCAGAGCTTTGTATTTTTCCTCATACAGATCTCATGCATATAGTGTTAGACTTAAACCCAAATTTTTAATTTTTGAGGGGGTGCTAATGTAAATGATATTGTGTTTTTTGTTTCAAGTTCCACTTGTTCATTGCTGGTATATAGAAAAGCAGTTGGCTTTTGAATAGAAGCCCTGTATCTTTTAACTTTGCTGTAATCACTTATTAGTTACAAGATATTTTGTTTTATTTTCTATATAGATGACCATGCCCTTTGGAAACAAAGATGATTTTATTTCTGCATCTCCAATCGATGTATCTTTTATTTCATTTTCTTGTCTTATTGCATTATCTAGGACTTCTAGTATGAAGTTGAGGAGCAGTGGTAAGAGGGGAAACCTTTGTCTTGTTACTCATATTAGTGGAAAAGCTTTGAGTTTCTCACTATAAAATATTAAGTTACTTGTAGGTTTCTTTTGAAGCTGTTCTATTAAATTTGAGGAAGTTCTCCTCCATCCTATTTTGCTGAGAGTGTTTATCACGAATTGGTGTTGGATTTTGTCATAAGCTTTTTATGTATTTACTGAGATGATCGTGTGATTTTTCTTCTTTTCTCTGTTAATGTAATAGATACATTAATTGATTTTTGAATTTCAAACTGGCCTTGCATACCTGGGATAAATCTCATTTGGTTGCAGCATATAACAATTTTTAAACATTGTTGGATTCAATTTGACAATATTTTGTTACAGATTTTTTGCATCTACATGAGCAATATTGGTCGGTAGTTTTCCTTTCTTATAGTGTCTTTGGTGTTGGCTTTAAAGTAATTCTGGTTTCAAAAAATGGGTTAGCAAGTGTTTCCTCTGCTTTTATCTTCTAGAAAAAAATTGTATACAATTTATATAAATTCTGCTTTAAGTATTTGATAGAATATCCCAGTCAACCAATTTGGGCCTGATGCTTTCTGTTTTAAAAGGTTATTAATTAATTTTTTTTTTTTTACTAAATATAGGCCTATTCATATTGTCTATTTTTGTGTGAGTTTAGACATCTTGTGTGTTTTAAGAAATTATTTTGTTTCACCTGGATTTTCACATTTATGGGCATAGAGTTGTTAACAGTACTCTTCGATTATCTTTATATGTCCATGGGCCATGTAGTCATGTTTGTGCTTTAATTTCTGATATTAGTAATTTGTATTCTCTCACTTTATTTCTTAGTCAGCTTAACTAAAGGCTTATCAATTTATTGTTCTTTTCAAAGAAGCAGCTTTTAGTTTTATTTTCTCTATTGACTTCCTGTTTGAAATTTCATTGATTTCTAGTCTAATTTTTATTATTTCTTTTACTGCTTACTTTAAATTTAATTTACTCTTTTCTGCCAAGTCTCTGAATGTGAAAGCTTAAAAGATTGCTTTTAGATTTTCTTATATATACATTCAATGCTATATATTTACCTCTAAGAACTGCATTCACTGCATCCCACATATTCCAATAAATTACGTTGTCATTTCATCTAGTTCAGAATGTTTTAAAATATCTCTTGATAGTCTCCATTGACTTCTGTGTTACTGAGAAGTATGTTGTTAAATCTCCAAGAATTTTGGGATATTTCAGTTCTCTTTCTGTTATTGATATTTATTTTAACTCTATTTTGGTTTGAGAGCAAACATTGTATAATTTCTATTTTTTTGAACTGATTATGACTGTTTTATGGCTCAGAATGTGGTCTATTTTTTGTGACTATTCCTTGTGAGCTTAAGAGAATGGGTTTTCTGCTGTTGTTGAATGAAATAGTCCATAAATGTCAATTGTATTCAGTTGATGGTGCTGGTAAATTGAGCTATGTTCTTTATGATCTTCTGCCTTTGCAATCTCCCCATTTCTGATACGAGGGATGTTTAAGTCTTCAACTATGATTATGGATTAATGTTGCTTCTTAAAGTTCTGTCTCACGTATGCTGATGCTCTGTTATTAGGCAAATAAACATTAAGAATTAGCATGTCTTCTTGGAGTATTGACCCCTTTATCATAATATAATGCCCCTCTTTTTCTCTAACAAATTTTTTTGCCCTTAAATCTACTCAGTCTGAAATTAATATATCTGCTCCCATTTTCTGTCTTTATCCCATCAGTTTCATTCTATATATATCTTTACATAAAGTGGGTTTCTTAACAACATATAGAAAATAAGTTGAACTTTGTTTTTTGATCCACTCTGACAATCTCTGTCTTTAATATTATGTGTTTAGAACATTGATGTTTAACATGATTATTGGTATAGTTGGATTAATATCTGTCATATTTGTTATTGTTCTCTATTTGTTGTCCTCATTTTTTGTTCCTCTTTGTCTTCCATACTTTTTCTGCCTTTTGTGATTTCATTTGAGCATTTTATATGATATAATTTTCTCTGCTTTTTCCATATTATATATATATATACACACACATATATATGTGTGTATATGTGTGTGTGTGTGTACGTGTATATATATGTATATATAATTTACTTTTATTGGGTTGTTGCCCTAGATTTTACCACATACATTCACAACAAATCCAAGTCTACTTTCAAATAACAATGTACTATTTCACAGGTAGAGCAAGTATTTATAATAATGAAATATTCCAAATTTCTTTATTTATGCCCTGTGTTATTGCTTTCATTCATTTCCCATATATGTATATACACACATATATATTCATACGTCACATAATGACATTTTGGTTAATAATAGACTACCTGTATAATGTTGATCCCATAAGAATATATATTTTTGCTGTACCTTTTCAACATTTGGATATATTTAGATACACACTTACTTGCCATTGTGTTACAGTTGCTTACAGTATTCAGTACCATAACATGCTGTACAGGATGGTAGCCTAGGAGCAATAGGCATTATCATATAGCCTAAGTGTACAGTAGGCTGTACCATCTAGATTTGTGTAAGTCTATTCTATGATATTTACATAATGATGAAATCAACTAAGGACTCATTTCTCAAGATGTATCCCTGTCGTTTTGTGACATGTAATGATACATGTGCCTGTGTGTGTGTGTGTATATATATATATGCATATATTTACATACATATATATACACATGCATATATATGCTAAAGAATCTAATACATTGTTGCTTCTGTTTTTAACAATGATTATCTGTTAGATCAATTAAGAATAAAAATGTGTTTATTTTGCCTTCATTTATTTATTCTCTGATGTTCTTTTAAAATTTACATCAGTTACTTTTTTATATCATATTCCTTCTCTTTGAAGAATTTTTTAAAAATATTTATTGCAAGGCAGGTCTACTAGCAAAAAATTTGCTCCATTTTTGTTTGTCTCAGAAACGATTTCTCTTTCATTTTAGAGTATAATTTCATAGAGCACAGAATTCTAGGTTGGTGAGTTTTTTTCTTCATGCTTTAAGTATTTCACTCCATTATCATCTTCTTGGCATGGTTTTTGAGAAGTCAGATGTAATTCTAATCCTTGCTTCTCTACAGGTATAGCGTTTTGTTTTGTTCTCTGCTTGATGTTATCTGACCTATGGTTTGGTGTCTGTTATTAATTTAGGAAAATTGGACCTTTGGGGAAATTTGTTGGGCTTATGGGATTACTGTCATACATGTAAGGTGTCATTGACCGCAATGTCATTTTGTGATGCATGAGTGTACATGTATATGCTTATATGTAAGTGAAATGAATAAAAGCAATGATCCAGGGCAAAAAGGAGGAATTAGGAATATTTTGTCATTATTGCTTTAAATGTTGCTTCTCTTCTTTTCTCTCTTAATTCTTTTTCTGGTGTTCCCATTAGACATTTGCTACATCTTTTGCAGCTGCTCTACGGTTTTTAGATATTCTGTTTTTTGTTTTTCTCCTCTTTTTTTCAGTATTGTAAGTTTCTATTGTGATATCCTCAAGCTCAGAGTTTCTTTCCTTATCTGTAATCATTCTACTTATAAACTCATCAAAAGTTTTATTTTCATTATAGTGTTTTTGATCTCTAGCATTTATTTTTTTAATTCATCTTTAGAGTTGTCATGTCTCTGCTTCCCTTATCCATCTGTTCTTTCATGTTGTCTACTTTTTCCATTAAGGCCCTTAAGATGTTAATCATAACTTTTAAAAAATCCTGGTTTGATAGTTCTGACATTCTTGCTGTATCTGACTTTAGTTCTGATGCTCATTCAGCCTCGTCAACTGAATCTATTATCTTTTAATATGCCTTGGAATTTTCTTTTGAAGGATGGACATGAAATACTTGGTAAAAGAATAGGCGTTTAGTAATATAGTGGTAAGGTGTGTGAAAGAGCAAGTGTTTTATAGTCCTATAATTAGGTTTCAGTCTTTCAGTAAGGCTGTATCTCTGGACTGCAATTTTCACAAGTTCTTCTCAGTTCTCTCCCATCCTTAGGTGGGACAAGATGGTTAGCAGGGCCTGGAGTGTGACATGTCCCTTTCCCCAGGTTAAGTTAGGCTCTAATAAAACTCCAGAAAGTTTGGTTCTAAGTAGTTTCTGCTGAGGGCATATATTGTTAGGAAGAACAGTATGCTCTGGGGCAGGGACTCCCAACCACTGGGCGGTGGACTGGTACCAGTCCGTGGCCTGTTGGGAACCGGGCTGCACAGCAAGAGGTGAGTGGCAGGCAGAGGAGCGTTATTTGCCTGAGCTCCGCCTCCTGTCAGATCAGCTGCAGCATGAGATTTTTCTCAGGAACGAGAGTCCTATTGTGAACTGCTCATGCGGGGGATCTAGGATGTGCGCTCCTTACGAGAATCTAATGCCTGACGATCTGAGGTGGAATAGGGTCATCTTGAAACCATCTTCACACCTCAACTGTGGAAAAATTGTCTTCCATGAAACCAGTCCCTGGTGCCAAAAAGTTTGGGGACTGCTGCTCTGGGTGTTTCAAAAACAGTTCCTTTACACCTGCCCCTGCTGGAATCCTGAGAGGATTTTTCTTGACATTCACCAGGAGAACTTGATATTATCTCAGGAAGTAAAACTCACAAAAATGTGGGAGTCCCACATGAATTTTTTTAATTAAAAAATTTTAATTTAGAGAAATTTAGGAAGAGAATACCATCTGGATGTATTCTGTGCTACTGCCAAGGTTATAGAGAAAAATAGTAGAGATTGACAATGTCCATGTACCATTCCAAAATCCCTGATGATTAGAGTAGTGAGCACTGGGATAGAATTTTAAAATGTTAAATTTTTTTTTAAAATTAGGAAAAGAAAATTTTAAGAGGCAAGGTCTTCCTCTGCCACCCAAGCTAAAGTGCAGTGGCATGATCATAACTCACTGCCAACTCAAACTCCTGGATTCAAGTGATCCTCTTACCTCTGCTCCCCAAAGTTGCAGGGATTACAGGTACATGCCACCATGTCAGCTAAAAAAAAAAAAATTGCAGAGACAGGTTTTCACTTTGTTTCCCAGGCTGGTCTGGAACTCCTGACTTCAAGCAATCCTGCCTCAGTCTCCCAAAGTGCTGGGATTACAGGCATGAGTGACTGAGCCCAAACCCCTGGACTTTTTAACTTTCAGACTTGTCCACACAGATCCTCCAGAAATTAGTTGCTTAATTTCCCTACTCTAGCACTGGTTTCAACTTGTGATTTCTGCTTAGGTTAAGCTGTGATTCTCTGTATTCACCTGTTTCTTTGCCCAATTCAGAGGTGGAAGTTTGTCCTGTGACCTCATTTCTCTGACTTATCTAAGAAGAGTTAATTTTTTGGTTGTATCTGCTTTTTATTTCTTAGGACAGAGTGGTAACTGCTAACCTTCTTACATACTGTATCTAAAACCCAAACAGTTGTGTTTTAGTACTGGAAGCTCTATGTTCCTGAAAATTTCTTAGTCCTGAACACTTTAGGATGGTTAGCCACTCTATGAATACAGCATAATTTATTTACACATTTTGATTCAACATAGCACTGAAATACTAGCCAGAGCAATTAGGCAGAGAAAGAACTAAAAGCCATCCAAATGAGAAAAGAGGAAGTCAAAGTGATTTTCTTCGCAGACAAAATGATCTTATATAGAAAAGACCCTAAAGCCTCCACCAAAAAATTCTTAAAATTGATAGCAAAGTCAGTAAAGTTGCAGGATACAAAACCAACATACCAAAATCAGTAGTGGCCAGGCACAGTGGCTCACGCCTGCAATCTTTGGGAGGCCGAGATGGGCTGATCATCTGAGGTCAGAAGTTTGAGACCAGCCTGGACTACTTGGCAAAACCTCATCTCTACTAAAAATACAGAAACTAGCCAGGCGTAGTGGCAGGCAGCTGTAATCCCAACTACTCAGGAGGCTGAAGCAGGAGAATCACTTGAACCCAGGAGGCAGAGGTTGCAGTGAGCCAAGATCATACCATTGCACTCCAGTCTGGGTGACAGAGTAAGACTCTGCCTCAAAAAAAAAATTTTTTTTAAATCAGTAGCATTTTTATACACCAATAATTAACTAGTTGAAAAAGAAATCAAGAAAGCAATCCCATTTAAAATAACTACAAAAATAAAATAAAACACCCATTATAAATTTAACCAAGGAGGTGAAAGACTACTGCAATTAAAACTATATATTATGGATGAAAAAATAAATGAAGATGACACAAACAAATTAAAAGACATAACATTTTTATAGATTGAAAAAATATATGTTATTAAAATGATCATACTACCCAAAACAATCTACAGATTCAAGGCAATTCCTATCAAAATACCAATGGCATTTCTCATAGAAATAGAAAACATAATCCTGAAATTCACGTGGAATAACAAAAGACTTCAAATAGCCAAAGCAATACTGAATAAAAGGAACAAAGCTGGAGGCATCACATTATCTGACTTCAGAATCTATTATAAAGCTATGGTAATCAAAACAGCATGGTTTTGATATAGAAACAGACACAAAGAACAATGGAACGGAACAGAAAATCCAGAAGTAAACTTACGTATTTACATCTCAATGGTTTTCAACAAAGATACCAAGAACATACATCAGGAAAAGAACATCCTTTTAATAAATGGCACTAGCAAAACTGAATATCCATATACAGAATAATGAAACTTGATCCCTATCTCTCACCATGTACAAAAATCAACTCAAAGTGGATTAGAGACTTAATTGTAAGACCAGAAACTATTTATCTATTTTGACAATCAAGGAAGTTTATTTGTTTTTCCATGTTTCACACTATTATGAATAAATACTGCTGCAAGCATTTGTGAACCTGTCTCTTAATGAGTATGTTAAAGCAGTTCTGTTGGTTATATACACAAGAATGGCATTACTGGTTCAAAGGATATGGATATCTTCAACTTCAGAAGATAGTGCTACATAGCTTCCCAGAGTTGTAGTGTAAATTTTCAATCAATTTATATTCCCATTGTTAACGTATTCTAAGAGTCAGTTGCTCCTCAGCCTTTTCATCACTTGGAATCATCAGGCTTTAATTTTAACAATGCTAGTCAGTATGTAGAGGTATCTCATTGTAATTTTAATTTATGATAGGCCCCTTTTTAAACTGTGTGCCAGGATAATACTGGCACTCAGGCAGACTTGGGTGTGGTTACCTTTCAGGTCAATTCTAAGTAGTCTGGACTCTAACACACATTGCTTCTGGCATGTCAGAGCTTCAGTATGCCTGAGGAAGACATATTTCTCTGTACCTCATTTACAAAAGTGAGGGACACTCTTGACTGTATTTGAATAAGCAGCGTGTGCTCTTAGCAACAAGCAGCAATGTTGCCAGGTTCAGAGACATCATTAGCTTGAGAGACCCAATAGCATTTTTCCATCCCAAGACTCACTACTCATCATCAGGGATTTTGGAATGGTACAGGGACGTTGTCAACTTCTACTGCTTTTCTCTATAACCCTGACAAGAGCATAGAACAAATCCAGATGGTGTTCTCTTCCTCTGTGGCATCCCATCAGTGAGGTTCTCATGGGCACACACTGGCCCTGTCCTACCTGTCCAATGGTGGTAAGGAAATCATTGGTCACACCAGCAGAGAACAAAGTTCTATTCAAATTCACCAAGCTCATGATTAAACCAGAACATATTGTTTGGAGATTTTTCTCCTGGCGGTAGTAGCATAGTCAGAGGGCTGCCAAGCCAGTTGTCATTGAGACAGGGATGTTGTCCACCTGTGTGAACACCTGCTCCTGGGAAGCCAGCAAGAAGTCTTCTGAATACTGAGAACTGTAAAGGCAAGGCTCTGCCAGGGCATTCAGCAACTGACCTCTTGTGGCCTGCAGTCTCTGCAGGGCTCCTGATAAAAACAAAGGCTTGAGGTTTAGGAAAAAGCTGTATGAATAGTGTTTATCAAAGCCACTCATTCAAGGTTAAAGCTGCCTATTCAAGATTCCTAAGAATTATTCCCCACCTAGGTTGCCGTGACCACTTTCCTCTGAAACTTTTCCACCCTTTTTTGACTCTTACCCTGCCTGAGCGAAATCACTTGTTTCTCTGTTTGTTTGTTCTTGCTCTTCCTGACTATTTGACCAAGGAACAGTGCAATGACGGGCTCTATTCTGCCCCGACTTCTGCTAGCTCTGTCTGCTTTCCCAGGCCTTCATCTCTGATTCGGGGCTGGCAGTATGGAGCCCTAATGACTTCCATCGCTTGATAATTTGGCCTGTTGTTTGTGACTCCTTACTAAATATTGAGTCTGACTCACCCTGACCTGGTGGTTCAGAAAAGGATCATGTTTCTCATCCTTCCCAGAAGATATGATATGGATAAAAGATGTGTATCCAGAGATCCTTATGGAGGGGTCTGAATCAATTTCAGGCCCAGGTGGCTCATAAATACTCTATATACACTAGTACTAAAGCACATTCGCAAATGATGTTTTTAGAACTAAAGAGTGAGCAGAATCCCAGGACTTCCAGAGAAAGAAACAGTCTCCTCCACTGTGCCCACATAGCAAGATTCAAATGCTGTTTATGATTTTATAATGGTATACAGAATCACACAACAGAAATGTGCCAGAGAGGGCTTCTGGTTAAGATAGACATTTGAAAAGTAGGCATTTGTCTCAAAAACTTTAGGCTCTCTTCCCCGTGAATCCTTTTCTGTGCTTAATATCCAGAAAGTTGAAAAAATACATTTTTATTAATTTTTCAACTGCTTGGCGTACCCTGCCATTGTTGCCTTCACAGCCTCTGCGCTAGACAGTGGCTCTAATACCAGACCTGCCTTCTTCCCTCAGAAAGGCTCGTGCTCACTGCTCTGAAGATGCGGCCTCAGGGTCATCCCAGGCCATTCAGTAGCTTGGAGCGGAGGTCTACACACAGTGGATTTGGCTGTCTCACTGTAGCACCAGCTGGTTGTCTATGGTAGGAAAGAATTGAAAGAGTATTTTACACCATGGAAATTGTCTTTCAGGCCCAGATGGACCGTCGCCGTTCTAGCTTTGACAGGCCAGGATAGATATATTCAGAAAGCCTTCCAGCTATTTAGTAACTCTTCCAAAACACTGTCAGCACCCATGCTAGGATGCAGGGAGTGGGAAGGAAGTCTAAGTAGGGAACTAAGCCTAGTTAGTATATATTTGCATAATTATCTTGCAGTGAATGGATGTGTGACTGGGGGCAGGGCGAGGGTCTCATGGACACTGGAAGCCGGAAAGGAGTCTGAGCCTTCCTGGGTCAGCGCTTCTGGACCCCTTCAATGCAAACTCTTCGTATTTTAATTATCGGGTAAAAGGAGGAAAGCATCTCCAAATCAGCTCACCTGGAAGCTAAAGAGCTAAGTTTGGGCCCCAGATGCTTGGATTTACCCTCTGTTCTCTGAAAGGCAGAGGTCAGCCTGGGCCACCTCCACCTGCAGCCTCTCCTGGAGGGTAAGGAAGGAGGTTGGTGGTAGTAGCAAGATCTCTTCGGTCATGGTCACACACCTGGGATCAAAGATGCTGTGCCATAGCAAGTATTTTTAACACAAGATTATAAAGATACTATAGAATTCATGGCAGAGGCACTCTGCCTTTAAATATAGCTTTGTGACTGTTAGCAAAATGCTGTGGTTATGATCTATTAATATACCTGTTTGCCTAAGACAGGAGAAGGGGGTGGATGGAAGGGGGAGAGAGAGACAGAGATGGGTAGAAAGGAGAGAAAGAGAGAGATAGCACACTTCACCTGAGTGATAAAAACTCATTTATTCTAAAGCTAAGTATGCCCCTTTTTGGACTAGACTTTTCTTTTTTGCTTTGAAAGTTCTCAAATGAAAGCTTTCAAGAATTATAATATTTATCAGTCAGGGAGGGGAAATTAAAGGTATAAATGGTGGTCTGCTCTGCCTTGTTTGCTGACAATCTTTAACCCTCACAAAGTAGTTTTCTGGGCTGCAGAAATCCCTAAAACTCTAAATAGGTTCCCCCATACATAGCATTATAATTTTTACATTTAAAAGAAAGTGCAATTCTTGATAGGGAACTTGGTCTTAATGCCTTTCATAAGAAAACCTTGAGGATTTTTTTTTCTTTTCTCTTATGGTTTTGTTTTGCTTGGCACCTGTATGTAGAACACATAATTAAACTCTGGTTTTATGATTATCTATAGTTTAAAAATACTCGTAAAGTATTTTTAATGCTTTAAAATATTTCATTCAGCACATTAAATAAGTCATTGCACTTTTTAGGTGGGAATTACCAGTTGTTTTCTGACGAACCAGTAATTAATTATTGAACAGATCCTTGCCTTAAAATAACTCTACTAATGTCCCTGTGATGTCTGATTATGAATAAGTTCAAAATAAACCTCCTTAAAAGAACAGCTCTGGAAGGAAACAGGTTGTCTCAGGTAAGGCAGCTGACTTATGCTCTGTGGGGTAAACGACTGTATGTTTAAAGTGAAACACCAGACTGCTTGGCTATTAGCCAGTTTCATGTAAATAGAAAAAAAAAAAAAAACCTCCTGTGGCTGTATTTCCATCATTTTCCTCATTTAACAGGCCAACATGGTTTAGATTTTGCTTAAGATATTCATTAGAGGCAAAAGAAAAATATAAATATTATATTTTCCATTGGAACCAAAATTAGGCAACTAAATTGGGCTGCCTTTGAAGAACCACAAGGGCCTGAAATTTTCTTTTTTGTTTTAAGTCAACATTACTCTGATAAATATAGAAGTCAGAGTGTTCATAAGGAAAAATACAAGTTTTGCCTGAATAATCAATCCAAAATGAAGTCTTCCCTTGTCATTACAATTCTGAATCACAAGGGTACACCTTCAACTAGCTTTTGAGTCCTTTTGAATAATTTCCCCTCATCCTAATCTTTGTACATTGGTTAAGCACACACTGTGTGTGGGGGGTGATGGGGCACAAAGATATCTGCCTGTGAGTACTGCCTCCAAGGGGTATATGATAACTCAGGTATTCAATGTGCCCTAACACAAAGCCAGTTTTTTTGCAGCCGTTTATATTTCGTTAAGAATTTTCCATAGTTAAAGATATTTCCCCTCAAATCATTCACTTTAAATTGTGTCCCCCGAAATAAAACATCTGCCTATGTGAATTTCTGAAAGGTATAAATTTCCTGAAATTTCTGAATGCATACATTTCCAGTAGACTGTTTGACTATGCCAGTTCTGAAATCCTTAGGCTAAATGTCTTGTTGATTTGCACTGTTCCTGTGGAATTTGAGTTATGCTACATGCCATAGTAAGAAAGGTCCAAAAGACGCTCATCTGTCTTAATAATTTCTGTAAAACACACATGCAAAATGTATATATTTGTGTGCAAAATATACAGAGTTGCTGTGAGGCCTTGTTGGTCATGTTTTGGGAGCTCTCTACAGAAAACACCAAAATTCATGTTTAAAAAATGACTGCCCTTTGAGAGAGCTGCTCAATATTTGAAGATGCAGCTCTCTCCTACAGCACAGGAGGATGTGGTTTTAATTTTTCATTTTGTGACCCTTTTCTTCCTTTGTGCATTCATGGATGTTTTAACTTCAAGATTATCAAAATTATTGGACATGTTTTTCCTGGTGGCCTCGTTTCTTACAAAGTGTTTTGCACATAAAAATGTCAAAAGTATATGGCCAAACAAAGCCCTCCTGCATTTGGTTTTGACATAAGTCCCAGTTACGCTAATTACCAGAGCAGAACTGGGATTTCTTTTTCTCGTTATTAAAGCATACTACTCAGTTCATAATGAGTTTTGCTATACACTACAAAGACACTGATTCTCCAATTTGCTTAAAACCTTGGTCAGAGCATACTAGTTTCCTGCGAGTGGCTTCTAGGCAGAGGATGCAGAGGAAAAAGTTGTAGAAATGTTTGCCAGAGGGCTGGCCCTACACTCCCAAGGAGAGAATGAGTGATGTCATCCCGTGTTTAAAAAAGAAGAGGAAGAAAAAGAATCACATTGTTATCACAATGTTCCCAAACATGAGTCTCATTATGATAATCTAGTTTTTCTCAATCTGCATTTAAAATTTCACCTGACAAACCCTTTATGCTTTTCTTCACTTAAAGTTTAAGTTAAAACAGAATCTGGCCAATGTCCAATAACCAGAAAGAGACAAGCTGGGAAAATGAACATTCTCCCCAAGGAAGAGATGCTGTAGCCTTGCCCGTTAGGGGGAAAATCAGAGTAGCAGAATTCCAGCAGTTTTTAGAAAATTAGTCTCATGACTCCCATAAGGCAGTTCCAAATAGTTTTTGAGCAGTCAATACAAGTCAGGCTCTGTTCTAGACACCGGGGATACATCCAGAGCCTTTGGGAAGCAGTTGGAGTGCCTCCGCAAAGCTAGTAGACACATATCTTTAACTTTGTGTTTGGCCATATGGATAGCTTGAAATCAACCACTGGTGGGTGGATTCACACCACAACATCAGCAAATGCTACAAGTCACATTGGTCCTTCCTTCTCCTCAGAGAGCTGGTTGTTAGGCATTTACCACTTAGATTTTCCTGGGGGAAGGGGAGACAAATAATAAACCATAAATATGTGATAGGTCAGGTAGGTGGCGGCTGTCCTCTGAAGAATGATTTAAAACAGCAGGGAATTGAGACAATAAAGGATCAAGATGCCTGAAACATTGTGCTTTTTGTGTGTGTGTGTGTTTTTTTTTTTTGGTTTTGTTTTAGTAGATAACATTTAAGACAAGGTAGTTTGATTTAAAAAGCCTTGGAATAGGGGAGACAAGAGGCCTGCATGCCAACCTCTGTAGTTCTGTGATTCTCCTATATGTAACATTTCTAAGCCTCAGTTGTCTTGTTTGTAACATAGCTGGATTGAACCAAATGCTCCCAAAGATTGCTGTCTGCTCTGTGATTCTCTCCTGATTTTTAAACTAACTGATGGAGTAAAATTTCTTCAACTAAGCCAAAAAGACTCATCTCAGGGCAGAAATGAATGCTTCAAAAAAAAAAAGCATTACTAGATTCACTAGAGGCTCCACACATCCAAAAGTACTTATAGAAGAATAGTATCTGGGGATCCAGAGAAATCACATGGAACTGCTATCTGATGTAGATTAAGAGGGCACAAACACTGTGAAAGGGTTATCTAGAATGCTTTTACAGAAAGGCCTGTATACCTATTTATAGCAAGAATGTGGTTTCACTTGAAACCTATTTTTTAAGCGCAACGAGTGCCCTGGTGATTAATAAAACAAGATCTCAGGATACTGCGTTTTCATGTGACTCAAATGCCTTGTTACATCTGCTCACCCTCCTCACATCTCATTGCTTTCCTGCTGCCCTTATACAGCAGAGGGCATAGATAACAGTCGCAACCAAACAGACCAAAGACCAGCTTCCACAGTGCCTGAAACGCAGCTCCCTTCCACTTCGAGGGAGTGCCACACTGCAAGGAAAGTGACTGGAGGGACCAGCCTGTGGGAAGGGACATGATGGACAGGGCTGGGAGCCTGAACTCCAATCCCAAGTTCGTCTCCCTCCTGCTGCTGACTAGCTGTGACCTATTAGGCGAATCATTTAAGTCTTCTAAGGCTTGGGTTTTTGTTTTTGCTGTTTTTAATCTATAAAATGGCAAGATGATCCACTGTGTCCTAGAGTTGCTCTGTGGATTAAATGGTGACAACATGCCTGATACTATTTTGCAAAATGTGTAAATATAAAATATCATTTCAATAACGCTTCCCCCTTTTTAGTAAAATATTCTATCTCAATAGAGGTTTCCCATTCTGGCCACAGTTATATTTGAAGCCACTTGGATGAAGATCTAAAAGGGAACTGGATTTCCAAATCTCTGTGAGAGAAATTTTATAATCATTTTCATATAGGGAGTTGCAGACAGAGGAAGTGGAATCAGATTAGCCGGGCTTAACTTAACCCCGATGGGATATTTCAGAGCTGGAATAATTATAGTTTAGATGCTGAACCACAAACAAACACATTTCCAACGATGAAAATCAGCCCTGGAAGTATCTAGATGTACCAGTGCTTTTCTTTACAACTTTAGAGAGCTCTGCTAGCTGAAAAATTGAAAGGGTAATAAAAGGAAACATGCATATGAAAACTGCCTTCATTCGCATCTTCCCTTTTTCCTCTTTTTGCCCAGCAGTTATGCTAGCTGCGTCCTGTCCTCCTCAGCATCACCAAAGGCTTCATGTGACTTTAAATTTCAAAGCTACAGGTGGCCCACAAGCACCACACTTCAAAGACAGTTTTGATTAAATGAAACAATATTTGTGTACTACAGACCCTGGATCTTTGAACTTCTTCTGTTCAATTCATCATACAAAAGTTCAATTAGGAGAGATCAGAAGACACCGTTTCCATCTGTCACTCAACTTTGTCTTTTCAGATATCTTTTATGTCAACCCAAGAACAACAATTTATGTTGAGGATGTAATAATCATAATTCAAAAGCCACTTTCAAAACAGGCAATGTCCTTTGCTAGGGAGTGTGGTGTGGGCCCGTGTAAGCGCTATTTGAAGTGAAATCTTAAGCCTTGGCAGCCTTGTGAATTCTCGTCGTGTTACGACTTGCCTTACTATTGATAACTTGCACTGACTGCCAACAAAAAATCTAGCCCAAGAGGCCCCGTGTTTGGTGAGCCTTTGTATCAGTGACTGGAGCATATTTCACTTCTGAATCTTGTGGTTTTTGCCTTCAGTGAAAGAAAAACTGATCCTAACAGTTTTAAACTTGTTAATTCAAGCCATATGTCAAAAAGCCAGTCTCCATATGGTGCCATACCACCTTATATTTACCGGGGGCTGCTTTTCAAAACATTATTCTAAAAGCTATATTTGCCCTGAAGTTAATATGTGGCATCCTGTGCTATTGAGTACTGTTTTTAAAATGTCTCAGTCTTCGGAATCGCATGCTGATATAGCAGAAATGTACTCATTATTAAAAACTAATTACTGTCTGCTTTATTGGCAAAAATGTGCTAATCAAGTCCTTGAGCAGGGATGTATGCTGAAAAGGAGAACGCCTTGCCAATCTTCTGTTGCCAAATATGGCAAAAATAAAAGAGGAAACAGAGAAAGGAAAATCATAACCTTGTTGATTATAAATAAGACTCGAATGTTTCAGTGCAAAGTGCCCACAACAGAAATACAGTTACCACGAAGAGACATGATCTCTTTCTGTTCTTGGCTTTGAGGGAAAAGCAAAAGTAAAGCAAGGACTCAAACCTCATAAAAATCCACCACCTAGCAAGAGCCTTCGATCCGTGCCCGGTTCCTTTAAATTGGGGTCTCTCGCCGGGAATTCTATTGACCTGAGATATTAGGGAAGATTCTCCTATTGAAAATTTAGTTCACTTTCCCAAACACCTACAAGGAGACTACAGATGGATTAGAGCATAATTATCTTCAAACAGCTTTGTTTGATCTGCAGAGTCCAAGCAAGCATGGTTTTCATTTGAGAGACGAGCTTTTGAACGCAGTTGGCACCATATAGACGGTCGGTGCGTGTTAAACATATCGTTTCTTTCTTTTTCTGCCTGGAAAAAAAAAGTGTTTTCCTTGTGTCTGGTTCCTGGTGGGCATTTATATCTCTGTTCTTACTTTAGAGACTCTTGCAAAGTTCACTGGCAAGATCCTCGTACATGGAGGCCAGCCTGTTCTGCTAAGCGGCTCTCCTTGCTTGCTTTAATTCATTTCATTCTTCACGGAATCAATTTTTGTCTTTTTGTTTGTATTTCACACATTTCTCCCCTGCTTCGCCATTTCCTTTCTCCCATATAACCACTTACATTTCTAAAGTATGCATCTTCTCCTTCCCCCACCTTCTCCTTTTTTTTTTTTCTTTTTCCTGGATAAATCAAAAAATGGCATGAGGTTTTTCTTTGAATCTTACAAAATAATTTCAAGGAGTTTTCTAAATCATAGACAACATATCGATCAATACTACAATGCAGTGAAAAATGGCAATAAAAGGATTATTTATGCAAAAGTCCCATGTCATAAGCAATTAAATCAAGAGGAAAATGATTGGAGAGTCCACCTTTTCCGTAAGCCTCAAAATATATATGGACCAGCCTCTCAACTTAAAAAGCAGGACAGATCTATGATGGGAAGAAAAATGATGGATGTATTCAAGGGCGTGACAAAAGTCAGGACTTAATAACTAGTTATGGTCCCAGTGATACCTTTATTTCTAAGAACAAAATTCAGCAGTTTTCTAAAACTAGAAACAGACAGGTGTGAATGAACTGGTTCAAGGACTGAGAAAAAAAAAATCCATTCATAAATGCTCCTAACCAATCAAGCATCCACAGCTCTGAGTCCCCTTTACTCCTGCAGCCTCAGGAAAGGTCAGGATGAGAAGGATGCCTTGTCTCTTATGCTGTATTCATGCCAGAGAACAGGAAATCGAGCCAGCCACTAAATTCGGGACCGAAGCACAGGATTAATGCTTTTTCAGACTGTTAGGTAAATCGCAACTCAAATAACTCACTACATGAGATGGTGTCCTGTTTGCAGCTGATCTTTGGTTAAGAATAAGAAATAGTAACACATTGTGATTTCTCATGTCAGATTTACCTGATTATTATCTCAGTCTAGGAAAGATGCTCTTTCTGACCTTGACTTACTCAGATTTCTCCTTGTACTCTGGAATGAAAGTAACATTTCCAAGTTAGGACAGTTTCCTTAGTAGCAAAATTGTTTAATTGGCAACTCATTATCAAAGTAGAAAACTGTGTTACAGATGGACATTCACAGGCAAGAGCACACACGTACAACCTTAAAGTTTAGTTTTCTCTTTTGCTTTGTTCCTCCCTATTTAGATTTCTCACTGTGATTCATGCTCTGCTATGCCTCAAAGACCACTAACCCTTCCCCTCGCTTTTGATATCATAAGAAAATTCTGACTCTGATATACATACACTTTCTAAATCACAAGAGACATTTTATGATTGATGCCCGAAATAAATAGCACATGAAATTCTATGAAGCTGAGAGCTACGGGATTAAGAAAACAAGTCAGTTTTGGTCTTCAAAGAACGAGATGTTTTCACATAGTTTAAGAATAAAATCATAATACCCTAACAGAGCCCAGTAATTGTGAATTCTTGGTATGCTGCTATCAGGAAACTTCTGACACTGACACTGACTATTTATGCAAGAATTACCTGTATGCAATTTAGTATTGAATCCAAATCCTGCCATTCCCAGGACAATTCTACCAGAACTTTATGCAGAGGATGGCAGATGATGAAATTTCTAAAGGAACCAACTGCTGGACAGTTACTAAATTATCTTTTAACAAGCCGAATCACTCTGGACTTACTAGGTTAACTGACCATCAGCAGTGACTCCATGAAATGAATTACACATATTGGGCTGCTACCCATGTTGCACCTTCTGATAAATTATTAATGTCACAGAATCGAGATGATTAAATTGTAAATAACATTGTTTTAAATACAGGCAATTTGAAATATTTCTCCCTTTCCTTAACATTTTCTTCCAGTGTTACCATGTTGGCTGTTTATAATAAGGGTGGCAGAGCATTAACCAAATCATTAAAACATTAAATAAGTAATTGTGTCTTATTGAGATGTATGACAAATGAATGCAACCAAACAGTGGAGTTTCTCCCTCTTCTGTTTAATTAGAGTTGCCTTTTAGGTATTTAACATGTATTATATATAAATGAGTATATTTACACATTTTCATTGCCATCTAGGATTTAGTTTTCAAAAACATTGTTATTGTCCATGACCTTTTTAAATAATGGTACAACACTGACTACACTGAAGAAAACGGATGTTTTACTAGAAAAAGAATGTAGTATATGTAGTAATTATATTAATCATTCTATTTTCTTAGTATAAAAAGTGCTTTGCATATTTCAAAACTGCAGATTAAAATGTGTTGGTCTGAAATACGTGTATTCTCATTTGAAAGGAAATTCAATCCCAAGTCTGAAGTTACATTTTTATTCCAATTGCCTTCAATAAATGTGCCCTTGTTATTTGTTTTACTTGTAAAGGCAAATATGGATGTTTTAAAACGAATTTTTTTTCATTCTATTCTCTTTGGATAAAGAGACTTACACTGATTTCAATCAAACCACTCCACCTTGTGAAATGATAATTCTGTCATCAATATGCAGATGCTTAGTGGTTACACAGCAGCCAGCCATCCTATCCTACCTGTAGGTATCCTTGTCAATAGAACTTTGATTTGTCAGGCATCTGGTTGAGATCCCTGAAGTCAAGATGAGCCAGGTCTGGGAGGATTCCTGATGATATCATTCCATTACCCAAATTTCCTTCCCTGTGGCCAGTGACTGGGTAATAAGTGAGCATGAGACGGTGTGAGCGATTTGAACTCAAGACGAAATCCACTAGAATCATGGAGGAACAAAGAGTGGTATGCCAGGAGATGGGTAGGAGGAAGGTTTCCTTCCTGATAAAAAGACAAAATCTTTCCAGATAAAACCACTTTGTCCTCCCTTCTGTCACCTTTTGACGTTGGGCCTGTATGCACTGCTGGACATGCAGCTGGCCCTGTTCTCTCGGCCTCCAATGGCATCAGGAGGCTGACAAACCTGTGCCAGCACCTACCTTCCATTGGTCTCTTCATGGCAAGAACTAAGCTCCTGACTGTGTGGCCTGCTCTACTTGAGTTTCTTGTAACTTGCACCCAACGTAGCCTAACTGCACAATCAGTAGGAGATCATACTATACAGAAATGGAACCAGATGGTGTCTGCAATTAACTCCTGCAATGTTACTGTGCTTTTAAAAAAATGACTACTTTGAAGAATAATATTTTTCTAGATATTGTCTTCTAAAAAATGTGTCATTCTTGGTGAGCACAGTGGCTCATGCTTATAATCACAACACTTTGGGATGCCAAAGGGGGAGGATTACCTAAAGCCAGGAGTTTCAGACCAGCCTGGGCAATACAGTGAGACCTTCTCTTTACAAAAAAAGTTAAAAAGAAAATTAGCTGGGTGTGATCTGTAGCCCTGTCTACTCAGGAGACTGAGCAGAGAGACTTATTTGAGCCCAGGAATTTAAGGTTGCAGTGAGCCATGATCGTGCCACTGTGCTGTAGCCTGGGTGACAGAGTGAGAACCTGTCTAAAAAAGAAAAAAATAGTGTATTCTGAAATTTGGGTTAGTACCTCCTGTGTTAATTCCAATTTAACATATTAGGAGAAAATGCTTTATTGTTTTATTTGTCAAAGAAAGCAGAATCACCATGATTAAAATGCCTTTGAGGAACAGAGGGACTTGTGTAGGATTTTTGCCACTGATATATCTTTTTCTTTGAACCCAGATGTTTGGATATTCCCCCAGATCTTCAGATCCACTGGAGAAATCCTGTTTTTTAAGCATTTAATAAAAATTCTCGAATATTTAGCCCACTAATAGTAGAAATAATGTCCTCCTGGACTGAGGGTGGTAATGTTACATTTAGCGTAGTTACTTCTGGTCTGATTCCTGGCTTCTGCCTTTCGTTCTTGGTACCTTCTCTTCTGACAGTATTTTTCCCAGCCATAAAATGCCCTCTTTTCTGGTATTACATTTATTCTTTCAACACATACTTTTTAACTTCCAGTCGTGTTGAGAAAGATTAATGATGTGGAGATGAAATGGAATGTTGCATGCAAAGTCTCTGGCACAAGGTGTACACATGAATATTTTCCTTTCTCTTTCATGATACACTTCTGATTACAAGCCGAAACCCTGATGTGATAGATCTGAATTTCAATCCCTGTTCCACTGTTTAACACCTGTTAGACCCTCTACTGATATATTTTGTCTTAATGAACCTAAATAAAATGGGATCCATCATAATACTTAACACAATAGTTGAAAGGACCAAGTGAGATACTGCAATAAGCTATTTGGCAGATCCATTCTTCATTATTATTGTGGTTTGGATGTTCGGTTTGTTTTGTTTTTCTCCAGCCTCCCAGATATGGGTGCTCGGTACCACTCCACACTTTCTTCTCATCCATCCACTTAGGGATATCAAAATAGCAGCTAAAACGCAAACTTAACTCAGAATCTGTGTAATCCATGGTGATGTAGATCATTTGTTTTATTAAAACCAAATTGTATTAGGTATCAAAGATATTATTTGATTTGTTTTTGTTTTGTTTTCACATGTGGACTAAACACTGCTTTTGGTGTTCTTAGTGCTTTTAAGGGCTAGCTTGATAGAGGTTTTGTGTTTGACCCGGGCGCTATCATTTTTCTGAATCTCATAAGTGTTTGCACAGAGAGAAATGTTTATACTCTTTATTAGTCCTCTCTTAGGATGCCAGAATTCAATGGAATACAGAAACACGTATTTCTTTTCAAACATTGGAAGGTTTTATGGACTTCAATAAACCTGTTTCTGTTCCTTAGCTAAAAATAGAAAGTTCTAAATACAATGATTTTTTTCTGGGAGATTTTTACCTATCTTGCTATGTTCAAGTCACAACAACTGCCCCAAAGGGTTTGATGATCCAACATATTTCTTCTCAAAATCGGGGTAAGACTAACTTGCCCACTTGAAGATCAATTGATTTCTACCTGTGGAGTAATGCACAGATTCCTGGAAGCCATCACATAGAGTGTTTCAATACAAATGCTTTTTTTTTTTTATGTTATTTTTTTTAAAGCAAATGAAATGTCATTCTCTACATAGAAAAGGTGACGTTTTTGAAAATCATTGACATTTTTCTGTATCCTAGGTTGTTTCAAGCAGTGACATTATTAAATTAATTCAAAAGAATTAGAAGAATTGGCCAGGTGCGGTGGCTCACGCCTGTAATCCCAGCACTTTGGGAGGCCAAGGTGGGTGGATCACGAGGTCAAGAGTTCAAAACCAACCTGGCCAACATGGTGAAATCCCGTCTCTACTAAAAATACAAAAAATTTAGCTGGGCATGGTGGTGCGCACCTATAGTCCCAGCTACTTGGGAGGCTGAGGCAGGAGAATTGCTTGAACCTGGGAGGCGGAGGTTGCAGTGAGCTGAGGTCGCACCACTGCACTCCAGCCTGGCGCCTGGTGATGGAGTGAGACTCTGTCTCAAAAAAAAAAAAAAATTAGAAGAATTGCCCACAGAATATGCAGCCAAATAGAAAGTCTAAATGTATAAATATGATCAACTGCTGAAGAATTCACATATTCAATAATTACCTCTAATTATGTGACACTGAATTTCCTCTTATCAAGTTGATAAGGCTAAGCAATGAAGCTTAGATCTGAATTTAGATATCATATTTTAGTTACACTACATCTGTTTATATGAACAAAAGTATCAGTAAATATGTTTAGAACAGCTATATTTCTGAAAAGTTGTCTCCAAAATAGAATTTTATGTATGAAACATTATGCAAAAATGTAATTATGAATTTGAAGAGTTTCATTTATGGATTATAAAAAACATGAGAGTTTTTTTTCTGGTAATCTCAAAAGAATCTTAGATACTGTTAAGTCCAGAGGTCTTAAAGAAGGTTCTTTTGGAGAGAGGATATGATAATTAATTCTTATCTGTTTGTGTTTATTTAAAAACATAAAAAAACTTGAACTTTACTAATATTTAATATATAAACTCTCTCCCATGCTCTCACCCGGTCTGAATGTCAGAGGTCCAGAGCTGTGTCCCCCAACTTTGCACACTCATCAGACCAATCAGGATGGACACCAGCCACAGAGCTGCAGATGTTAATTCTCTAGTTACTGTATTTTAGGGAGACATGAGGGTTTAGAGGAAGGGTCAGAATGGTGGGTATTTTGAGGAGTTTGAGAAAGTGACTATTTACATCTAGTATTTAGTGATTCAATTCTTTAACAACCAGTATAGCAACACTATTGCTTTCCATTTGAGCATCAGTGCTGTATGAGTCCCACGTGGTATCCATGGTAAACTGAGGGAGAAAAAGGGAGTTCTTCCATGTGGAGTCGTGGACAGGGCAATTTTATTTGCACAATTGCCTAATATATCATTACATGTTACAGTTTATGTACACCTAGTTATGCAATTTAGGAACTAGATTATGTAATTTCACCTAGAGTAACCAGCACAAAATGGACAAGTGATTTAAATTATTCCTGTAAAGAAGCCACTGATTTCAGATGCCACTGGTAAGACAAGCCCATTTGAAACAATCGAGGGAAGAGCTCATACAGCATAAGTCATGACATTTTAAAAAGTGAAATAGAGAGGCTTGCAAAAAAGAGATAAATAAGTCTTTAAAAATATTACTTAAAATACAGATCTGCATCCAATTCAGTAATGCTGAATGGCACCCTAAGTGTGTATTGTCTTTTAGCTAAAATAGAATTACATAACCATGGTTAGGAAGCAATTTAAAAATACTGTACACTTTTATCATCATCTCAAGCTTTTAAAATCTAGAAAAACTCTCTGTCGAGAGTCCTGAATTTATTTGGTTCATGCAAGGTCCCCTCTCATTTTAATTATACTTTATGGTATGATATATAAAACAGGCATGATTCATGAGTATACATGAATTCATCACCCAAAGCAAGAACTGAAATGTTACAGACAATTTACATGTACATATATCTTGGGGTTATTTTATTTTGTTTCACATATAGTTTATAATGTATATAATATAGCTATATGGTAGTACTTTCCCATACGTTAGAAGAAATAAGTTTGCATTTAAGAGGATGCACTTTTTATTAATTGATGCCTATAAAAAAATAAAAACTTTAGAGGCTACTGGCTTAGTCTACCGTTCATTTTCCAGATGAGCATTTGGGTCCCACAGACATTTGGCTGTCTGCCTCTTATCCCACATCTAGTTAGTGTGTAAGAAACAAAATCCAAGATAAGCAACACTCAGATTCAAATTGCCATGTGAATAAAGCGTATACTGAAACTGGGTCTGTCTAGACGATGATGGGAAAGAGGCTGGAAGCCAGGGAGCACACCCTGGTGGCGTCCTGACAAGAACTGACCAACCCGAAGTTAGTCAGCTATGAACCACAGCCTCTTCTGCAGACCTCACACTCTCAGCCTAATCCCTTGACTGAATGACTATACCTGTATATATATATATATATTTTTGCAAAATGATTATTGCAATTTTAAGTGGACATAGAAATGGTCCAGACATTATAACTTAACCCAGGTAAATTCATACATCTCAGGAATAGTGTTTTAAATATAAACAATTGTACATTTTTGTGAATACTTCTACTTGTATATGTCAAAGTTTTATCTATAGAAAATACCACAGAATTAATTTGCCAAATTTCAGAATATGAAATTTACCAAATTTAATTTAATTTAATTTACCAAATTAAATTCTTCTTCCTTAAAAGATAAGAATTTATGCCAAAAGAAAAAATAAGAGAACATGTAGAAAATCACAGCCTTCTTAATGACATTGTATTTTTTTAAAAAAAAAAACACTTATGTTTAAAACACAATATTTTAGAAATGTATAAATTGAGGAATGTTTTGGAGGCCTTGATTCAATTTGGAGCCATATGTACTACAAACTCAATAACTCATTATAAAACAAATAGAAAACACTAAAAACCTCTCTAATTATCAGTTTATAATTCCTCAACTATTTAGAAATTATTTTTTGAATTCTTTTATAAGTATACAAAAAAGGAAGAGGAGTCTCTCCTAATTATAGTTCCTCTCCTTTGTCTCATGGCACTTTGTCCACAGTACTTTCATCACACTTAACACATTACACAACTGTATCATCTGGGTGTTTCTCTCTGGTCAGTACCTGGGAGTTACTCAGAAGGAATTGCGTTTTGTTTATCATGGTGATCCCAGAGCCTAGCAAAAACTCTGGCGTGTAGTAGATCATCAATAAGGATTCTTGAAAAATAGGTTTTCCTGCTGTCTCCTTCAATTTAATGATAGTCAAGCTTCAATGCCCCTGCTTTGATGAATGCCAGAGATGCAATAATAGAGCTGATAGCTAGTAGAGTGTACATGGGGATCAAGGCAGACAGCATGGCTAAGACTTCTGGAGGTGAATAATCCAGTGTGACTCACTGATTTTGCCAAATGTTGACTTGAGAGGAGAAACCACAGTCCAGCCACATCTTCAGATGATCTGCTGTCTTCTGACATTGCCCATTACATCAGAACACACAGACTATGTAAAACCTGTATGCAGAATCTAGAAATGTAAAAGCACTATGCCCCTATAGTAATTCATGCTGCAAAGTGTGTTTGGAGTAACAATTCAATGGCAACACAAGAATTATCAACTCCCCAAAATGCCCCCTTTTTCTTATATTGTTCTCATATTTTACTGAAGCCTGCTATTATGTATGTCTTATTCTGTCTTCTTTCCACAACCTCTAGAAAGATAATCCTACTTTAAAGACCTCAAATTCCACAGTCTTCAGCTATAGCTGATTGGACCAGGAATGGGTGCCTGAAAGAATAAAGACCTATAAAATAACTGACTGTCAGAAATACGAACTGAAAGAGACAGAGCTACTTGAGTAAGTCATTTGGAGGCTCCATGGAAGTAGTCATTTTGAGCAAAGCATAAGATAATCAAACATCAGATACCCTTGGAGGAGAGAATGGCAAATGGATAGATGTACAGAGTGAAACAAAGTCACATGAAAGAGAAATTCAGAGATGACATTAAGTGAAGACATGAACCTTGGTTGGCAAATTAAATATCAAAGCCTTGTGACAGCTAACCCCTTTTGCCTCATCTTTTTTTCTTTTTCATTAACAAATAAAAGGTATATGTTAGGCTTGGTGCATTGGCTCACACCTGTAATTCCAGCACTTTGGGAGGCTGAGATGGGCAGATCACCTGAGGTCAGGAGTTTGAGACCAGCCTGACCAACATGGAGAAACTCCATCTCTACTAAAAATACAAAATTAGCCAGGTGTGGTGGCACATGCCTGTAATGCCAGCTACTCAGAAGGCTGAGGCAGGAGAATCACTTGAACTCAGGAGGTGAAGGTTGCTGTGAACCAAGATCATGCCACTGCATTCTAGCCTGGGCAACAAGAGCAAAACTCTGTCCCAAAAAAAAGTATATATGTTAATTATGTACAACATGATATTTGGAAACATGCATAGGTCTCACATTCTTAGATACCAGTGAGGTCAGCTTTAAATTTGCCACTGCTTAAGCAAACTTAAGCAAAGTTGAGTGGCTCTCTGTTCACTGAGACCACAACCAGAAAATCCTTAATGGAATGAGGTGACAGAAAAATTGATCATATAACAATAATTGTGCATCTTAGAAAAAATGCTTATAGGTCTTCTTTATTACATATCTCAGAGGCCCACGTTGAAGCACTGATGTGTGAAACTCTCTCAGATTATATTCAATTTATATTATCTAACAGAGAAATTAGACCACATTTTTGTATAGACCCTGTTGATTTTGCTACCAGGCAGCTCAGAACAACATTTAACATAGATGATCTCTGCTTTTCTTACGAATCTATGTAATGCTTGCTGTTTGCTTACTTGTGCTTTTTAAATTAGAAAGTTTGTAGCATTTATCTTTCATTTTAAACTTACAGTGTAATTTAGTGTTTTTATAAATTCCATATTTTATTTTTATAACTATCAATTAATTGAACAAAATGAAAAAATATTCAAAACCCTTATTGTAATATAAACAAAGTGGACAGATTAATGAGGAGGTAAACTTAAAAATGGTAAATTACATATTAATTTAATATGTTCTTTAAAAAATTACTAGATTTTAGTAGGTAGGGGTCCAAAGAGATCCCCAATTAGGCATTTAATAAGTACATTTCTTTCTTTCTTTTTTTTTTGAGATGGAGTCTTGCTCTGCTGCCCAGGCTAGAGTGCAGTGACACTATCTTGCCTCACTGCAACCTTCGCCTCCCAGGTTTAAGCAGTTCTGCCTCAGTACCCCCAGTTAGCTGGGATTACAGGCATGTGCCACCACGCCTGACTCCTTTTTGTATTTTTAGTAGAAGTGGGATTTCACCATATTGCCCAAGCTGGTCTGGAACTCCTGAGCTCAAGCGATCTTCCTGCCTGGGCCTCCCAAAGTACTGGGATTATAGGCCTGAGCCACCATTCCTGGCCAATAAGTGCATTTCAATAACTATACCTAAGAAGGAAGCAAACTTCACAACTAGATAAACAAAGTATTTGATAAAATAAAATAATGTTGATTTTTGCCAAGGTCTTATTTTTTAAGGGCAAATTTGAAAATAACTGACCCATATTATGGCAAAACCAAGTACAGTTTACTAACAGATAACAAGTTTTAGTGTGACACATATCTATAGACATATACAGAAAGAACTACTCATCATGAATACTCTGCAGAAATAATGTTGTGCAATTTTGGTGTTAACTGCTTATCCTCTGGTAGAGACTGGGTAAAGAGATAGAGAACGGTAGCTAATGGGACTGTGTCTCTTTTTCTTCTCTATCCTCACATCTTTCTTTCTGACATCCTTTCATTTCTGCGCTGGTGATTGTTTCTGATATGTCACTATGCTTTGTGTCTTCTTGTTTCCATGCCCATGGCGGCTGTTATTCCAACAGCAAAGACTTTTTTGGACTGTAGTTAATTCTGCAGCTCTAACCTTGTTGTTCCTGTTAACCTCTGCATGTACCCATACAATTCTGGAAACTGCAGTAATATACCTCTCTGCTACGGCAAGTTTCAAAACAGCAACTGGAAATGTTTCTTTCTTTATCTACACAGAAGAGTACAGAAGGACCTTGGAAACAGGATTAATTTTATCAGAGAACGAAAACTTCCAGTTGCAAGTTGGTTTTTGAATAGTCTCCTTCCTATTCCTTACAAATCATTTGCCATAGTTCACCCTGTGTTCCTCTACACACACTTTCCTTAGCCCCAGTGGCACAGGTTGCTGATTAATCATTTCATAACCATGTATGTGATTATGCATAGGCACTTGAACAAGAGACAGTAGTTATTTTTTTCAGCATAAAAATACATCTGAGAAAGCAACATCAGAAAATCCAGAATCTGCAACAGGCACATCACAGATTCTGAGAGGCCTCAGTTGATCTCAAGTTCCTAAAGTTTCCCAGTTGCCACCAAAAATAACATCTCAGGTCACCTCAACTTCCTGCCAATATGCAGTTTCCATAGACTTTTTCCTGGCCTCTCAAGCTCTTCACCCCCTTTGCTCATCAGATGAAATTTTACTCTTGTTCACAATGAGATTGTACGCACTCTGCGGACCTCCCAGAAGTCAAGCTGAACCTAGGTGGCATGTCTCCCCTGTTCGGGAATGAGTGAATGCATGAATGAATAGTGTAGCTCTTTCTTACCTCCGCCATTAAGGATATTTGGTAGAAGAGGCCTCACAGTCCAGATAACATGTATTTATGTATTTCCATCTTGAATTTACTTTGAGGTCCCTTATTATTTAGATTAAGAACCAAGAGTTTGACAAACTTTTCAGTTTTCATGGGCTATCCAAATAATTCCTATGGTAATCTAGAGTTGAGTATCTATGATAATTAGTCCTAGATCTAAGCATTTAAAGCAAATCCATATTTTTCAAATTTTAGGACACATAGGCTGTTACAGAATTTCATCTAAAATAATGCCATATACATATATAGTTTTATATATATATTGTATATATATAGTTTTAGTTTTATATATAAAACTATATATATAGCTTTAAATATATTACATATATATTTATAAATAGTTTTAGTGTTTATATATGAAATATTTATAGTTTTAGTGCATGTGTGTATGTGTGAATATCACGAGACATGGTCCACATTTAAGCAAAATAATGAAATATATTTAAAAAGACAGGAACCATGTTTATTTTATTATTTTACTTCGATATTTAACAGAGTAAGTGGACCATACTAGGTGTTTAATGTATATTTGTTGAGTGAGTAAATTAAATCAAGAAATAAAGGGATGAATTCAACCAGAATATTTTGCTTTGTTGACAAATGTGTTGTGGCATGTGTGCATCTTGTATGTCTCTCTAAGCTTGGCCTTAAAATCTCTTGCTCCATAACCCTCAGTCTCCAGAGTGCTTCCATCATTTGCAATGACATCTCTGAAGGGCTATGCAGCTGCAGGTTGAGCTTGCAATGTACCCAGTACCCACTGCAGTATCTTTTCCCTCCAGGCCACTTAGTTTTATTTTCTTCATTTGAAAAGAAAGAACCAAGGATCTTCTTGTTTAGTGCATTATTAATATGTCTCATCAGCATATAAATGTATCTACCACAATGTCTGGTCTTTAAAAGTAAAAACAAATCCTCTCCTTTGAATCCAGGCTTTCCATCTCCAGTTACAACCTTATTTTGGATACTTTTTTGAGTTAAAACAAGAAAAACAATAGAATAATAAAAACAAAAACTTACAAAAGTCATCTACAGTAGTCCCCTCCATCTTCTTACCTTACCTTACAGTCTCTCTTTAGTTCATTTCTATCAAATTTCTGTTCCCTCCACTCCATTAAAACTGCTCTCATCATGGGTATTGGTGACCACCGTTGCCACCCATTGATCACTTGTTTGCTGTTATTTCATTTGCTTACCTTGACCGTTGTCTTCTTCATCTCTTAGTTGTGCTATCATGTGACCAGATTTCCCTCCTCTTGCCTGGGACAGTCTGTCTTTGTCTCCTTTACTGTCTTCTTGCTCTTAGTTTGTTGTGCAATTACTCTTCATGTCCTAGGTCATTTCCAGCAGCTCCTTCTAAGTATTGGGTGTGCTTTCCTTCTAAGTATTGAAAACTTGGAAACTTAAAATTCTATCCCTAAATTCTTTCTTAATTTCCATAGTCATGTATCCAACTGCTTACTTGAAATATTAACTCTGATGTCAAATTAGCATCTTAAACCTTATGTATACAAAAGAGAGCTCCTGATTCCTCACTCCCCAACACACTTAGCCTTCCCCCATAGCAACTAACCTACCCCCTTCCCAGAGAGTACTCAAGCCAGAGCCTCCAAATCATACATGATCCTATCGCTCCCCTCATTTCTCCACGTTAGATCATCAGCAAGTCCTTTCAAAAGTATCTTTCGGATATGTCCTGAATCTATCTATGTCTGATCAATTCTGTTTCTGCTACCCAATTCAACACAACATTCCCTCAGTAATAGGCAATCGTCTTGTAACCAGTCCCTTCTTATTTTTGCTTATCTCTAACTCATTTTTCCCAATAAAGTCAGAATTATTTTTAAACATATGACTCATCCTCCTACCTAATACTTTCCTGCAGCTCACCGCTACTAGAATTATAGCAAACTCTTTTGCAGAGCTTTCAAACTCACCAAACTGAACAGGACGCATCCTTTCTTTCTCCTACAGCACTTCCTTCAAGTTCAACCTTCACTCCAAGCTGGTTTTCTTGCTGCCTTTGAACACATCAACATTTTTTTCCTAGTCTTTAGGTCTTTGTACCAGCTGTTCCCTTTTTTTGGAAAGCCCTTTGTCCAGATATGCCAATTGCTTATTCATTTTTGTCATTTAAGACTCAGCTCAAGTGTCATCTCTCCTGTCACCTTGTCCAAAGGTCAGCCATGCAATTGGAGTTGATCCACCACCACCAGATTGAAACAAACAAGTACATATACTTTATATCACATCAATCTGTTTTTTTTTTTAAAGAAAAAAAAAACACACTTTAAATAGCTGGTATTATCTTCTTTATTTTTTTTGTTCAATTGTCTTCCCCAGCTGCAACATTTGGCTGGAGTAAGGATAAAGAGTGTAAGCCCCTTCCAGGCATTTTTAGAGATATACAATTTTAAAAAAATTTTAAGTATTTTGAGACACAATAGATGCACAGTGTCAAGCTGCTTTCTCAGCATGGATTTTTTTTTTTTTTGAGATTTTAAACAAGAGGCTTGACTTTCAGTAGGTAGCCTCAGATTGTTCTCTGACAACCACCCTCAGCCCTAATTCTGTCAACATAGTTCATTAGAATCAGCAAATCTGTGTAACAGTTCACTGACTTTTATATATATGGAAACTCCTACACTGGAAAATCAGTTGCAGCTTTTGGTGTCACCATGACCATTTCCAATTTTTATTTTTCTTAGCCATCCAATTAAGCGCTTTTGCAGAGTAAACCAGCATGAAATTGATTTTCCATTGTAATTTAGTCATTTAAGAAGACTTGAGATCTGGGAACACTTGGAAAAAGTAGTGCCAAGTTTTCTACTTCCTCTTTTTTATTTAAAAAAATATTTATTTTATTTAGTTGAAAATATCAAGGGCAGATAATTTGCTACTAAAAACAGTTATCATAAACTTTCAGTTCTTTCTTGGTAACTCTAGACAGAGTAGGATGTCTTCTAGGTTGTGAGGATCCTGATATTAAATAGTTGCAGCTCACTAGATGATACTGGCTCATTCTCTTCATGAGATGTAACTTCATTACTAGCCCTGACCCAATTTGTTTTCGAATACAAAAAAAATTACAATCTGGAAGTTGTGTAAGACTGACTTATATAAGTCATTTGTGAAAAACTAATGGATGGATCTCATCAGCCAGAATTCAAATGCTATATAAGAGCAGCAATTTAGATTACTTGGATCTAGCACTAACCTGCTCCCACAAGTATCCTAGAGCTGACATCTGGACCATGCATCTTATTTGCTGCTATCACGGAATATTTATACTTAGAACTACTTCTCTCCCCAGGCTCTTCTAAATGTATTGTCATTTTTTCTTTTCTAGCAAACTAGAGAAATGGTCGAATTGTCACTATCCTCAAGTGCTTCAGCTCTACTACAAAATGGAAAAGTGAGAGAAATTCTGACTAACAAAAACTCTTTCCTTGAACTGCAGAAAGGAGGAATAGACAAGTCAAAACCTGAATACTATTAATAATTTTTTGAAAATGTATGTATTAAAAGAGAGAGACTTAATTAATTATATAAATATAAAAAGGGACAAGTGTAGCCAGCAGGTTAATAATGAATATTTCAGAAGCTAGTGCTTACAAAAATATGTTCCTTAATTATGTTCATTTACAGACATTTGAAAGAAAGAGTGTTAATGGGCTAAAAGAATTTCAATACATAGGCCGAAGATGAATCGAAATGAATTGTGAATGAGAAATTGAAAGCA
This sequence comes from Cheracebus regulus, assembly GCA_963574635.1. Lineage (NCBI taxonomy): Eukaryota > Metazoa > Chordata > Mammalia > Primates > Pitheciidae > Cheracebus > Cheracebus regulus. The sequence continues at coordinate 138,799 of CAUYQU010015627.1, read as the reverse complement.
CATGACATAAGTAGGTTATAAACATTACTGTCTCTTTTTATCATATACAAAATGCTCTTTGTTACTTTAGATTTTAGATACTGAAGTTCAGTGGCATCCTAGACAAGAGAAGATAAGCTCTAATACCTTCCTTTTTTTGTTTTGTATATTTATCTCTACAACTTAGACTTACTACCAGAGAATACTTTGTAGCCAATAATAAGAAAGTCATAATTTGGATATAAAAAACCAACAAGTTTTTAATGTTTGAGAAAAGATGGGTTTGAGACATTCATCCCAGGTTGGAATGTGTTAATTGTGAAGTGTAGTTCACTGAAACTTTGATTTCTCTTCCAATATTTGCATAGAAGCTATAGTTATATGTTTAACATCAATGATTATTAGCTATGGCTTTGCAACTTGGTTGGACACCATGATTAACTTTCATCTGACCTTTTGGGAGATTCAATTTAACTCAACTGAGAATCACAGAAGAGTTGAATGAAATTTTAGAAATCACTGAGTGCCACTTCCACCCACCACCACCGGGTGGACAACTCTTGAGTTCCTGATAGGGTAAGTTGCTGTAGTTCACTCAGCAAATCATAGAAAGAACTCGAACAGACATTAGGAATTCCAAATCACAGGTCTTTCATTGCCTCTCAGTGAGATAAGCCAGTCCACACTATTGGCAAATGTTAAGACAAAAGATCTGAATTCTGCTCAAGACACCACTGTCCCAACTCAGTGGCGTCAAGATGAACCAGGACGTTCATGTTCTAAGCTGCATGGGATGTCCTGTACCTACTTTAAGGGAACAACTTCAGTTCTGAATGGCTAATAGATTAGATGCTCTTAATTTTGCTTTTCTATCTTCATTAGTACTCCATAGAAGATATTCAAAAAGCATCGATTCTATAAATAGAAATAGAATTGCAGATTAGAGATTAGTGGTTTGAAAATGCTCCTGCAGCCGTTTAGCAATGAAGAAGAAAGCCAGTCCTACATATCCTTTATCTTCAGTAAGATTTTCTCTAAGAAGCAGTCCTTGGAGTGCTGGAAAGGTAGACTTCAACAAATATCCATGGCTGGGCAGTCTCAGGTTTCAATGAAATATTTTGCTGATGGTCTTTGGGGGTGACTCCACTTATTTCTCCCATATAAAAAGTTTACTCAGCAGAATTCATGGAGCTGGAATGGACAGTTCAATTTTTTAAGTACAAAAAAATATTGTAAGCATGTAGCAAACTTTGTTGGTTACAAGGCTCTTCATCAAGTTCTTGCTTCCTCCTTCCTTTCTAAGAGACCACCAGCTTAATTCGGGGGGGTCTTTCTTCTGCATCCATATGCTACATTAGGCCAGTCATGGGAATCTCACCTCCCTTGGACATGCTGACTGTTAGAACAGGCGTGTGACACACACAGAATGAGTTGTGAGGGTGTTCCTGTTGAATTATTTCTGAGAGTTTCTTATAAAAAAGACCTTCAGCAGGAAATGATGAATTAGCTTCCACTGGACACCGCTACATGTGTGTGTAATGCCCAGGTTGCGGCAGCCAGTCCATAACCATGAGGGCAGCCAGCTGGAGAATGAAGCTGGCAGGCAGGGAGGACAGAGTCACAGCAGACAGAATGCTTGTTCTTGGCATTCTGGAGCCTTAGATTTCACCAACCCTTTCACTGCCATGCCTGAGGCTTCTTGTTATCCAGGAGAACCACATTTCCTCCTAGTTTTAAGACAGCTAATTGAGGGTTTTTTGTTGCTTCCTGCAGCATCCAAATGGATACACAAATAACACAGAAGTAACTTTTCTCCCGACATTTAGAAAAATGTGGTGACCCCTGGCAAGGACATTCACTTCGCAACATACTTCCATCACCAAAGATGCTGCTAAGAATATAGAGTTGGCTAGATTACTAGCCCCAGTGATGAAATATTCAAAATTTAGTCAGTTTTCAGTTCAAGGAGATAACCGCTAATAAAAAAAAATGCTTTTGGATCATTTCATGAGGCAGAGTACTTTATTCCATATGGCATCCTGCACGTCCATATGGCTTCAGGAATTAGAGAGGTATATTTGTCAAAATATTCAATCAATTGCAGCCCTCAAAGTTGATAATGTTATGTGTTTGGAGCATACACCATCTCTTGAATATGGGCGAAAGTCAAAGGAGCAAATGCCAGCCAAAGAAAAATCATAGTGAGTTTATGTTCAGGAGAGAAGGAAAAGAAAGAAAAGAGACCTGCACTGCTGTAATTTAATCCAAATCATGTGAATGATATTGACTTGGCGCTGCAATAACCTAGTCATGGGTAAAAGCAATGTGTAGTAAGGTTTATTCAAATAAGAATAGGACAGCAAAATTCTGATTCTTTTACATTTCAATTGGCATAATTTCAAAACATCAACCACATATAAAGCAGTTACCTTGAAGAAAAAGACATGTATTAAACAAACTTAAACACCTTCAACATTTTTATGTTTTTTTTTTTCTTTTACTGCACCATTGCCCAACCAGACTTCAGAGATTGTTCTTAACCCCTTCTGGCTTTGGCTGCCTATTAACTGTTTTAGGTGTGACTGTTCCAAAATTTCTGCAAACTTGTCTTTCTAGATAAAGAAATTAAGTAGAATAGCTGCCCACAGGGAAGACATTACGCCGCTGGCATCTTCCACTTTTATGTCCTGTATTCTGGGTCTGAGTGCGTGAGGAAGTTTGACTCAGGAGAGCAGGCTGAGCTTCTTGGGCAACAGGTTTTTTTATTTTTATTTTTGCAAGGTAATAAAAAAATAAGCATGAGCTGGAGCTGCTTTTTAGTGAAATTATCCCAAGTGAGAAAAAGCAGAAGATGTTAGATTTGATGTTGTGTAGAAAAGAGAGGCAACTGCCAGAGAAACAAGGTTGGTTCTACTAGAAAAAAAAAAAGAATCAAACCCATCAAAAAAGAGATGGGCAGGAAGAGTCTGTAAGGGCCATAGACATGAAGAGACCCATTTTCTGAAATAGACTTCATGTTAAATTAACTATTCTCAGATTAGGATGTTGAGTATATCCAATATGTACAAGTTAGGTGAGTAAAATGCGATGAGAATGTTTCTGAATGTTTATACAGAGGAATTAATAAATAAACTAATTCAAAATCGATTTCCTGCCATCAAAAGATTATCCTCTGGATGTGGAAGTGAAACTGGAATGGCATAAAGATTAGACAGCTCCCTTCATTTCTGCCAATAAGCACTACTTCTCAGTCATCAGAACCCCAGGGGGGCCTGCCTCTGGGGTGCATCTTATGTAGAAATTGTCAAGTCGGTGCCTTTTGAACAACACAACGAAACTGCCAGAGTTTGAACTATTGCAGACATAAACCGATTAAAAAACAAATGACAAACCGTGGCATAATATTGAGTCTAACGAACCTGTCCTACAATGTTAGGACTGATAATACTCTCTCTTCCCCAATTTTTATGTAAATTCTTTGATGTAAGCATATCACATCCCAAGATGAATTCTGGTTTGTCACAAACTCATACAATGTTTGTGACTGTCTGGAGTGCCCTGAGAGCAAGGGAATACCTCCCTGCATTTAGCAAGTGCTTGGTATCCATCTGACTCTCAGACAAGTGTGCAGGCGTGCACCAAAGGCATCACAGGGATTCAGCCCCACCTTGAGTCTGCCTGAGTCCTTCTCACTCTGTGCAGGCTTTCTTGATACTCTCATATCACACGAATTTCTTCCTTCTAGGAACATATAGTACGCTATAACTTAGTGTTCAATTACATTCTTCAAATTCCCCCCTCTCTTGCCTCTCCAAATATTTTCAAGTCTCTTAAAGAACAGAATGTGCCTTGTTTTTCTCTCAGATGCCTGTCTTTAGCACTTAGTATGGTGCTGAGGGTATGTGAAGTTGATTGGTTTCTGAGTAGAGAAAAAGGAGATTTCTAAAGCGCTAGAAAAGATCCGCCTCTCTGTGTATACTAACCCCGTGTTTGGTGTGAGCATGTCTGAGTAAAAAGCATAATTATACTAAATGTAGCCACAAGTTTATCACTTTGACTTTCCTTGGAAGGCATCTCTAGTAGAGGGGCACTGGCAAGAAGTTTGAATTCAGAAACATCTGGATTTGAATTTTGACTGTAATCTTTACTAGCATGTAACATTGGTCAAATAATCTTTCCCTGTTTCTTTATTAGTAAAAGTATGAATAATACCATCTTCTTATTAAATGAGATACACATTTAATATGAAGATATGTCCTAGCATGTAGGAATGAATGATGTTTATGTTGATTCTCTTTCTGTGCTAGTAACCAGTAACCATTTTTACCCTGAACTTTCTATTTCTCCCTGAAACTTATTTCTTCTTATTTTGATGTTATCTTTGGAAAATATCAGTGAAAGGAGCTCGTATGAGTTAAGTCTAAGGATTTAAATGCTGGAGGGACTTAGAGTGCTGTGGGTTACTATCCCAAGATTCCCTATTTATTGTATTAATGGCCAGACAGTTAGTACTCCCATTCATAACTACCCACCCACTACCAATTTCAATACAAATTCATGTCTCTATACACAACTAAAAAACTATTGTGGGTTGTATTTTTTTTTTTTGCTTCCACAACAAATTATATTTACTTAAATAACATAAGATCAAAGTGATAGATTTTAAAGCAAACATTTTTTTAAAAAGAAATTTATTATCTTACCATTCTGTGGGTAAGACGTTCACATGGCTTTGACCAAACTTAGATGGTGGTAGGCTCTGTTCCTTTTTGGAGGATCTAGAGTTTTGTTTCCTTGCCTTTCCAGCCTCTAGAATTCTGGACTTGAATGGGAGTAACAGTGTTTTTCTTCTAGGAATGAGCATAGGTGTAGGCTGGTGCAATTAATAGCCACCACATGCAAGAGAGCAGAATCAGGAGAAATGAAGAAAAGCTTTAGTCCTGTTGACTTCAATTGGCATTGAAATGTCAATCATCTCTGAAGTTGAATATTGATGAACTTGTCAGGTATATTGTAGGACATTTGCAAAAAAAAATATTAGCTTTAATTGAATTACTTCTCAGTTACATTTTCTATCTTAAAAATGTAGGTAGTGCCTTCTTTCACTGGGCCTTTTGGCTCCCTAAATAATATGACTCCAGATTAGTGTCTTGAATAAAATATAGTTGGGCTGGCCTCACTACACTAATATATGTTAAAATAATAATAACACTGAAAGAAGGATGGGTTATTAGACCTCTTTCTTCCAAATAAAAAAACACTGATGAAACCTACAAGTAACTATTTCCTACTTTGGATCTACTGTCTTTGGATGAAAGTAGGATCTACCTTCCTACTTTGTCTGATTCTAAGTACCTATAATATTTTTCACATTACAATGACTTATTTTCTGAATAAAATGAGAAACAGTCTTAATATTTTACAAAATGAGAGATCTTTATGAAGTCAAATATTTGATAATTAAATTGAATAGAATATTTCTGTGAAATATAATGGTATCTTCTCACTTCCTAAAATAACTTAGTTCATTATATTTTCCCTAGCTTTTTTGAGATATAATTGTCAAATAAAAATGTTATATACTTATGGTGTGGGACATGTTTTGATATGTATGTATTGTGAAATGATTACCACTATCCAACTAATATGCATAGCCATCATCTCACATTGTTGCCTTTGTGTGTGTGTGTGTGTATGTGAATAACATTTAAGATCTATCTTCTCAGCAAATTTGAAGTATTCAGTACAATATTATCTGTAGTTACCATGCTATATATTAGATCCTCAGAACTTATTCACCTTATAACTGAAAATTTGGATACCTTGATCGATAGCTCATTGTTACCCTACTTCTTACCAACCTGCAACTACCATTCTACCCTCTGTTTTGACAAGTTTGTCTTTTCTAGATTACTTATATAAATCATATGACGCAGTGTTTGTCTTTCTGTAACTGGTTTGATTCATTCAGCACAATATCCTCCAGTTTCATTCATGTTGTTATAAATGACAGGATTTTCCTTTTATTTTAAGGCTGACTAGTATTTCATTGTGTGTGTGTGTGTGTATGTGTGTATAAATAATAGTATTTCATCGTATATATGTGTGTGTGTGTGTGTGTGTGTGTATATATATATATATAAATTTCTTTTATCCATTGCCAGATAAATGGATAAAAGAAATGTGATATATATATATATGTGATATATATATATACATGATATATATATGTGATATATATATGTGTGCATATATATATATCATATATGTATATATATGTCACATTTCTTTTATCCATTTATCTGGCAATGAACCTTTAGATTGATTCTATATCTTGAATATTGTAATACTGCAACAAACATAAGAGGGAAGATATCGCTTCCAGTTACTGATATCACTTCATTTGCATATATACTCAGAGGTGGGATTGCTGGATCATATGATAATTCTGTTTTTATTTTTCTGAGGAATGTCCAGAGTGTTTTTTATAATGATGGTACTAATTTACATTCACATCAACAAGGTATAAATATTCCATTTTTTTCTACATCCTCACCAAGACTTGCCACTATTTGTCTTTTAGATGACATCCATATTAATGGATATCAGGTGATATCTCACTGTGGTTTTAATTTGCATACACCTCCTTGGTGATTAGTGACATGGAGCACTTTGTCATACTTTCCACCCATTTGCATGTCTTCTTTTAGAAAATTTATATTCATGTTCTATGCCTGTTTTTTAATTGTGTTCTTTGTTTCCTTGTTATTGAGCTGAGTTGCTTCTATATTTTGGATGTTAAGCCTTGTGAGATGTTTAGTTTATACATATTTTCTCCCATTGTCTTCACTCTATTTAGATTGTTTCCTTTGTTGTGCAGAAGCTTCTCATTTGTCTGTTTTTGCTTTTGTTGTCAATGCTTCGGAGTTCTAATCCAAAAAACAAATCATTGCTCAGACCAATATTAAAAAGCTTTTTTCCTAAGTTTTCTTCTACTAGTTTTGCAGCTAAAGATCTTACATTTAAGTCTTTAATCCATTTCAAGTTGGTTGTTCTCTATGGTATGAAGTAAGAGTTCAAGTTCATTCTTTTAAGCTTTCCCAACACTCGTTTGTCCTTCACACAGTTTATTGAAGAGATAATCCTTTTCCCATGTGTGTTATTGGCATTTTTGCCAAAGATCAGTGGACCACAAAAGCATGGGCTTATTTTTGTCTTCTCTAGTCTGTTCCATTGGTCTATATGTCTGTTCATGCTGGTATCATAGTATTTTAAATACTATAGCTTTATATTATATATTGAAATCACGTTATGTGATGCCTTCAACTTTGCTCTTTTTTTGCCAAAGATTACTTTGGTGATTCTATGTCTTTTCTGGTTCTATAAGAATTTTTAAATTTAAAAAAAATTTTTTTAAAAATGCAATTGGAATTTTATTTTATTTTACTTTAAGTTCTGGGGTACAAGTGCAAATCTTGCAGGATTGTTACATAGTTATACACGTCATGGTTGGTTTGCTGCCTCCATCCCCACCTCCCTCCCCTAGTCCCTACATTAGGTATTTCTCCTGTTATCCCTCCCCATTCTCCCCACCCCCTGTTATCCCTCTCCTAACCTCCCACCCCTCAAAAGACCCAAGTGGTGATTGGAATTTTGATAGAGATTACATTGAATCTATAAATTTGGGTAGTGAACATTTTAACAATATTAATTCTTTTGATCTTTGAACATAGGATATCTTTCCATTTATTTGTGTCTTTTTCAATTTGTTTCATCAATGTTTTATAAAATACAGATATTTTACCTTCTTGGTTAAATTTATTCCTAAGTGTATTTTTTTGGATGCTATTGTAAATGGTATTGTTTTCTTAATTTATTTTTTAAATAACTGCTCCTGAATAGTAATTGGTTCTGGTGTGTTAATTTTGTATGCTGTAACTTTATTAAATAGGTTTATTAGTTCTAACAGTTTTTGGTAGGTATCTAACATTTTCATATATAGGATCATGTCATCTGTATGCAGAAACTATTTTACTTCTTCCTTTCTGACGTGGATGCTCTTTGTATTTTTCTCTTGCCTTTCTCTGGCTAGGACTTCCAGTACTATTTTAATTAAAAGTAGTGAGATTATATATGTTTCTCCTGTTCCTGGATCTTGCAGAAAACATTTTCAGCTTTACACCATGAGTATGATGTTAACTGTGGGCTTGTCCAATACGGCCTTTATTGTATTGAGGTAGATTCCTTCCATATGTAATTCGTTGAGAGTTTTGTTTTTAATCATGAAAGGATGTCAAATGCTTTTTCTGCATCTATTGAGATGATCATACATATTTTATCCTACATTCTGTTAATGTGGTGTATCACATTTATTGATTTGCATATTTTGAAGCATCCTTGGATCTCAGGAATAAATCCCCCTTGACCATGGTTTATAATAATAAGCTATTAAATTCAGTTTGCTAGTAATTTGCCGAATATCTTTGTGTCTATGATTTTTGTACCCATGATTCTCTTTTCTTTTAATATCCCTGTCTGGATTTGGTATCAGGATAATGCTTGCCTCATAAAATAAGCTTGGACATATTTCCTACTCTTTAAGTTCTTGAAAGACTTTGATATGGAATGGAATTAATTCTTTAAATGTATGATAGAGTTTACCAGCAAAGGCATCAGGTCTTGAGCTTTTTGATAAAAAGGAAAAAGTAAAAAGACTACTTACTTAATCTTCTTACTCATTATTGGTCTGTTCAGATTTTATGTTTCTTCATAATTCAGTTGTGGTAGACTGTATGTTTTTAGGAATATATCTATTTTTCTAGTTTTTCAAATCTGTTGAACTATCATTTTTCAAATCTGTTGAACTACCGTTTTTCATAGAAATCACAGTTTTTCATGATCCCTTGTATTCATATGATATCGGTTGTCTTGCCTTCTCTTTCATTTATGATTTAATTTATCTGAGTATTTTCCCTTTTTTTCTTAGGCTAGCTAAAGGTTTGTCAATTTTGTTGATCTTTTCAAAAATTTAAATCTTAATATTATGGGTCTTCTTAATTTTTGTCTCTATTATATTTATTTCAGCTCTCATATTTATTATTGCTTTCCTTCTACTAAACTTGGGCCTATTTTCTTCTTTTTTTTCTTGTTCCTTTCTCTGTAAAGCTAGGTTATTTATGTTTTCTTTTTTTCTTAATGTAGGCATCTTTAGAAACTTTTCTGTAGAACTCTTGTATACCATAAGTTTTGGTATGTAGTGTTCCATTTTCATTTGTCGCAACATAATTTTTTTTTAAAAATTATTTGATTTCTGTTTTGACCCATTGGTTTTTCAGATGTATGCTGTTTAATTTCTACATATGTGTCAATTTTCCCTCGTCAGTGATTTCTTGTTTTATACGATTGTGGTCAGAAAAGATATTTAGTAAAATTTCAATATTTTAAAATTTGCTAAGACTTTAAAATTTTCTGCATCCTAACGTGATTTATTCTGAGAATGTTCCATGTGGGCTTGAAAAAAATGCATAGTCTGCTGCTGTTGGATGGAATGTTCTGTATATGTCTGTTAGGTCTGTTTGATCTATAGTGCTTTTCATGTCTGCTGTTTTCTGTCTGGATAAACTAGAGATTGTTAAAAGTGAAGTATTGTGTTCTACTACTATTATTACATTGCTATTTTTCCCTTTAGTTCTGTTAACATTTACTCTGTGTGTGTGTGCGTGTGTGTGTGTGTGTGTGTGCACTTTGATGTTTGGTACATATATATCTTAAATCGTTATATCTTCTTGATTAATTGACACTAATATAATGATATTTTTTGACTTTTTGGATAGTTTTTGACTTAAAGTCCATGTTATCTTCTGTAAGTATAGCCAGCCATGTCCTCTTTTGGTTACCATTTACGTGAAATAGCTTTTTTGACTCCTTCATTTTCAGCCTGTGTTTAACCTTAAAGCTAAGGCGATTCATAGGGAGCATATTGTTGTTTCATGGTTATGGTTTTTATCTATCTAGCTGCTTCATGTTTTTTATTGGAGAATTTAGTATGTTTATATTTAAAGCAATTATTTATAGGTGAGAATTTAGGGCTTTCATTTTGTTAATTGTTTTCTATTTTATTTTATTATTATTATTTTTTTTTTGAGAAGAGTCTCACTCTGTTGCCCAGACTAGGGTACAGTGATGCAACCTTGGCTCACTGCAACCTCTGCCTCCAAGTTCAAGTGATTCTTCTCCCTCAAGCTTCCCAAGTAGCTGGGATTACAGGGGCATGCCACCACACCAGGCTACTTTTTATATTTTTAGTAGAGACGGGGCTTCACCATGTTGGCCAGGCTGATCTTGAACTCCTGACCTCAGGTGATCTGCCTGCCTTGGTCTCCCAAAGTGCTGAGATTATAGGCATGAGCCACCACACCTGGCTGTTAATTGTCTTCTGACTGTTTTTAGTTCCTTTGTTGCTTTCATCTTCTCTTGCTGTCTTCCTTTGTAATTTGACAATTTTTTTGTAGAGGTAGAATTTAATTTCTTTCTCTTTATTGTTTGTGTACCTACTACAGGTTTTTTTCTTTGTAGTTATCAGGAGGCTAACATAAAACAACTTGTATTCATAACATTCTATTTTAAGTTGATAACCTTTGACCATGAATAAAATCTCTATGCTTTAATTTCTTCCTCTCTCATATTTTATGTTTTTGATGTCACAGTTTATATATTTATATAATCTGTATTCATTAACTACCATAATTATTTTTAATTCCTTAATATTAGTCTTTTAACTTTCATACTAGAGTTAAAACTTATTTACACAACTTCATTACAGAATTAGAATATTCTAATTTTACTATCTACTGACTTTGAGCAGTGAATTTTATATTTTCATGTCTTCATATTATTAATTAGTGTGTTTATGTTTCAGCTTAAAGAACTCCCTTGAATATTTCTCCAGTGCAGGTGTAGGGTTGATGAACTCCCTCAGTTTTTGTTTGTTTGGGAATATCTTTATCTTCCCTCCATTTTTGAAGGAATGTTTCTCTGCATAGTATTCTTGGCTATTAGATTTTTTTTTCTTTTAGAACTTTATAGTATTTCCCTCTCCCTCTCTCCTGGCCTGCAAAGTTTCTTCTTAGAAATCCACTGATAATATTTTACAGCATCCTCTGTATGTGATAAGTCACTTTTCTCTTGCTTTTTTCAAAATTTTCTCTTTATCTTTGTCTTTTGAGAATTTGATTATAATATGACTTTGGAAAGATATCTTTGGTACTCTTTGAGATTCATTGTTCTAGATGTTCATTTACCTTTCCAGATTTAAGGAGTTTAGTAATTATGTTTTTAAATAAGTTTTCCCCTTTCTCTTTCTCTGCTCCTCTTAGGACTCTCATAATGTGTACATTGGTTTACTTGATGATCTCCCAGAAGTCCTGTAAACAACTTTTTACTCTTTTTTTTAAATTATTTTTCCTTTCTGTTCCACTGATTGGGTAATTTCATATGACCTATCTGTCTGTAAGCCCACCAATTCTTTCTTCTGTTTGATTGAATCTGCTTTTTAAGTTTTCTATGGAAGTGTTTAGTTCAGTCATTGTGTTCTTTAGTGCCGTAATTTCTGTTTGATTCTTCTGTATCTCTTTGTTCAACGTCTAATATTGTGCATATACTATTTTCCTGATTTAATTTAATTGTTTATCTTTGTTCTCTTGAAGCTCATTGGGCTACTTAGGATGATTATTTTGAATACTTTTTGGGCAGTTGATAGATCTCCATTTGTTTAGAATTGGTCATTGATGCATTATTTTGTTCCTTAGGAGGTTTCATGGTTTCCTGACTGTGATCCTTTCATCATGCAATAGTATCTGTGCATTCAAAGATGTAGGCACATCTTCTAGTCTTTGCACACTAGCTTTGACTGGGAAATGCCTTCTCTAATCAGCCTGCTTAAAAGTGTTGGTGGGTCAACTAGTGGAGTCCATGGGGTGAGATCGCTGCTAGAAAATATTTGGGTTGGATGACCTGGTGACTAGGTCAGAAGTTGGCTGGGCATGGTACCTGGAACTACAGGACGTTCCTCACTGCCTTGGTCTGTGAGGGTGGGCCTGAAAACTGGATCCACTAGTGAAGGCCTAGGTACTGGGACTGTAGGAACAGACCTATGTCCTAGGTCTGCAGAGGCCAACCTGGACTGTTGTACTGCCAGGACCAGACTGACATTGGAGTGGACATGCAGCCTGAGGTTATGGATGCTGGCCTAATTTTTTCAGTGTCAAGTATATTTTTCTTTTTCCAAGATTGGCCAATATAAGTATTTATTTGATAAACAGTATTTTAATGAATTATTAATCAATTTTTTCAGAAATGAAGTAAATGATAATAAAGGGCCCCTGTGTTTCAAAAAACATGTATTAAAAAATTCACATGCCCAGATGAAACTAACTTTTATATCGAATTGTCTATCTCGTTTCTTATCCTACCATGAATCATATTTTTTTAAGGAGATGAATTCCAATAACATGATTTAATTATTTAACAATGTATACCTCAGTGACATTTAATACATTCATAATGTGGTGCAACCACTACTTTCTTCTAGTTCAAAATGTTTTTATCATCCCCAAATAAAACCTTATACCTATTAAGCAGTCACTTCCAACTCCCCCCATAACCTTAGGCCATGGAAACAAGTAATCTGTTTTCTGTCTATAGATTTACCTAAGCCAAATATTTCATGTAAATGGGAGCAAAATATATGTAGCTGTTTGTTTCTGGCTTCTTTCATTTGGGATACTGTTTTAAAAACTAATTTACTTTGCAGGATGTGTATGTATATCAACATTATAACTTATGAGTAATACTCCAATGTATATATGTATATATCATAAAGTATTTATCTTTTTTCCACTTGTGGACATTTGGATATTTTTGACTATTTGAATTTGTGAATAATTATACTAATGAACATTCATGTAAAAGCTTTTGTTTAAACACCTGCTTTTAAATCTGTGTACATACTTTGAAGTAAAATTATTGGGTCATATAGTAATTCTTATTTTACTCTTTGAGGAACCATCAAACTCTATTCCACAGTGGGTGCACCCTTTTATATTTTCACCAGTAATATGCAGGGTTTCAGTATCTCTGCATCTTTGCCAACATTTGTAATGCTTAATTTTTCAAAAATTATTATAAATCATTTAGTTGGTATAAAGTGTTATCGAATTGTGGTTTTGATTTTCATGTGATAATGATGAATGATGTTTAATATGTTTTTATGTGCAGTTGGGACATAGGTATATCTTTGAAAAATGTCTTTTTAGTATGTTGACCATTTAAAAAATTGGGTTGTTTGCCTTTTTATTATTGTGTGTACACACACAGACATACACACACATTCTATATTGTAGATTGTTGTCAGATACATAGCTTGCCATTATTGTTTTCTAATTCTATAAGTTGTCATTTTTCTTTCCATTTAAAAATATCTTTTAATGAACAAATACGTTCTTGATAAAGTCTAATTATATATATAATAGACTATTATATATAATATACAATACACTAAATGATATACACATATATATAATATGTGTGCATATGTATGTATGTGTATGTGTGTGTGTATGTATGTGTATATCTATCTATCTATCTATCTCTTTTGTTACTTGTGGTTTTGGTGTAATATCTAACAATCCATGGCCTAATCCACAACCATGAAGATTAACCTGTATATTTTCATGTAAGAATTTCATAGTTTTTGCTTTAATGTTTAGTTAATTAACTCATTTTGAGTCAAGTTTGTATGGAGTGTAAAAAGAAGGGCCCAACTTCATTCTTTTGGATGTGTATATTCAGTGGATCCAGCACCTTATGCCAAAGAGAATATTCTTTTTCCATTGAATGGTCTTAACACCTTGTAGTAAATCAATTGGTCATAGATGTATATGTTTATTTTCTGGAATCTCAATTCAATTCAATTCATCTATATGTCTATACTTACCATGTACTTTTGATTACAGCAGTTTTGCATTATGTTTTGAAATTGAGAAATATTAAATCCTTTAATTTTACCCATTTTCAAGATTATTTTGGCCATTTGGAACCACTTGCATTTTCATACAAATTTGAAGGTGTTTAACCTTCTGGACACACTGTGGTGGTGGCTCTGTCTATATATCTCTAGGCACCCCTGCCCCTGTAGCGGTTCTGTGCCTGGGTCATGTGATTGTGTCTCTCTTGAGCTGAAATCACATGCCATGCCTCTGCCAGTATAAGTCAGAAAGGTAGCTATGTCTCCATGATTTTGTTGGATAGTGTCTTAACTGGGGCTGTCTGCAATGGCTCCATGCTGACTGGGGCTTTTTCACTCTGGGTTTGTAATAAGAAGGACAGATCTTCTGATTTCTGAATTATTTTCAAAGGCATTTTTCTGTTGTCTTAGAAAATAAATCCTGGCTTCCATTTAGATTGTTAACTAATCTCCTTATGAGATGGGAATTTGGTCACATTCTTGGTCTTTTCTCCTGAACATACTTTCTTATTCTTTACCATTTGGATAGGCTAAGAATTTTTCAGATCTTCAAGTTCTGCTTTCTTTTGATTAGCAATTCCATTTTTAAGTGACTTCTCTCTTCTCACATCTTCATATGAGCTATCAAAAGAAACCAGACCACATCTTAACACTTTGCTTAGATATATCCTCAGGCAAATATCCAATTTCATCACTCACAAGTTCTACTTTACACAAAATACCAGGGAACAAACTCAATTAAGCCAAGTTATTTGCCACTTGGAAACAAATATGACTGACCTTTCCTCCATGGTTCAATAACATGTTTTTCATTTTTCTCTGAGACCTCATCATAATTGCCTTAATCATAATGCCCCCTCTTATCATCCTCTTCAACATAGTACTGGAAGTCCTAGCCAGAGAAGGCAGACAAAAGAAAAAAATAAAGGGCATCCAAATCAGTAAAGAAGAAGTCAAACTGTCACTGTTTGCTGACAATATGATTGTTTACCTTGAAAACCCTAAGGACTCCTCTAGAAAGCTCCTAGAACTGATAAAATAATTCAGCAAAGTTTCTGGATACAAGATTAAATACACAAATCAGTGGTTCTTCCATACACCAAACTGCTTTAAGTTCATTCCTTATTTATTTTATTTGTGGCTATTGTGAATGGAACTACATTTTTATTTCTTTTTCAGATTGTTCACTGTTGACATATATCAGTGCTAACAATTTTTGTGTGTTGATTTTGTATCCTGCAACTTTACTGAATTTGTTTACCAGTCTAAGTTATTTGGTGACGTGTTTAGGTTTTTCCAAATATAAGGGCATATAATCTGGAAACAAAGATAGTTTGACTTCTACCTTTCTAATTTAAATGCCCTTTATTTCTTTCTCTTGACTGCTCTAGCTAGGACTTCCAATACTATGTTTAATAACAGTGGTGAAAGTTGCCATCAACTTTTGTTGTGTTTCAGATCTTAGAGGAAAGGCTTTTACTTTTCATCCATACAGTGTGATACTAGTTGTGCATCTGTTGTATAGGGCTTTTATTATGCTGAAGTATGTTTCTTTAAGCCCACATTTTTAAAATAATTTTTATCATAAAGGGCTATTGAATTTTATCAAAAGTCCTTTTCAGTATCAATTGAAATGAACATATAGTTTTTCTCCTCCATTCTATTTATATAATGTATCACATTGATTTATTTGCATATATTGAACTATCTTTGCATCTCTGGCATAAATACTGCTTGGCCATTGTGAATAATCTCTTTAATGTACTGATGAATTAAGTTTGCTATTATCTTGTTGAGAATTTTTGCATCAATACTCATCACATCTTTTGGCCTGTAGATTTCTTTTTTTGATGTGCCCTTGTCTGGTCTTGGTATTGGAGTAATACTGACTTTGTGGAATTAGTTTGGAGGTATTCTCTCCTCCTCTATTTTTCACAATAGTTTAAGTAGTATTGATATTAGTTCTTCTTTACAGGCTTGGTAGAATTCAGCAGTTAAGCCATTGGGTTCCAAGTTTTTCTTTGCTTAGAGATTTTTTATTATGGTTTTGAACTTATTTGTTATTGTTTGTTCAAGTTTTGAATTTCTTCATGGTTCAGTTTTGGTAGGTTGTATGTGTCTAGGAATTTGTCCGTTTCCTCCAGATTTTCCAATTTATTGGCATATAGGTATTCATAATAGCCACTAATGATCCCTTCAATTTCTGCAGTGGTAGTTGTAATGTCTCCTGTTACATCTTTATTTTTTTTTTAATTTGGGTCTCCTCCCTTTTTATTATTTATTCATCATTAATCTGGCTAAAAGTTTGTCAATTTTATATACCTTTTCCAAAAACCAACTTTTTAATTGATCTTTTGAATTTTTTTCATTTTAAATTTATTTTTTCTGCTCTGATATTTATTATTTCTTTTCTTCTACCAATTTTGGGTTCAGTTTTCTTTTGCTTTTCTAATTCTTTAAGATGCATTTTTTTGGAAGCTTTTCTTTTCTTTTCTTTTTGATGTAGACACAGCTATATATTTCCTTTTTAATACTTCTTTTGTATCCCTTAGGTTTTGGTATGTGGTGTTTCCATTATTATTTGTGTCAAGATTTATAAATTTTCTTCCTAATTTTTTCATTGACCTACTGGTTATGTAGGAGCCTATTCTGCAATTTCCATGTGTTTGTAGAGTTTCCAAAATTTCTCTTGTTGTTTATTTCTATTTTTATTCCACTGTGGTCAGAGAAGATGCTAGATATTATTTCAATTTTTGGAATGTTTCAAGACTTGTTTGGTGACCTAACATATGATCTATTCTTGAGAATAATCCATGTGCAGAAGAGAATAATGCATATTCTGCAGCTTTGAGTAAATTTTTTTGTAAATATCTATTAAATCAATTTGTTCTATAGTGCAGATCAAATCAATGTTTCTGTGTGGATTTTCTGTCTAGGTGATCTGTCTAATGCTGAAAGTGAGTTGTTGTCTCCAGCTTTTATTGCATTGAGGTTTATCTCTC
Source organism: Cheracebus regulus (assembly GCA_963574635.1). NCBI lineage: Eukaryota > Metazoa > Chordata > Mammalia > Primates > Pitheciidae > Cheracebus > Cheracebus regulus. Next base: position 121,795 of record CAUYQU010015627.1, on the reverse strand, counting down.
TTTTTAACACTAATAATATTCACTTTATATATCTGAGTGCTTCAGTGTTAAGTAAATACATATTTACTATCATTATATATTTATGCTTGATCAGTTCATTTATCATTATATAATGACCTTCTTTTTCTCTCTCTTCTTACAGTTTCTGTCTTGAAATCTATTTCCTCTGATTTAAGTATAGCTACTCCTGCTTTTTTTTTGGGTTCCCATTGGTATGGAATATCTTTCTTAATCTCTTTATTTTTAGTTTATAGTATTCTTTATAGGTAAAGTATGTTTCTTGTATGCAACAGATCAATGGGTTCTGTTTTCTTATCTGTTTAGCCACTCTGTCTTTTTTTATTGGAGAGTTTAGTCCATTGGCTTTCCTACTTTTTTTTTTTTTTTTTTTAATGAGACAGGCTCTCACTCTGTCACCCAGGCTGAAGTAAAGTGTCATGATCTTGGCTGACTACAACCTCCACCAGGCTCAAGTGATCCTCATACTTCAGCCTCCCCAGTAGCTGGAAACATAGGCATGCAACACCACATGCAGCTATTTTTTTTTTTTAGTAGTGATAGGGTCTCACCATGTTGCCCAGGCTGCAGTCCATTTACTTGCAATGTTATTATTGACAAGTAGGAATTTATTTCTGTCATTTGTTATATTTTCTAGCTCTTTTCTTCTCTTTTTTCCTGTCCTCCTTTTAGTGGAGGCAATTTTCTCTGATCATATAATTTAATTTATTGCTTTTTATTTTTTTGTTTATTTATTATATAGTTTTTTTTGAACATCCATTGCATTTTTTAATTTGAGGTTACTGTGAAGCTTGCAAATATTGTCTTATAACCCATTATTTTAAACTGATTGTAATTTAACACTGATTGCATAAACAAGCACACAAAGAAAACTAAGTAAAACTCTACACTTTAACTTTGTCTCCCTGCTTTTCACTTTTTGTTGTTTCTATTTATTTCTTATTGTGTAGTCTGTTTTGAAAAATTGTTGTTGTAATTATTTTTGATAGATTCATCATTTAGTCTTTTTAATTAAGATAAAAGTAGTTTATACACCATAATTACAGTGTTATAATAGTCTTTGTTTTTCTGTGTCCTTATTATTACCAGTGAGTTTTCTACCTTCAGTTGATTTCTTCTTGCCGATTAACATCCTTTTCTTTCAGAACAAGAGCCCTCTTTAGCATTTTTAGTAGGACAGGTCTGGTGTTGATGAAATCCCCTAGCTTTCATTTGTCTGGGAAGGTATTTACTTCTCTTTACTGCTTGAATAATATTTTCATGTGATATACTATTCTAGGGCAAAAGTACTTTTCCTTTAGCACTTTAAATATGGCATGCCACTCTCTCCAGGCCTGTAAAGTTTCCACTGAAGTCTGCTGCCAGATGTATTGGAGCTCCATTGTATATTCTTTTCTTTTTCTGCTTTTACAATCCTTTCTTTATCCCTGATCTTTGGGAGTTTATTATATACATTGAGTTAGTTTTATTTGGGTCAAATCTGCTTGGTGTTCTATAACCTTCTTGTACTTGAATGTTGACATCTTTCTCTAAGTTCGGTAAATTCTGTTATTATTCTTTTTACTAAACTTTCTACCCTAACTCTTGTTTTTTTTTATCTCTTCTTTAAGGTCAACAACTTTTAGATTTCTTGTCTATTTTCTAGATTTTGCAGGTGTGCTTTGTTTTTTAATTACCCTTTCTTTTGTTTTCTGTGACTGCATATTTTCAAACAGCTTGTCTTCAAGATCACTAATTCTTTCTTCTGCTTGATCAATTCTGCTATTAAGAGACTTTGGTGCATTCTTCAGTGTGTTGATTGCATTTTTCAATTCTAGAATTTCTGCTTGAGTTTTTAAAATTATTTTGATGTCCTTGTTAAATTTATCTGATAGAATTCCAAATTTCTTCTCTGTATTATCTGGAATTTCTTTAAGTCTCCTCAGCACAGCTGTTTTGAATTATTTGTCTGAAAGGTCACATATATAAATTTCTTCAGGATTGGTCCCTGCTGTCTTATTTAGTTCATTTTTTAAGGCCATGTTTTTCTGGAGGATTTGATGCTTAGAAATGTTCACCAGTGTCTGGATATTGAAAAGTTAGGCAGTTATTGCAGTCTTTACAGTCCGGGCTTGTTCGTGCCAATCCCTCTTGAGAAGGCCCTCCAGGCATTTGAAGGGACTTGGGTCTCAAGCCCAATAATGCTGTGGTTTTTGCAGACCCATAGAGGTAATACCTTGGTAGTCTTGTATAAGACCCTGAAAAATTCTCTGAATTACCAAGAGGAGACTCTTATTCTTTCCCCTTACTTTCTCCCAAACAGATGGAGTATCTCTCTCTGTGATGAATCTGCTGGAACTAGAGGTATGGTAATGCAAGCACTCATACAGCCACCATCACTGGGATTGGCTAGGTCAGACCTGAAGCCAGAACAGCACTGGGTCTCACCCAAGACCCACTGTAACTATGGCCTGGCTACCACCTATGTTCACTCAAAGCTCTAGGAATCTCTGATCAGTAAGTGGTGAAGCCAGCCTTCCCTTCATGGCAGCAAGTTCCCCTATGCCTTTGGTAGGGCCAGAGATGCTATCTGGGAGCCAGGGATTAGAGGAAAAAATTTAGAAGTTTGCCTGATATTCTATTCTACCATGGCTAAGCTGACACTAAAAAGATAATACAAAGTTCTTCCCACTATTCCCTTCCTTTTCTAGAGTCAGGGGAACCTCTTTTTGTGGCCACCACCACCACTGGCCCATGGGGGTTTCTGTCAGACCACCACTGATGTTTAATTAAATCTCAAGGGCTCTTCAGTTAGCTTGTGATGAATGCTGCAAGATATGGGATTCACCTTTCAGGGCAATGGGGTCCCCTCAGACCCAGGGCAGGCCTAGAAATGCTATCTAAAAGCCTAGGCCCAGACTTTGGAACCCCAAAAGATTGCTCGTTACTCTACTCTACCGTGGCCAAGCTGGCACCTGAGATATAAGACAAAGTCCTCTTTACTTTTCCCTTCGCTATTCTTAAACATAAGGAGTCGTTCACTGTAGCCACCACAGCTGGCAATGTTCTTAGTTATACCTGAAGTCAGTACATCTTAGAGTCCAAGGTCCAGGGAGTATCACCTAGGTATCATGGCTAGTTATTCCAGGGCTCTTGAGTTGGCAGGTGATAAATCTTGTCAGAACTGGGTCCTTCCTTTCAAGGCAGTGTGTTTCTTTTTGGCCAGGGTTGTGTCTAGAAATGTCATCCATGAGCCAGGCATGGAATGGGAGCCTCATGACTCTGCCCAGAACCCTATCCTACTGTAGCTGAGCTGGTATCCAAGATACAAAACAAAGTTCTCCTTATGGTTCAATTTCCTCTCCTTAAGTGAATGAAGGAGTTATTTTCATTGCTACAAGCTGCACTGCCTAGGGTTGGGGACTAGTGGCACAAGCACTCCCTTAGGTGCCCCAGCTGGTGACTTCCTAGTCAAGTGTCACCCCAGTTCTCTGGCTCTGAGCCCAACCCAGCACTAAGAATTGCCTAGGAATTGCAGTTCTTGTGTCTTAAACTGTCTTTCAAGTTTATATTGGTTTTAAGAGCACTTTGGCTCACAGTGGAATGGTTTGTTGAGAAACTCAAGTTCTGACCACTGAGGTGGGCAACATCTCTGACTACATCTAATTCAAATGCTCCCTCTGTGCACAGGTGCTGACTGAGCCCAGCATTGCTTTGTTCTCTGCTATAACAGGATGGTACTGAATTCAATGTAAAGTCCCCTAGTTGCTACATTCTCCCTCCTCCAAGTGTAGACTCTTCAAGCTGCAGGGGGATAGGAGAGGGGTGGTGTTAGTGATTCAAGGCTATCTCTCTGACCTTCTTCAATGTCTCGTTTAGTGATATGAAGTTAAAATCGGGTACTGTGATTTCTTACTTGATTCTTGTTTCTTGTGATGGTGCTTTTCTGTGTTAAAATGTGATGTTCCTCTGGGAGAAACAAATAGTGTAGGCTTCTATTTTGCAATCTTGTTCTACCTCTGAAACCTTATAATAAAAGACATTTATAAAAACATTCAATAATTACTTAATGAAAATAATAATTTGCTAATCTTCACATTACTTTTGCTCTGTAAGCTTTCTTTGACTTAATTTGGCCTTTTAGTAGAATGTATATATCAATAAAAGTTTTACTGTTTTGATAAGGGGAAGCTGTCCCACAGTAAACATCATCTTTATTTAATTTTTTGAAACATAGGTACTTTCATGCTTACTCCTTTAGTAAAGGGCAGGACCATGAAAACTCAATGGTAGAATGCTGTTTCATACTACCTTAAAATAGCAGTATGGACAGCACTTTTTACCTCTTTCCTGCAAAGTGTTACTGTCACATCATGAAAAGACCTGTCCAGTTTTTGGTTTTATTTGTGACTATAATCCCCTCCTTGGTGGTTCAAATGCATTATCTGAAATGTAGCAGAGCTGTGAGTTTGCACTGGAGCCAGTTTACTCTGTGATACATTAAAAGGTATAATCCAACTGAAATGTAAATCACTGTTGAAAACAAATTACAAATGGAGATAACAGCGCTGCAGTATAGCTCTAAGTATCAGAGAGACCATCCCAGACCTATTTCTTTCAGGTCCAAATTGCAGCCACACTGTTATCAAGAGTAATAGGGGGCTGCTAAGGCATGCTGTTGACAAGGGGACAGAAAACAGTGCTATTAATCCCAGGTCCTCAGTAGAAGAACACACACAACATTAACCAGCTGAATTCCAAAAGGCACACAGAAGGGAAGAGTGGCTTCTTTATGTGCTGTCACTATAATTGCCATAGATGCCCCACACAAGATGTCTTGTTAAAAATACTTTTAAACATCCCTTCATAATCAAAACTAACAATCCTAATTTCTAGTCCACTGAGAAAAAGAAAAAAAAAAAGAACTATTTCTTTATGACCATGATGAGCGCTCATTATTATTGCCATTGTTGTTATTATAAGTGAAGTTTGAGGTTTTAAGGAGTTGATGAGGAAAGGATTAATCAAATGTTTCTTTCCTTGACTTCTCTTTTCTCTTGGTAGAGTGTAATAAGAACTGATGTCTAGGATCATAGATTGATCCCTGGGGTGAAAGGATATCTAGAAAGGTTTCCATATCCTGGACTTCTATGGTTGATTAGCTGAATGAGTAGACCTAGCTTGTGAAATCCTAACTCTGAATGCCAAGCCTGAGCTTACTACAAACAAATGTGTAGGCTTATATGTGTATAGATGAGAGCCTTTTGGTTTATTGGTTTGGATGAATTTTTAGTGGAATTGCTTATATGACATATATGTCTTTAGAGAGCACATTAATACTTTATTTCTCCTATATGTAAATAAACCTGAGAAGATATAATTATTCTCTACTCAGTTGCTGGATCAACTACTTTAAAAATACACAGATTAAATATATTGCCTTCGCTTATTAAGAACTTTAAATGGGTTGCTGCATTACTCCCAATTTATTATTTTAGCATGAGAAGTTCTCAATGTTAAGGTTTCATCATTATAATTCTCAGCATCATCTACTTGTCCTACCAAAGCTCACCCTAAAATGCACAAGGCTCCTGGAAATACCCTTTTCCCATTTCTCTCAATCTATTCTTCCTATGAAATTCTTTATCAAATTGCCTGTCTTAGTTTCATTGAATGATCTTTCTATCACATCCATTAATCCATTCATCTTTTAGGTTAACATTTATTAAAGAGTATATACTTTCTGTTGTGGATAAAATTTGACATGAATAAAACAATGCAATTCTCAAAGTGCTCATGGTCTACTTGGAGAGGACAGGGTGGAGAACAAACACAATTCTAGTCCATTGCAATAAGTATGTTGGTAAAAATCTGTCTTCAGAACAATGCTGGCATTTACAATCATCCCAGCCCAGTATCTGATATTTTATTGCAGTTACTTAAATAGGTTACTACTCACTACACTGAACAAAATCTCTGGGAAAAATCTGGGCAAAAAGAGATTTTGTCCAGAGAATTTGTTCCATGGAGTGAGTAGTGGAGTTAATCTCAAAGTATCATTGGAACTGTTTTCAAATGGCTCATGACTCCTGAATTTAGGAATGAGGATCAATCAATGTGTGATATCAAGACCTTCATGTATAGCACTCCCCATCTCTGAAGGCATCTCTAAAACTCCTGAATTCACCAAACATGTGAACAATTTTGCTTTGAAATGGATCAGGTCTCATGGGCTAATGGCATCCCCTGCTTAAAACATGGAACATTATTGTGCACTCTGAATTCTCTAAGGACGGCAGCAGGGATTGTGGCGCCAAGCTGCTTAATAAAGTTACCAGAAATAAGAAAGGAAAGAAGAAAGGAAGCAAAAGAAAAGGAAGAAGAAATAGCCAGAACTCAAACTCAAAAATTCTCTTTCTCCATGACCTTGATAAATCAGCCTATCTTCTAGAATTTCTTTATTAGGTTGATTGGAAGGGATTGAGGTTATTTCTCAGATTAAATCTACTCCAACACACTATGGGCAAAGAAGTTTCTGAAAGCTTCCAGCAACTTTGGAAATATAGTTTTTATAAGTAGAATTAAAATATATATATATATATATAAGAAGATTATAAATGCATGGTACTGCCACCTAGGAGCATCTTTTCTTAGTTGTATATGACCTCTAGAATTTTTTCAGTGAATGCTAAGTGTTCTGTGTTTTAAAAATTTAAATTTGTGAGCATTTTCTTTGTGATGTGAACTTTGTTGATGCCGCTCTTTGTGCTATAAATTATTAGAGTAGTTTTGATTTTGTAGTTTGAATTTTATTGTATATGGCCTACAGAAGAGAAATGGTATAAGCGATAAGGTATAATTAGATTTCCTCCTGATGCATTTTATTATTTGTTGCAGAGTAAGACATGGCAATTCTGTGTAACAATTTTTAAAGTACTAAACCAGTTGAATATTAGCACATCAGAATCATATCATAACTGGCATCTCTGGAGCCACAGTCTGAAAGCAAGTGTGCTTTGACTGTCTTTAGCAGAAAAAAGAAATCACTTGTATCAAACTGTGGCTTATTTGGATGAGTACTTTTAATTACATTTGTATAAATGCAATATTTGCTTAAATAAGATGTAACTTTTACAGTGTTATTTTGCTAGACTTACAACTTGAATGTCTACATAATTAGTTGTTCAAACTCACTCATGAAGATGGAAAGAGTCGCTATTTTGAAACATGCAAGAATGACAGACATTAATCCTGGGCCATCCCAGCCAGACTGGCAGTATGACTGTCTTACCTCTAAGAGGCTTGAGTTGAGATTGTTTTAGTGGACAAAATCTCTCTGCTTACATACTCTGATGTATTCTGATTTTTGTATTTGTGTCGCTTAGGAACGGACACTCCAGCTATTTTTTGAAAATTCCATTAAGTTGCAGTTTCAATTATGTTAATAAATAATATTTATTTATTTATTTCATAAACACATTTACTGATTTCAGAGTTATTGCTTGGAACGAAAATTTTCATCTTTCATTACGCAATCTAGCTCCTATTGTCCCCAAATGGGGACATAACTGATAGGTATATTGAAAAACTTCAATTCAACATTTCCATTGTAATCAAAACTACTACCAATAATTCACATCTGAGGTTTCAAAATTTCCACATACCATTTATATAATGCTTTATGATTATAAAGTTTGGCAAAGTGCCATTTATTTATTTATTTGCAATGTTTTTATAGAAGAAATGCACGCACAAAACACTGAAGTGTTTTATCCAATTGGTGCTTTTATCCTCAGAAGTAACCATTTTTTCCTTTTCCACAACCTAAGATGTTTTAAAAGTATCAAGTATTTCTTGTAATGATCAAAGTGTTTAGTGATGTACACAAATGAAAGATAGCTTCTATTTCATTAAAAATTCAATTCAATCACAAAGGCAGCTGATAGCAAAAATTTGTAACAAGTTGGGCAATTCAAGAAGCTATATTAATGAATGCTATGAAACACAGGGATCATTTGTGTAAATGGAGTTGAAAAATACACCTGTTGTTTCCAGTCAGTGATAATAATCATATAGGATAAGGCCTGCTTTCTTAGTTCATGCCTATTAGGAAACAACTCTTCATTGTTACTTTGCATGTGGAAAGGGCTTGCAAATGGTAGGGGCTACAGGAAACGAAGCTGAAAGAATCATTTAGTGCAACTCTATACCCAGACAGGTGCCACTTTTAGACATTTTAATTAATCTCATTTGTTAGTTATACCTGTAAATCACACTGTTATCATTCCTGAACAAGGAATGAAAACCAGAAATTGTCACAGACTAAAAATAAAAGACCAAGTCTTCAAATGGAATAGCCATATAGATTTACTGGCTTCATTTCATGGCAGTACATTAGATCGAAATTAGATACCTGGAAAAATCCAAATTACAAGGAGATCTCTTGTTTCTTTATATCACATTGACAGGAAACATGGTTTAATATAGTATTCTAGGAAGGCTGCATATCCTATACTAATTGTGTGTGTGTGTATGTGTGTATGTGTAAGAGAAGAAAAATTTTGAAATTATAAAGAGTCCTCTGTTTTAGTATAGTAACAGTACTGCTGTACACTCAATCTAAGACTGATCCAAAGTCTTGTTAGAATATATCACCATGCATCTGGTTACAATGCTGTCCAGCATCTGAATGATGGAAAGATTAGCTAAGAATACCAACGGATTGAGAATAAAGAGGTTTTCAAGAGTATCCCAGCCTGGGTGGTGGTGGAGTAAGGCAGGTTCTATTTTTTTTAATGTGTCAATTAACCTATGAGTAGACAACGCTATAATAAGATCCCTGAATGAAAGTATGACTGAGTATGCTTAGGGATTAACTATATGTTCCACAGAGAGTTAAAAAAATGACAAAAAAAATCTAAACACCCCTTACTCTGCATCAAAACAAGCATATTCTGCCTTTTCAATCCAGCAACTTTTCTAGGTTTAGTATACTCTTCAACCCTAATGTTGACTAGACTCTGCATCAGCCAATATAGATGCATACTCATTAAAATCATACTGAAGCATTTGACATCAGCATCTCTGCAGGCTGGAACTTTGATTAAGGTAAAGCCAAATCCTATTTTAGTTTCGCACTAGTGAATTGGTATATGAAACAATGTCAAGTTTTAAAAAGCATTAGTAAGTGCTGTAGTTAACACAATAAAATCTGTTTTAAATTATTAAATGTTCTAAATTGTATTGTTATGATCACATTTAACAATGGCTGTTACCTAGAAAAATGTCTCAATAGAACTGGTATTGATTAATAGCTAAATTTGTGCCAAGTAAAAGACACACTAAGGCTGCTCTTTTTATCAAATCTGAATATTCAATTATTACCTTCTCATGTTACCATTTGTCTCTTTAAATCTCTAATTTAAGCAGCAAAATGTTCTATTTGACTCTTGAAGTTTCCCTTATTTAAGGCAATTTTACTATATTTATAAATGGGATACAAATAACAGATAAATATTAAAAAATATCATTTCAAAAATAATAAAAGACTATGAGGTAAGGAATTGTGACAGATGCTGTGGCTTAAACGTGTGAAAACACTACCAATAATCTTCAAATCAATGATTTTTAAAAACATTTTAGTAATATGAGCTATTTAACAATCTTATTAAACTATCTCCCACAAGGTAAATCAACACCCTTTATTGTATAAGGTTCCTTTTCTAGCAATTGATTCTCTACATTCAAACTATAAGAATAATCTTTACTTTTGAATTTCTTAATAAATTATTGACCATTTTCAGATTTTGAAATTTACATACACTGTGCAAATGAACTAAAATTAAATATTATTTTTGTCAGATACAAATTTCAATGAGAAGGCTTTTATTGTTTAAGGAGAAGATGCATTTGAAATTAGGGGTTGGTCATTGCTAAGGAAATGAGCTTTAGCATTAGATCAATTTAGATGCTTTGGTCTAGGATCAGAAACATTTGGTATATTAGCTATGAGAATTCTATAGCAGTAAACTGAATCAAAGTCCCCCTAGCTGAGGTTGCAGGTGAGAGTAAGGTTCAGGTAAAGAACCACGTGAAATCTGCATGTCCATTCGAGTTTATTACTTCATTAAAGCATTGTTTCTTTTGTCTGCAACTTAGGATTTACAGCCTGCATTGCAGATGTGAATGTTGTGTGAAGACTTTGCCATGTCCTGATAGAACACTCACAATAGAAGCCTCTATGGATAGAGTCACTAGTCTCCTTCTGAGTAATGCCTCTTGGCTGGTGACTAGGGCCCTGGTTAAAGAGGAAAAAATAGACCAGGTGGCCATGCCAACCATGCTGCTTATCAATAACAGAATGTTCATTTGATTCATGTTACCATAGGTCTTGCATGTCCAGGAGCACTCACTCATCAGGTACATAAAATGTTATATAGGTGATGAAACTGGAGCCAATCAGACAAGCACATGAAGTATGCTAGAGCAATTGGACCGCATTCCCACTGTGCCTATTCTTGCCTCTTGGTTATCCTCCTCCAATGTACCCATCTAGACTCATCAGGTGTTTCATATAACTCTCTGAATAAAGAGTAAAAATATCTGGCATGGGTTACAGGTGATGGGCATTATAGGATGATGATGTAAAGGTGTTGCATTATAACGTCATCTATTTATGAAAAATAAGGTAGGATGGAGATTCACCCCCTGGGTAGAACATCAACTTTATCTTATATCTTATAGTTTATATTACACTCTAAGGAGACGCTGAAGTATAGAGCTACATGAATTCATAAAATGTGGCAAAGAGTGTGGTTAGACAATTTAGAGATCTGGAAGGGGCAACACTGGTGGGTTGATGATGAAGAGGAGGAGGAAGAGGCACGTGGATGGAAAGCTAGGAGCAGTCTCCAAGTGTAAGAGCCTTTGTGCCTGCTGTGACAGCTCACCTAAGGGCTCCCACTGAAAAAGAGGCTCCTCAGTATCCATGAATATGTTAGTCCAACTGTAGATGCCTGAGAGTGCAATATTTGCTCAATTGTCCATAATGACAGAGAAAGAAACTAGAGAGGCCTGAGTGATCAGCGGGGAACTAGGGCTGCTGCTATGTTGTAGGGGTAAGGTGACTTGAGGATGGAACAAAATTGAACTCCTGGTATTTTCACTTGTACTAACATTATTCAGAGATAAAGTTAGTGGAAGATGATGGCTACTCTACAGCAGAAAGATCACTAAGGAGTCACCTAACTCAGAAATGAAACAATGGATCCCCTCAGAGAAGTCATGTAGTCATATATATCAACCATGGCCATCTGGGAACCAAATACTTCAGTGTCTGTCTATAGTTTCTTTCTTTCATATCACACACACACACACACACACACACTTGCAGTTTTAACTTGAGTGTGTTGGTGGTAATTAAATTTGAAATTGTTGTCCAAAGATGACAGAATTTTAAGACTTGATTTTAGTCTCAATAAAATGAGAAATAGACATCACCAGGAATCCTGGGTTTGGTGCTAGTAGCTGGTCACATTTTGTTGGTCTCCCTCTGAGGAGAGGATGAATGTATTTCCATTTCTATAAGGGAGAGCTACATTATGTTGGGTGGAAATGCTTTTGTTTGGATGAGGAACTATGGGAAGAAGGGTATGGACATTAGGTCACAGAAGAAATGCTTTGTGCACGTATTCCATCCTTGTGGCCACTCAGCATACGTACTCCCATCACAGGCAATGATGATGGAATTCAGGCCCACTTCACTACAGCATAAGCACTCAGAGACGCTCATTTTCCCAACCCCCTGGTCACCCAGGCAACACATGCGCATTTTACTTCTATCCACAGACATGAAATTTTAGATACTGACCCAAGGGTATGGAGACAGTTTAAATTTATTCATGATACCAGGGTCAAGGCTCTTGAAGCCAAGAATGCCAGGCCAGTGGCAATGTTCTAATCTGATTGCTACAATGGCATGAACTTGGTTGTGGTTTATGCCATCTAGTCGTTCTTTTGCTTACCAGATCTTTTAGCTTTATTTTGCAGTGTTTGCGGGGGTCTTCAGATTCTTCTCATAGATAAATGATAATTTTTAATTAACTTTGATTCAAGCAAGAAAGTAGACTTTCATTATTAATCCCTGTTTCACTCCCTTCCTCTTTTTTCCTTTCCTTTTCTTTCTTTTCTTTTCCATTTCTTTCATATCTCCCTCCCTTCCTTCCTTTCCTTCCCTTCCTTCCCTCCCTTCCTTCCCTTCCTTTCTTCCTTCCTTTTCTTCACTCCTTCTCTTCCTCCCTCCCTCTTTCATCTTTCCCCTTCCTTTCCTCTTTTCTTCCACCTTCCAGATTTTCCATTTCTTTTTGTGAATAACAGTGTTTGATTCAGTGAATTCTCAACTCACAAGCATAAAATAGATATGTTTTTCCAATAACTGCTTTTATTAATGAAATTATAAAACTTCAATTTTTCCAAGTATTATACTTTTTTGTTAATTGCCTAACAGCCTCAGCTTCCCTATTAAAACTCAGCCCCTGGTTTGAATGCGAGCAGTTCTAAAAATGTGCTATTTCCTGTCATTTGATCTTTAAGTATAATCTATCTGTTTCTCACCAACCAAATGTGGCAGAGATGCAAGTAGAAGCTTGGGCTTCCTAACTGTGACTGCACATATGGAGTTTTGTTCTTCCAAACCGGAAATCCCACAAGTGGGGCAAACACTGCAATGTTAGTTGTGTGAGCTCTGGGCAATTAATAGTAAAAATCAAATGATGGGAAGGGGTCTGAAGTGAAGCATAATTCAACATTAGACTCTCTGTGAATATACCTGACTCAAAAAAACAAGGACGACTAAAATTACTGGGTTTGAGATCAGTCCTGTGCCTCAGAGAGATGACGAGCTCAAGGAACAAAGAGACTTTCCATGGATTCCTCGTTGGACAGCCAGTGCTTCCTATCTGATAGGACCTCTGCCTTCTTTCAACTATGGGATTGCTGTAAGTAGGCATTCTAGCAATCTCACATGGGCCCTCATTAACAAAACAAAATAAACAAAAACATGAAAATCCATGAAAGAGGACACAAATTCATATAATGAAGATTGGTCTGAAAGAGTTGAAATAAAATACTTGAATCTTAACGCAAAGAATAATTTTAGGAATTAAAAAAATATTACTTCCTTACTACAAAAATAAGCAATGGAATAGAAGGTGAGGATGAATTATTTTTCACCTGAATTAATTATCTGGGACACAAACTGTAAGAAATAAATCAAGATACTCAGAAAAAATATGAAGTGGTATTAGTCATGGGAGGTAGGTTTATTATCAGACTTTATGCAATGCTAGAAGGTATAAGTGGACAACAGAATAAAGATAATGTGACCTAAGAATTTTTCAACTAGATGATATTTTCCAAGGAGAAGGAAAACATATTAGAGAACATACTAGATATCAGTAAATGTGTTACACTTGTAACAAATTTGAGGAAAATACTCAGGAAAGAACACTAATTAAACAGCAAATGAACCAGGATACAGACTTGCTCAAACATTTTATCCCAATAGATAAGAACAAGCTGTCAGGGATTTTGAAAAATTAGTGCTCAATAAGAACTCTTGAAATAGAACAGCGATCCTTTAAGGAAAAAATTATAATAGTACAGAAGAAAGTGTGCTAAACCATCTGAGCTTTCCTCTTTTTGAGGAGTTGGAGACAAGGCAGGAAAAATGAAAGCAGCTAAATGTCTCATTTCTTAGGAAGTTATTATTCTTTAGAAATTGCTTATTAGGGAAAAGGATTGGGATTGAGAAAGAAGAGCACTTTCATTGGTGAAGAGTATATCTTTATAGGGAAAATACTTCCCATGTAGTACTCAAACAGTGGAGATATATGTGTTAATTATAAAGGAAATGTAACAATTAATTAAATAAAAAATGTATGAAATTTCAAAATTAACAAGAGGAAAGTGGAATGAACAGAAATTTGATCAAACAAGCAAATATAAGGACAATGATATGTAAACAGGAGAAGGAAAAACTGCCAGAATTGGTTTTAATTAATTTAGTTGTATTCTACATATAAGACACACACTCAAAAATAAATGATACTTGTGGTTGAAAATAAAATTATAAGCATATAGGATTTAAACAAATCTAATTAAAAAGGCAGAATGGTATTGTTAATATCAAACAAAATGAATTTAAAGCTAAATGACCTAAAACATTAAAAAGATACGTTATACTGCTGTTTCATATGATCCCAACATTGTGCAGTGCTATTCCTATGTGACAAAACTCATTGATTCATTCCACTAACTTCCATTCAAGAAATATTTATGAAATATATCTATGTGCTAAAAACAGATACTGGAATTAAAATAGATAACAGTCGTTTCCACCTGGGCCTTATGTTTAAGAGGAAAAAAAAAGAAGACACAAAATCACAAGCTAGTATGTCACAAAAGTATATCAGTTACATGAACAACAACAACAATAAATATAGAGACTTTGATTAATATAACAGTATTGAGGAGCATCAAAACATCATTTTCAAAGTTGGCCAGGTTTATATAGAGTTTTCATTAGCTATTTTTGTTTGTTTCTGCAATCAGTGTTAATTTACCATCAGTTTTAAATAAGGAGTTATAAGACAGTATTTGCAAACCTCACAATAATCACAAGTCAAAAAAAAATACAATGGATACATATGAAATAAAAAGCAAGAAATTAAATTATAACATCAGAGAAAATCGCTTTTCCCTAAAAGGAAGACAGGAAAAAAGAAAAGAAGGAAGATAAGAACACAAAACAACCAGAAATCAAATAACAAAATGGCAGGAGTAAGCCCTTAGTTATCAATAATAACACAGAATGTAAATGGACTAAAATCTCTATTAAAAGGATGTAGAGTGACTGAATAAATAAAAAAAAAAACAAGACCCAAGGATCTATTGCCTACAAGAAACACACTTAACATATAAAGCACACATAGAATGAAAATAAAGGGATGGAAAAAGATATTCCATGTCAATGGAAACAAAAAATAGAATACAGGTATCTGTATTTACATCAGACAAAATAGACTTCAAGAGAAAAATCTTTATAAAAAACAAAAATCTTCATTATATAATGATAAAGGGGTCACTTCAACAACTGTAAATTATATATATATATATATATATATATTTATTTATATATATATATACCTAATACAGGAGCACCCAAATATAAAAAGCAAATATTATTAGAGCTAAAGAAAATTCACTCCAATACAATAATAGTTGGAGCTATTGGATAGATAGCTCCTCACTCTCAGCATTGGGCAGATCTTCCAGACAGAGAATCAACAAAATATTGGACTTAATCTGTAGCATAGACCAAATGGAGATAATTGATATTTACAGAACGTATCATCCAATGGCTGAGGAATGCATATTTTCTCCTCAGTACATAGATTATTCTCAAGGATAGAGCATATATTAGCTCACATAACAAGTCTTAAAACATTCAAAAAATTTGAAATAATATCAGGCATCTTCTCTGACCACAATGGGGTAAAACTAGAAATTAATAACAAGAGGAATTTTGGAATCTACACAAAAACATGAAAGTTAAAGCAAATACACCTGAATGACCAGTGGGTCAATGAAGAAATTAAGAAGGAAATTTAACTTTATTTTTTTAAACAAATGACAGTGGAAACACAACATACTAAAAGTTATGGGATACAGTGAAAGCAGAACTAGAGGAAAATTTATAGGTATAATTGGCTACATCAAAAAATAAAAAATGAAAAACTATAGATAAATAACCTAACAATGCCCCTTAAAGAACTGGGAAAGCAAGAGCAAACCAAATCCAAAATTAGTAGAAGAAAATAAGATCCCAGAAGAAATAAATTTCAAATCAAATTTGAAATAAGGAAAATAATACAAAAGATCAATGACATGAATGGCAATATATTAGAAAACCTAAAATAAATGGATAACTTCTTAGACACTTACAATCTATCAAGATTGAACCATGAAGAAATCCAAAATCTGAACAGATCAATAACAAGTAATGAGATTGAAGCCATAATAAAAATTATCCCAGTGAAGAAAAACTCAGACCTAATGGCTTTACTGTTGAATTTTACCAAACATTTAAGGAATAACTAATACCAATCCTTCTCAAACTATTCTGAAAAATACAGGAGGGAATACTTCCAAATTCATCCTATGAGATCAGAATTACCCCAATACCAAAATCAGACAAAGACATTTAAAAAAAAAAAAAGGAAGGAAGTTACAGGCCAATATCCATGATGAATATTAATGCAAAACTCCTCCACAAAATAAAGCAAACCAAATTCAACAATACATTAAAAATATCATTTATTGTGAATAAGTAGCATTTATCTCAAAGATGTAAGGATGGTCCAATACATAGTATGATACATAATATGAACATAATGGAGAACAAAAACCATACATTCATTTCAATTGATGCTGAAAATCCATTTGACAAAATTCAACAGTCCTTCATAATAAAAATCCTAAAAAAAAGGTATAGAGGGAACATCCCTTGATATAATAAAAACCATATATATGACAGAGCTACAGCTATTATTACACTGAATGGAAACAAAACTGAAAGCCTTTACTCTGAGATATGGAATGAACAAGGATGCCCCCTGCCACCACTGTTGCTCAGCATATTTCTAGAAGAGCTAGCTAGAGCAATCAGACAAGAGAAAGATACAAAGGACAAAATCTCCCTGTTAAGCCCCATAGGCCCCCAAAGCTCAGTGTATCCCTCACTGGGGGTGGAGCACAACTCCCTAGTCGGGGAGGTAGCATGATTAGTAGCACCTGGACCCAAATGGTTCATCAAAGCAATAACAAACCAGAGATCGCATTGAGGGGCAGTCAGAGACCAAGGGACCACATCGTTTCCAGCTACAGACCTTGTGAGACACCAATGTGGGAAACTATGTGAGATCAGCTAGCATTAAAATAAAATCAATTACTATGTGCCAAGCACAGAGCGTGGAGCCTTTGCCTCAAAACCCTAAGTGTTACCAAGCCCTATGGGGGTTTGTGTGGGAGGCAGTCTCAAAACTTTAAGATTCCCAGATAACAGCATTAGCATCACCTGGGAACTTGTCAGAAATCTAAGTTCTCAGCTCCAACCACTGAATTAGGCACTCAGGGGCCAGGCCCAGTAGTCAGTTTTAAAGAACACCTCTCCTGTGTGATTCTGATGCTAGCTTCAGTCTTAGAATCACTGATCAAGTCCTGTTTTAATAACTGGGGGAACAACTGGGGTTCAGAGAATGTGCCACTTACACAAGGTCATAACTGTTAAATTGCTAGCTGGGTTTTAAGTCCAGTTTTGTAGGTTCTAGAAACAAGGCTTATATATAGGCCTTCCCATTTTGGGATTGGAGAAGGAATCTTAAGAATCCCAGAAAGGAGGAGAAGAGTCAAGGAAAGCCCTTTTGCAGAGAAAGCTGACCCAGACCTTAGGTCCCTCGATTCTTTGCCTCCCTAGCAGCCAGACATCCAGGGTGGCTCACACTGTCACCCCATACACCCCACTGGAGGCTGGAGGGGAAGCCACAGCACTGTTGGGCTTCATGACAGTGACCTGCGTCATTCAGAAGTAGGAGGCATGCAGGGCCCTCCCCCTGACACAAAATACACAACTTGGAAATACTAGCAAGTATAGCCTCTAATATGCTGTTAAATTCAACAGAAAATTGCACACCACAAATGCATGAAAACAGGAGCTAATGGGCAGGCATGAATGGTCCAAGCCTGCCCAGCAGGTGGCCCATTGCTCAAACAGACATCCACATCTGTGACAAGTTGCAGAGCCAGTCCAGCGGGTCTGGGGTTCCACCCTCCCTGGACTACAGGTCAGCTGTCAGTTGATAGTAACTATTTGGCTTTGTTTCTAGGTTCTTTATTCTGTTCCATTAGTCTATGAAACATTAGTCTATATTAGTTTATTAGTCTACTTTTATACTGTATCCTGCTGTTTTATTTACCATAGCTTTGTAGTATAATTTGAAGTCAGATAATGTGATGCCTCCAGATTTGTTCTTGCTTAGAATTGCTTTGCCTGCTTGGGTTTTTTTTTGGATCTGTACGAATTTTAGAATTATTTTCTCTAATTCTGTATTAGATGATGTTGGTATTTTAAAGAAATTGTGTTGAATCTGTAGATTGCTTTGGGCAGTATGGTCATTTTCAGAATAATTGATTCTTCCAATCCATGAGCACAAAATGTATTTTCATTTGTCCCCTGTGTCATCAATGATTTTTTTCAGCAGTGTTTTGTGGTTTTCCCTGTAGAGATCTTTTATGTCTTTCAAGTACAGTCCTAGGTATTTTATTTTGTGCAACTATGATAACAGAGATTGAGTGGTCAATTTTATTTTCAGCTTGGTTGTTGTTGGTGTATAGCAGTTCTACTGATTTGTGTACATTGATTTTCTATGAGACTTTACTGAATTTATTTATAAAAACTAGGAGTCTTTGGGAAGGGTCTTTAGGGTTTTCTCCATATGTGATAATAACATTGGTGAACAGAGATAATTTGACCTCCTGTTTTCCAATTTGGGGAAATTTATTACCTTTTCTTTTCCAATTGCTCTGGCTGGAACTTCCAATACTATGTTGAATAGAAGTGGTGAAAATGAGCATTCTTGTCTTGTACCAGTCTTTAGGGGGAATGCTTTCAACTTTTTCCTGTTTAGTATGTTGTTGGTTGTGGGATTGTCATATATGGCTTTTATTATTTTGAGGTATATTACTTCTGTGACTAGTTTGTTAAGAGTTTTAAAAAAATTGTATTTGGACTTTGGGGTACATGTGCACATCCTACATCCTGCAGGATTGTTGCTTAGGTACATACATGCCATGGTTGTTTACTGTCTCCATCCCTGCCACCCTGTCACCTACATCGGGCATTTCTCCCGGTGTTATCCCTCTCCATCCTCCCTGAACCCCCTTACCGTCCTCCGCCTCCCCTCCCTTTCACTCCCCAACCTAGCCCTGTGAGTGTTGTTCCCTTCCTTGTGCCCAAGTGTTTTCATTGTTCATCACCTGCCTATGAGGGAGAACATGTGGTGTTTGGTTTTCTGTTCTTGTATCAGTTTGCTGAGAATGATGGTCTAAATACATCCATGACTCTGCAAAGGACACGGACTCATCATTTTTATGGCTGCATAGTATTCCATGTATGTGCCACAGTTTTTTTTTTGTCCAGTCTGTCATTGATGGGCATTTGGGTTGGTTCCAGGTCTTTGCTATTGTAAACAGCGCCGCAATGAACTTACGTGTGCATGTGTCTTTATAATAGAATGATTTATAATCCTTTGGGTATATACTCAGTAATGGGATTGCTGGATTGCTTGAGGGTTTTTATCATAAAGGATACTGGATGTTACTGACTACTTTTTTGCATTTATGAAGATGATTATTTTTGTTTTTAATTTTAATTTTTGTTTTTAATTCTATTTATGTGGTGAATCACGTTTATTGACTTGCATATGTTGAACTATCCCTGCATCCCTGTGATGAAACTCTGCTGATCATGGTGAATTATCTTTTTGATGTGCTGTTGATTCAATTTCCTAGTATTTTATTCAGAATTTTGGTGTCTATGTTGATTACTGGTCTGTAATTTTCCATCTTTCTTTCTTTCTTTCTCTTTCTTCTTTCTTTCTCTTTCTTTCTTTCTTTCTTTCTTTCTTTCTTTCTTTCTTTCTTTCTTTCTTTCTCTTCTTTCTTTCTTTCTTTCTTTCTTTCTCTTGTTTCTTTCTTTCTTTCTTTCCTTCTTTCTTTCTTTCTTTTTCTCTCTCTCTTTCTCATTATTTTTTTGGGTTCCCTCTTTTTCAACGTTTTGAAATAGTTACAGTTGATTGATACCAATTATTCTGTGAATATCTAGTAGAATTCAGCTGTGAATCCATCTGGCCCTAGGATATATATATATATATTTTTTTCTGTCAATGTTTAAGTTACTGATTCAATCTTACTGCTTGTTATTGATCTGTTAAGGATTTCTATTTCTTACTAATTTAAGCCAGGAGGTTGTATGTTTCCAGGAATATATTTGCATAGAGGTGTTTCTAGTAGACTTTTAAATAATCTTTTGTATTTCTGTAGTGTCAGCTGTAATATCTCCATTTTCATTTCTAATTTAACTTATTTGAATCTTCTTTCTTCTTTTTTTGGTTAATCTAGCTAATGGCCTATCAATTTTGTTTATCTTTTCAAAGAGCCAGCTTTTCAGTTCATTGAGCTTTATTTTTCTTGTTTTAATTTCATTAAGTTCTGCTCTGATCTTTGTTATTTCTTTTCTTTTGTTAGTTTTAGGTTTAATTTGATATCTTGTTTTTCTAGTCTCTTGAGGCATAATGTTAGTTTGTTGATTTGTGATCTGAGAGAGTCTGAAAGAGACTTTTTAATGCAGGCATTTAGTACTATAAACTTTCCTCTTAGTATTGCTTTTGCCATATCTCAGAGGTTTTGATAACTTGTGTCACTATTTTTATTCATTTTGAGGAATTATAAAGTTTCCATCCTAACTTTGGTATTAACCCACAAAATCATTCAGGATTGAAATTTCCATATATTTCTATAGCTTTGAGTGTTCCTTTTGGAGTTGATTTTTTAATCTATTGTGGTCTGAGAAAATACTTAATATAATTTTGATTTTAAAAATTTATTGAGACTCGTTTTGTGGCCTATTATATGATCTATCTTAGAGAATGTTCCGTGTGCTGATGAGAAGAAGTTATACTTTGAAGTTAATGGGTAGAATGTTCTATAAATATCTATCAGTTTCATTTGTTCTGGAGTACAGTTTAAATCCAGATTACCAGACCTCAAACTATCCTACAAAGTTGTTACCACCAAAACAGCATGGTACTGGGATAAAAACAGACATATAGACTAATGAAGGAGAATAGAGAGCTTATAAATTAAATCACATATCTGCAGCCAAGTGATTTTTGACAAAGGTCTCCGGAACACTCACTGGGAAAAGGAAAGTAACTTCAATAAATTGTACTAGAAAAACTGGATATCCACATGCAGAGGAATGAAACTAGACCCCAGTTCTCACACTACACAAAAATCAATTCAAAATGGAAAAGAGATCTAATTGTAAGACCTGAAAACATAAAATGTCTAAAAGAAAACATAGAAAAATGCCTCAGGATATTGGTTAGCAAAAATATTTTATGACTTTTATAAGACCTCAAAAGCACAAGCAACAAAAGCAAAAACAAATAAATGGAATTCTACCAAACTAAAATACTTCAATACAGAAAAAGAAACAATCAACAGTATGAAAAGACAACCTACAAAAGGGTTGATATAATATTTGCAAATTATTCATCTGACAGGAGATTAATATCCAGAATATACACAGACTCAAACATCTCAACAGCAAAACAAAAACAAAAACAAAAACAAAAAAAACAAAACAAAACCCTGAAACAATCCAATTTAAAAATAAGGAAATGATCTGAACACACATTTCACAAAAGAATACATACAAATGGCCAAAAAATAAATGATAAAATGCTCAACATCATTAATTATCAGAGAAATAAAAAGAAAAACCACAAGGAAGTATCATTTCACCCAAGTTAGGTTGGCTATTATCAAAAATAATAATTAATAAGAAGGACGTGGAGAAAAGAAAATTCTTATACACTGTTGGTGGTAATGCAAACTAGTACAGTCGCTGTGGAGAAGGGTATGAATGGTTCTCAAAAAATCACAAATAGAACTACCATATGATTCAGCAATTCCTACTACTGGAAATTTATTAAAAACATTATTCTATTGAAGAGACATCTGCACCCCCATGTTCGCTGCAGCACTATTCACAATAGCCAGGATATGCAATCAACCCAGGTGTCCCACAGCAGGTGAGTAGATATAGAAAATATGGCATATACACACCATGGAATTCTACTCAGCCATAAAAAAGAATAAATCCTGTCATTTGCAGCAATATGGGAGGAACTGGAGAACATTCTGTTAAGTGAAATAAGTCAGGAACAGAATAAACACAACATCTTCTCACTCATATGTGGAAGCTAAAAAAAATTGATCCCATAGAAGTAAAAAGTAGAACAGAAGATTCTAGAGGCTGGGAAGGGTAAGGGGAAGACACAGATGAAGAAAGATTTGTTAATGAATTTAAAACTACGGCTAGAGAGGCAGAATGAGTTCTATTGTTTTATATCACGTAAGAATGACTATGGTTATGATGTGGTTGGCTGTGTCCCCACCCAAATCTCATCTTGAATTGTAGCTTCCATAATTCCCTCATGTTGTGGGAGGGACCCAGTGGGAGATAATTGAATCATGGGAGCAGTTTCCCCTATACTGTTCTTGTGGTGGTAAGTCTAATGACATCTGATGATTTTATAAAGGGCAACCCTTTTTGCCCGACTCATTCTCCTTTGTTTGCTGCTATGTAAGGTGTCTTTCACCTTCTGCCATGATAGGGAGGCTTCCCCAGGCAAATGAAACTGTAAGTCTACTAAACCTCTTTTTCTTACAAATGGCTCAGTTTCAGGTATATCTTTACTAGGAGCATGAAAATGGACCAATACAGGTTAACAAAAATATATTATTTAAATTGCTGGAAGGAGGATAGTGAACATTCTCAACACAAAGAAATGATACGTGTTTGAAATTATATGTATTGAAACTTCACTATGTAACTCCAGAATTTGCAAAAATTATTATCTGTTAAGTAAAATAATACTAAAAACCATTAAAATTAACAGAGAAGAGTAATTGCCTGAGATAACCAAGAAACATATAAAAAAATTATAACAAGGAGTGACTTGGAATAAGAACATACTAAAAGATATTATAATCAAGTCAGTATGATACTTGTGTTAGACTGAATAAGTACCTTACTTAAATGGAATCAAGAATTAGATACAAACATATTTGAAATTTAATGTACAATTAAAATAGTAGTTTAATTGAGAAAAAGAAACCTAAATGTTCCTAAATAATGAGCAAGATATTCTTAACTATATATTAAACCCAGAAGCTATGTAGCTATACAAAATCATAACTGTCTTGACTATGTTTATACATTCAAACATATTGTATATAATGTATATGTGTATATATATGTATATGTATATATATATAATGGCAAAAATTATCACAAGTGAAATCAATAGACAAAATACAGATTTGAAACAAAACATTCCTAAGACAAATAGGAGAAAAGGAGAGTTCTTAAAAACCAAGAAGTAAATAAAAATAAACTAACCTAAAATGAACAAGGATATAAATAGACAATTCAGACAAAAGCAGGTGAGTTCAGGGTAGTATGGCAGTTGGCTGAAGAGAAAAATTCAAAGATCAAATTGCATTGGTCCCAAATCACATGACCTTAAATTTCAAAAGTAGCCGCTAAGTGCAAATTACAATAACAATGTTACTGTTTATAACAACAACAACAAAAAAAACCTAAAAAAATAAAAATAGCAAAAATATTTTTGGCAGATAGGTGGAAAAAACATTTCACTACATTGCTGTTGAAGTGAATTCTTAATGTCTTTTGTCAAAAACAACATGACTATCAAAATTATGTAGTATAAAAATAACAACAGCATTCTGGACTTCTGATTTTCAGTCCAATAGTAAGGATCTTAGAAGTCTTCACTCCATCTCAATAAAGACTAAAAAGCTGAAAAAACTGAAAACTCAATCACTCTTCTTACATCCCTCAGGTAAGTGAAGTCACAATGCAAACTACTAACCCCATATTAGAGAGATACACAGGTGGATACAGAATATTAGAAACTTTCACAAGAGCTAGTGACAGAACAGGAAAACCAGTACAGTAATCAACATATAGCTAGAAGGTCAGTGTTGACAAGTCTGAGACATTAAAAACACCAGGAAGACTCGGTCATTGGCAAGCCCTAACACATGTGAGTTTTATCTCCTAGGCTCTACCAGGTCCTCATAGTGAATGTCGGAAAAAAATCCTCTCGGGCTTCCTTCTGGCAGAGAAGAAGAAAAGAAACCATTTGGAAATAAGCCAGAGCATACTGTTCTTCTTAACAGTCCTGCCCTCAGGAGAAACTATTTTACCAGAGCCTAAACTATTGGGGTTTTGCCAGAGTGTAACCTAGCTGGGGGAAGGGAAGTACTCAACTTCAGCCCTCTCCAGCCTTCAAAGTGGAGAAAAAGAAATAAACAGCTCCCTCCAGCCATCCTGTTGCACATAAAGAGAAAAAATGAACAAACAAACAAAAGAAAACCTAAGAGGCACTGGTGAAGTTTACAGTCCGGGGCTTCAGGCTCACCAAAAGACTAAGACCTTTATAGGCTTATAGAACACTTCCCCAAACACATGCACCGTACCCCCACATTCCTGAAGGTGTCTTTTGCAGCAGTTCCTTTACCTAGAACATTAGGTGTAGCTATTGAGGAGAAATTACAGAAATACTGAAAGGGAAAACACTCTGAAGAGACTGAGCAAACATCAAAACCAGAGTCAGATAAAGCAGGAGTTTTAGAATTATCACATCAGGAATTAAAAAACAAAACAAAAGAACGCTAACTATGCTAAGAGGTTTAATGGAAAAAGTAGACAACATGAAAGAAAAGATGAATAATGTAAAAAGAAATATGACGCTTCTAAAAACAAACAAGAAAGGCTAGAGATGAAAAACTCTAACAGAGAAAGAAAGCCTTTGATAAGCTATAATGTAGACTGAACATTGCTCAAGAAAGTATCTTTTAGCTTGACGATCTATCCATAGAGACTCCCAAAACTAAGAAGAAAAGATAAACTGAAAAAAAAACAAAAACAAAAACACAGACTAGAACAAAATATTGAACTTACTGTGGGGCAATGTAAAGGCTGTAGTTATAGAATACCAGAAGGAGAAGCATATCATATTCAAACTTCATAAGACTAACTATAAAGAAAACAACTTAAGCAAAGCAAGAAAAAAAATCAAACAGACAAAAACAAAAAATACCTTACCTACAGAAGGGCAAAGATAAAAATCTTCTCCCCAGAAACCATGCAAGCAAGAAGAGAGTGAGTAAAAGATTTACAGGACTGAGAGAAACCACCACCTAGTAGTCAGTACCTTGTACAATTATTCTTTGTAAATAAAGGAAAAATAAAGATATTTTCAGACAAATTGAGGGTATTCATTGCCATTAGACCTGTCTTGCAAGACATGTTAAAATAAGTTTTTCAAAGAGAATGAAAGTAATATGGGAAAAAA
Source organism: Cheracebus regulus (assembly GCA_963574635.1). NCBI lineage: Eukaryota > Metazoa > Chordata > Mammalia > Primates > Pitheciidae > Cheracebus > Cheracebus regulus. The sequence goes on along the minus strand of CAUYQU010015627.1, from coordinate 96,512 downwards.
ACTTAAATCTAAATAAAGAAAGGAGGCGCATCAGAGAAGGACTAAACAAAAGTAAAATAAAAACTTCTATATTTATTACTCTAAACTGATCTAATAGGTTACAGTTTATTCAAAATAATAGTGACAATGGATTCAACTTTATATGTATACACACATACACACACATACATATGCTTATATGTGCTATGCAAAATGGACAGCAATGATACGTAAACGGGAGGTGGAAATTAGTATTATTTTTTCATTAAAGTTACTTCCACTATCCACAAAGCATTTTAGTGTTACTTGAAAGTGATCTTGGAGTAGCTGTAAATGTATATTGCAAACTCAGAGCAACCGCTAAGTGAAAACAAAGGTAAGTATAATAGACAGGCTAATAAAGGAGACAAAATAGAATTATATAAAACATTCAATTAAAACTATAAAAAGTAGGCAGATAAATATAGGAAAAAAGAACAATAGCAATACATAAAAACACTAACAAATATGGTAGATATTAATTAAAATATATCAAAGATTATCTTAAATGTCAATGGTCTAAACTTACCAGTTAAAAGACCAAAAAATGTCAGAGTGGATTAAGAATCAAGACCCAAATATATGTTGTCTAGCAAAAACTCATCTTAGTTATAAAGACACATATAGATTAAAAGTAAATGGATGGAGAATAATATAACACACAAACATAAATTGAAAGAAAGTTGGAGTAGTGATGTTAATTTTAGACAGAGCAGACTCCAGAGCAAAGAAAGTTACTCAGCATAAAGAGGTGGACTACATAATGATAAATGGGTCAGTACTTTAATAAGATATGATAATCCTTAATGTCTATGTGCCTCACACCAGAGAGTCAAAATATCTGAAACAAAACTGATTAACTGCAAGGAGAAATAGATGAATCCACTATTATAATTGGAGACTATAACACTCCTCTATCAGTAATGAACAGATCAGGCAGGCAAAGAATCAGTAAGGACATAATTGATCTCAACAACTGGATATAATTGACATTTACAGATTAATTCATTTAACAACAGCTGAATACCCACTCTTCTCAAGCTCATATGAGGCATTTACAAAGATAGATGCCATACAGGGCCATAAAACATACTTTAGCAAGTTTTAAAAATTGGAAATTATATGATGTCTGCTCTGAGACAATAGAATTAAGCTACAAATCACTTACAGAAAAATAGCTGGAAATCTCCAAATATTTGGAGACTAAACAACACACTTCTAAATAACAGATAGATCAAAGAAGAAATCTTAGTAGTAGTTTATATATACATTGAACTAAATGAAAATAAAAATACAACTTATCAAAATTCGTGGAATGCAAGGAAATGAGTGCTTGGAAATTTATCAAAAATACATATTTGAGATATATGTATGTATCACAAATATGAGGAAAAACATGAAAACTCCAATAAATGAAATTAAAGCACTCAGTAAATAGAGAGATATTCCATATTCATGGAAGGAATGACTTAATATTATAAAAAGTGATTGTTCTTCCAAACTTGATTAAGAGATCCAATGTGATCTCAGTCAAAATCTTAGCAAGTTATTTTGTGGATGTAAACAAACTAATTCTAAAGTTTATATGGAGAGGCAAAAGACCCAGAATAGCCAGTTTAGTATTGCAGGAGAAAAGCAAAGTTGGAGGACTGACACTACCAGATTTCAAGATTTACTTTAAAGCTTCAGTAATCAAGACAGTGTTGCATTGATAAAATAAACTGACAAATAGACCAATCTAACAGAATGCCTATATAGAAAAGAAGAAAGATCTAAAATTAATCACCTAAACTTCCACTTTAAGAAACTAAAAAGAGAGGAGAAAATTAAATACACAGGAATCAGGAGAAAATAAATAATAAGATCAAAGAAATTAACAAGCCTCCAACCAGACTAATTAGGAAAAAAAGATAACACAAATGACTAAAATCAGAGATTGAAGAGAGGCTATCAGTACAGATTTTATGGCAATCAGAAGGATAATAAAAGAATACAATGAACAACTTGATGCCTACAAGTTTGATAACCTGGATGAAACAGACCAATTCCTTAAGACATAATCTACCAAAACTCACACAAGAAGATATAGACTATCTAAATAGACCTATGTCTATTAAATAATAATAACCTTTCAAACTCAAAAGCACCAGACCCAGATGGATTCAAATTTTGATTAGATATATTTTCATTCTGAATTCTAGTAAACATTTAAGGGGAAATTTACATCAATACTTGATCATTTCTTTCAGAATATAGATGCATAGGGAATACTTCTTAATTCATTCTTCAAAGCCAGAATTATTGTAACACCAAACCAGACAAAGACATAACAAGAAAAATAAAACTACCACAGGCCAATACTTCTCATGAACATAATGCAAAAATATTGAACAAAATGTTAGCAACAATGTGTTAAAAATGTGTATACTAAGACCAAGTGGATTTTATATGCAGGATTCATTTCATTTGAAAACACATTAATGTAATGTACGATATCAACAAACTGAGAAAGAAAACTTACATGATCACATTAATGGTGTAAGAAGGCATGTGACAACATCAACATCCATTAATGATAAAAACTCTTAGTAAACTAGGAACAGAGAACTTCTTCAACTTAATAAAATAACATCCACAGGAAAAAAAAAAACCATAGCTAACATTAAGGGTGATAAACTGTAAGTTTTACCATTAAAATCACGAACAAGGCAAAGATTTTGCCTCTCATCATTACTTCTCAAAGTCATTCTGTAAATCCTAGCTAATGACATAAGATATGAAAAAGAAATAAGTTTATATAGATTGAGAAGGAAGAAATCAAACTGTTAACAGATTACGTAATTGCTAAGTAGAAAAAAAAAGTCTACAAAACAACTCTTGTAACTAATAACAGAATTGTAAGAAAGTTGCACAATACAAGGTTAACACACTAGTCAGTTGCTTCCCTATATATCTATAGTGAAGAAGCAGAATTTGAAATTAATAATACAATACCATTTATATTGCACATGCAAATGAAATTCTTAGATATAAATCTAATGAAATATATCAAAAATATACATGAGGAAAAACATAAAAACTCTGATAAATGAAATTAAAGCACTCAATAAATAGATATTACATACTTCTGGAAAGAATGACTTAATATTATAAAAAGTGTTTGTTCTTCCAGACTTGATTAAGAGATCCAGTATAATCTCAATCAAAAGTTCAGCAAGTTATTTTGTGGATGTAAACTAATTCTAAAGTTTATATGGAGATGCAAAAGACCCAGAATAGTCAACTTAGTATTGCAGGAGAAAAGCAAAGTCAGAGGACTGACACTAACAGATTTCAAGATTTACTATAAATCTATAGTAATCAAGACAATGTTGTATTGATAAAATAAACTGATAAATAGACCAATCTAACAGAAAGAAAAGCCCTGAAATAGACCCAGATAACAATATAACCAATTTTGACAAAGGAGCAAAAATAATACAGTGGAGTAAAGACAGTCTTTTTCAATAAATCGTACCTGAACAACAGGATACCCACATGCAAAACAACTGAGTCTAGACAAGGACCATACACCCTTAATAAAAATCAAACAAACAAACAAACAAATAAATAAATAGCATGATTCATGAAAGAAAGAATTGACAGATTGGGATTCATTAAAATTAAAAAGTTTTACTCTGTAAAGACACTGTTAAGAAAATGTAAAAAGCAAGCTACAGACTGGGAAAACATATTTGCAAAAAAAACATATGTGTATATGTATGGGCAAAAGACCTAAACAGATATTAGGTTGCTGCAATAATTGCAGTTTTGGACCTTGAATTTTAAATTATTATAACTAAGCTGAAATGTATCTTTATTAATCAAAATAAGAACCACTACAATCAACACAGTTTGCCAATGAGAAATGTTTGTTTATTCCTATAGCATAAAAATTTGTACTGCAGGATTCAGCAAATTTTTGGAAAGCATTTTCTGCATCCTACTGGCTCTGGAAGTGTTTTTTCTGCAAAAAGTTGTCGTGATGCTTTAAGAAGTGGTCATCAGTTGGCAAGACGTCAGGTGAATATGTAGGATGAAGCAAAAGTTAATAGTCCCATTTGTTCAACTTTTGAAACGTTGGTTGTGTGACATGTGATCAGGCATTGTTGTGGAGAAGAATTGAGCCCTTTCTGTTGACCAGTGCTAGCTGCACGCATTGCAGCTTTCGGTGTATCTCATCGATTTGCTGAGCATACTTCTCAGATGCAGTGGTTTCCCTGGGATTCCAAGAGCTGTAGTGGATCAGACTAACAGGAGGCCACCAAACAGTGTCTATGATCTTTTTTGGTGCAAGTTTGGCTTTGGGAAGTACTTTGGAACTTCTTCTTGGTCCATCCACTGAGCTGCTCATTGCCAGTTGTTATATAAAATCCACTTTTCATTGCAGGTCAAAAACCTATGGAGAAGTGGTTCATTATTGTGTAGAATAAGAGAAGATGGCACTTCAAATGATTTTTTACATTCTCGTTCAGCTCATGAGGCACCAACTTACTGAATTCTTTCACCTTTTCAATTGGCTTTAAATGCCAAATAACCATAGACTGATTGGTTTCGAGTTACTTGGCAGCTTCTCATTTAGCTGTAAGAGGATCAGCTTTGGTGATTGCTCTCAACTGGTTGTTGTTAACTTCTGATGGCCAGCCAAGTTCAAGGATCTCGTCTCCTTTGCAAAACTTCTTGAACCACCACTGCTCTGTATGTTCACTATCAGTTCCTGGGCCAAATGTGTTGTTGACATTGGTAGTTGTCTCTGCTGCTTTGTGACCCATTTTGAACCCAAATAAGAAAATTACTCAAATTTGCTTTTTGTGTAACATCATTTCAATAGTCTAGAATAAATATAAAATAAAGAGCAAGTAATAAGTCATTAGCAAAAATTAAAGACATAAAACAAGAAATGTGCATTAAAATATTGTAATAACATAACCACAGTTACATATGAATGTGTTCCAATATCAAATGGCAAATATCAATGATGCAGAAACTGCAATCACATTTGCACCAACCACAATTACTTCTTCACTAAAGAAGATGTGTATATATCAAATATACATGTCATTATGCAATTGCAAACTAAGACAAAATGAGATACTATCAGGTTGGTGTGAAAGTAATGGCAAAAACTGTAATTGCTTTTGCTTCAAATCATACTACACACCTATCAAAATGACAAAAATCTAAAACACTGGCACTGCCAAATGTTGGTGAGAATGTGGAGTAACCAAAACATTTTTTTATTGTTGCTGGTACTGCAAAATGATATAAACACTTTGGAAGATATTTTGGCAGTTTCTTACAAAACTAAATATACTCTTACCATATGATCCAGCAATTATGATACCTGTAATTTACTCAAAAGAATTGAAAACAGTGTCTACACAAAAACCTGCACAAGGATATTAATAGCAGCATTTTTTTTTACAAGTTTTAATTTATGTTTAGGGGTACATGTGCAGGTTTGTTATACAGGTAAACTCATGTCATGAGGGTTTGTTACACACATTATTTCATCATCACCCAGGTCTAAATCTAGTAAACGATAGTTACTGTTTTTTGGTCCTGATTCCCACACTCCAGTCTCAAGTAGTCCTCAGTGTCTTTTGTTCTCCTCTATGTGTCCATGTGTTCTCATCAGTTAACTTCCACTTATGAGTGAAAACATGCAGTATTTGGTTTTCTATTCCTGTGTTATGATGCTAAGGATGATGGCCTCCAGCTCCATTCACATTGCTGAAAAGGACATGATCTCATTCTTTTTAAATGATGTATACCATGTTATATATGTACCATATTTTGTTTATCCAGTCTACCATTGATGGGCATTTAGGTTGATTCCATATCTGTGCTATTGTAAACAGTGATGCAATGAACATATGCATGCATGTGTCTTAATGTTAGAATAATTCATATTCCTTTGGGAATATACCCTGTAATGGGATTGCAGGAACATATTGTAGTTCTGTTTTTAGCTATTTGAGGAATTGTCACACTGCTTTCCAAAATGGTTAAACTAATTTATACTCCAACCGACAGTGTATAAGCATTCCCTTATCTCCACAACCTTGCCAACATCTGTTATTTTTTTTTACTTTTTATTAATAGTCATTCTGTCTGGTGTGAGATGGTATCTCAATGTGGTTTTGATTTGCATTTAGCTAATGATCAGTGATATTGAGCTTTTTAAAAATATGCTGTTGGCCACATGTATGTCTTCTTTTGAAAAGTGTCTGTTCATGTACCTTGCCCACTTTTTAATGAAGTTGTTTGGCTTTTGCTTGTTGTTTAAATTCCTTATAGATGCTGGATATTAGACCTTTGTCAGTTTAATGGTTTCCAAAAATTGTCTCCCATTCTGTAGGGTTTCTGTTCATTTTGTTGATAATTTCTTTTACTGTAAATAAACTCTTAAGTTTAAATATATTTCATTTGTCCATTTTGGCTTCGGTTGCAGTCAGTTTTGGCATCTTTGTTATGAAATATTTACAAGTTCCTATGTCCAGAATGGTCTTGCCTAGGTTGTCTTCCAGGATTTTTATAATTTGGGGTTTTATATTAGTCTTTAATTCATCTTGAGTTGATTTTTGTATGTTGTGTAAGGAAAGAGTCCAGTTTCAATCTTCTGCATATAGCTAGCCAGTTAACACAGCACCATTTATTGACTAGGGAGTCCTCTCCCCATTGATTGTTTTTGTCAGCTTTGTTGAAAATCAGTTGGTAGTACATGTGTGGTCTTATTTCTGGGCTATTTGTTTCATTGGTCTACGTGTCTGCTTTTGTACCATATCATGTTTTGGTTATTGTAGCCATGTAAACATAGTATGAAATTGAGTGGCATGATGCCTCCAGCTTTATTCTTTCTCTTTAGGATTGTCTTGGCTATTTGGGCTCTTTTTTGATTCCACATAAATTTTAAAGAAGTTTTTTTTCTAGTTCTTTTAAGAATATAATTTGAAGTTTGATGAAAATAGCACCAAATCTACAAACTGCTTTGAGCACCAGGGCCATTTTAATAATATTGATTCTTTCTATCCATTAGTGCGGAATGTTTTTCTATTTGTTTGTGTTATCTCTGATTTCTTTGAGCAGTGTTTTGGAATTTCTATTGTAGAGATCTTTCATCTCCTGGGTTAGCTATATTTCTAGGTATTTTACTCTTTTTGTGGCAATTGTGAATAGGATTGCATTCTTGATTTAGCTTTTGTCTTCTCTCTTGTTGGTGTATAGAAATGCTAGTAATTCTTGTACATTGATTTTGTGTCCTGAGACTTTCCTGAAGTTGTTTATCAGCTGAAGGAGCTTTTGGAACAAGACTATGGGGTTTTCTAGATATAGAATTATGTCCTCTTCAAACGTGGATAGTTTAACTTCCAATTTGAATGGTGTTAATTTATTTTCCTTGCCTGATTGCTCTGGCCAGGACTTCCAATAGAATGTTTACTAGGGGTGGCAAAGGAGTGGATCTTTGTCTTGTGCTGATTTTCAGTGGGAATTTTTCCAGCTTTGGCCCATTAAGTATGATATTGGCTTTGGGTCTGTCATAGATGTCTCTTATTATTTTGAGGTGTGTTCCTTCAGTGACTAGTTTATTGAGAGTTTTTAACATAAGGGGGTAGTGAATTTTATCAAAAGCCTTTTCTGTAGCTATTAAGATAATCATATGGTTTTTATCTCTAGTTGTGTTTATGTCATGCATCACATTTAATGATATGTGTATGTTGAACCAACCTTGCATTCCAGGGATAAAGCCTACTTGATTGTTGTGGATTAGCTTTTTGATATGCTGCTGGATTTGATTTGCAAGTATTTTGTTGAGGAGTTCTGCATCAATCTTCATCAAAAATATCAACTTGAAGTTTTTATTTTTTGTGTGTCTCTGCCAAGTTATGATATCAAGGTGATTCTGGCCTCACAGAGTAAATGACTTGGGGGGTGACCCTCCTCCTCAATTTTTTTTTTGGAATTGTTTCATTATAAAAGGTAACAGATTTTCTTTGTGCATCTGCTAGAATTTAGCTTTGAATCCATCTGGTCCTGGGCCTTTTTTAGTTGGTAGGTTATTTATTACTGATTCAACTTGGGATCTCATTATTGGTCTGTTCAGAAAATTATTTTTTTCTGGTTCAGTCTTAGGAAGATGCATGTACCCATGCATTCATCCATTTTATTTAGGTTTTCTAGTTTGTGTACATTGAGGTATTTTTTGTAGTATCTGATGGTTATTTGTATTTCTGTGGGGTCAGTGGTAACTTCTCCTTTATTATTTCTGATTGTGTTTCTTTGGATCTTCTCTCTTTTCTTCTTTATTTGTCTAGATAGTGGCCTGTTCAACTTATTATTTTTTTCAGAATACCAACTCATGGATTCATCGACCTTTTGAATCATTGTTCATGTCTTGATTTCCTTCCTTTTAGTTCTTATTTTTGTTATTTCTTATTTTCCGCTAGCCTTGGGGTTGGTTTGTTCTTGCTTCTCTAGGTCTTTTAGTTGTGGTGTTGTTAACTTTTTGATGTGGGCATCTAGTGATATAAAATTTTCTCTTAACACTGCATTAGCTGTGTCCTAGAGATTCTAGTATATTATATCTTTTTTCTCATTAGTTTCAAATAACTTCTTAGTTTCCTCCTTAATTTCATTATTTACCCCAAAATTATTCAGGAGCAGGTTATTTAATTTCCATGTAATTGCATGGTTTTAGGCAATATTTTTAGTCTTGATTTTCATTTTTATTGCACTATTGTTCAAGAATCTGTTCGATTAATTTTGGTTCTTTTGCATTTCCTGAGGATTGTTTTATAACTGATTGTGTGGCTGATTTTAGAATATGTGCCATGTAGTGTATTCTGTTGTTTTGGGATGGAAAATTCCATAAAGGTAAATTCATTTGTTCCAATGTTGAGTTTAAGTCCTGAATATCTTTGTTAATTTTCTACCTCAATGATCTTTCCGATATTGTCAGTGAAATTCTGAAGTTTCTTACTGTTACTGTGTAAGAATCTATGTCTCTTTGAAGGTCTCTGAGAAACTTGCTTTATGATTATGGGTTCTCCTGTGTTGGGTGCATATATACTTAGACTGGTTGAGTCTTTTTGTTGAATGTAAGCCTTCACCAACATGTCATGTTCTTCTTTGTCTTTTCTGATGTTTGTTGATTTAAAGTCTGTTTGTCTGAAATTAGGATTGCAACCCCTGCTTTTTTTCTGATTTTTATTTGCTTGGTAGGTTTTCCTCTATCCTTTTATTTTGAGCCTCCAAATGTCACTGTATATGAGATGGGTCACTTAAAGACAGCATAACAATGAGTCTTGAGTGTTTATGCTGCTTGCAACTCTGTGTCATTTTAATGGCGCATTTACCGTGTTTATATTCAAGGCTAGTATTGATATGGGTGGATTTGATTATGTCATTGGGTTGTTAGCTGGTTATGATACAGGCTTATTTGTGTGGTTGCTTTATAGTGTTACTGATCTGTATATTTAAGTGTGTTTTGATACTAACCATTTTTCCTTTCCATTTTTGGTGCTCCTTTAGAGATCCCTTGTCAGGCACATCTGGTGGTAATGAACTCTCTTAGCATTTGCTGAGAAGAATCTTATTTCTTTTTTGCTGAGGAAGCTTAGTTTGCCTGGACATATAATTTTTGGTTGAATATTTTTTTCTTTAAGAATGTTCAATATAAGCCCCAACTCTTTTGGCATGTAGGGTTTCTGCTGAGAGGTCTACTGTTAGTCTGATGGTGTTCCCTTTGTAGGTGATTTGTCCTTTCTCTCTAACTGCCTTTAACATCCTTCCCTTCATTTTGACCTTGGAAAATTGATTATGTGTCTTGCTATATTTTATTCTTGTATAAAATCTTGCAGTGGGCCCCTCTATTTTATGAATTTGACTATTGGCCTTTCTAGAGAATTTGGGGACATTTTCATGGTTGATATCTTGAAATATGTTTTTCCAAGTTACTTGCTTCTTTCCCATCCTTTCGGGGATGCCAGTAATTCATAGGTTTGGCCTCTTTGCCTAATCTGATATTTTTCAGAGGTTATAGTTATTCCTTTTTACTCCTTTTCATTTATTTTGTCCGCCTTATTTCAGAGAGCCAGTCTGTAAGTTCTAAAAAAATTAGTCTGTTTTGCTGTTAATACTTATTATTGCATTGTGAAATTTTTGTAGTATTTTTCAGCTTCATCATATATGTCAGGTTTGTTTTTTGTTCATACCGGCTATTTCATCTGTCAGCTCCTATATCACTTTATTGTGATTCTTAGTTTCCTTTGATTGAGATTTGCTGTTCTTCTGAATCTCAATGATCTTCAGGTCATGTGGGGCAGGCTGGTTTGCTGAAGTCCCATGTCAAGAGGCCTTTCCCAGTGAGAAGTGAAGATGGAGACCTCCATGGGGAAGAATCTGGCCACTTTTCCATGAGGTGAGTGCTATATAGCATGGGTATGAACCAGTCTCTGATTCCCACAGTCTTTCCTGAGCCTGGAGAGAGAAAGAGCAAGTCTGTAAGACAGCAAAATGGCAACCTGCCCCTCACACTGAGAACTGCATCCCAGGGAATTGCAGAGCTCCTACTGGCTCAATAGCCCCAGTGGGGAGTGGCTGATGACTCAGGCTGGGAGGATCCACCCAGTGAGGAGACAGGGGATCAGGAACCCATGTAACAGTCTGGCCACTTTTCCATAGGGCTGTTGCAGTATGCTGGGCATTTGCTTCAGTCCCTAGTCACCTCAGATTTTCCAGTACCTGAAGGTATCATCAGTGAAGGCTGTGAAACAGCAAAGATGTCAGTCTGCTCCTCCTCAGAGCTTTGTCCCAGAGAGATAAGGACCTGTTGCTGGCCCAAACATACTCCTGGAGGTAGCTGGGGACCCTTGTTGGGAGGTCCTACTCAGTGTGGAGAAACGTTATTAGGGACCTGCATAAAAAAGCAATCTGGTTGCTTTTTCATAGAGTAGCTGTGCTGTTTTAGGGGTCTGCTCCAGCCTTCAGTTGCCACAGATTCTCCAAAGCCCAAAGGCAACAATGGCTAAGGCCAAAAAACAGCAAAGATGGTGACCTGATCCTCCCTCTGGGTGTTCTGTCCCAGAAAGATTTAGAACTGCTGCCAGCTGGAAAACACTGTTGGAGGTATTTGTAGGACTAGATCAGCAGATTTTTTCCAGTGAATATAAATGGTATCTGGGCCCAATGTGAAAAAGCTGTTTGGCTGCCTCTTTCTAGAGCAACTGCAGTGGGCCAGGAGACCACTCCAGTCCCTGGTCTCCTCAGATTCTCCAGAATCTGAAGGCAACAATGACTAAGCTTCCAAAGTAGCAAAGAGGGCAGCCCATCCTGCCCTCTGGGGGCTCCATCTAAGGTAGACCATTACTGCTCAGCCTCCTGGATTCAGCCCCTTTCCTAGGGGTATATATGGAGGCCTAATATCTGGCTTTGCCAGGGTTACAGCTGCTTTCACTGGGAAGCCTGGGTATTTAAAGTTCTTGGGGCTCTGTGTCTGCCTGAGTGGCTGCTCTGTTGAGAATCAACATAGTTCTGTCAGACAGAAGGCCCTAGTGGAATGAATTTAAGAAGGGATCTCCTGATTTGAGGGATGCAAAGATTCATGAGAGTAGAGTGGGTCCCCAGTATTCCTCAATCACTTACTCACTGCCTCCCTCATAAGGGCAGGAGGGGCAGGGTAGGCTGACATGGTCACTCCCAGGTGGACAGTCATCCTGCCTTGCTTTTCTCCATTCTCTGTGAGTTCAGTACTGCTCGTGATGAATCCCAATTCATGTACTTGAATGTATTTATTCTATTTACTTGCCCCTTCTATTTCTCTCTGTGAGAGTGCCACACACTGGCTGCTTCTAGTGGGCCTTCTTGGCCAGCCCTGTGGTTTTATTCATAATTCCCAGATGTGAAAACAACCAAGATCTCCTCAGTAGATGAATGTATAAATAAACTGCAGTACATCCAAACATTGAAACATCATTTAACACTAAAAAATAAAAAAAAATGAGCTATCAAGCCATGAAAAGAAATAGAGGAAATTTAAATGCATATTACTAAGTGAAAGAAGACAATCTGAAAGGGCTATGTACTATATGATTCTTACTATATGACCTTCTAGAAAAGGCAAAAGACAGAGATGGTAGAAATATCAGTAGTTGCCAGAGCAAACTACTCTTAGCCATAGAGTAATTGCTGCTCAAATTAAATGTCTAATGAATAGCTTAACAGAAATCCCAGAAAATATAAAACTGGTTCCATGTATGTTAACTGCATCACAGCATAAAGCTCACTAATATTATAGAAATTCAAAAATATGCAGGAATCAACAAGAGAAATTGCATCTGGCAATCAGTGAAAAATTATTGGCATTCAATGAACTGAAAAATATGACCTGTAAAAAAAGAAATATTAATCAATAGAAACAAGAAATATTAATCAATAGAAACTGACAGTAGCTGATAATAAAGATGTTATAATTAGTTATTATAGCTATATTCTATATATCAAGAATGTACAGGAAAGACTGAAAGTGTAAAGTCAAGACAGGGAAGATATGAAAATGATCTAAAACAAATTTTAGAAGTTATTTAAAATGTTGAAACATACAATGGCTGTAAATATGGAATCTGTGTTTGCACAAAGAGGACCAGAAATGCTATACAGCTAAGTATAACATGCATTATTTTTTCTTAAATTTCAAATCTCTTTAAAAGATAAACTATTTAAAGCCAAAATAAAACAACATTATATAAATCAAATGAAATGTGTGATAGCAATAGCACAAAGTCCAGAAGGGGGGAAATGAAAATTTACTGTTACAAGCTTCTTATTCTATATGGGAACTTGAAGATAGAGTGTATTTGAATTAAGATAAATTATGAGGCAAACATTCGATTTTTTACAAAAGTTATAACTAAGAAGACAATGAAAGAGATAAAATGAAATCATAAAAATAATAAAAAAGAGGATTAAAAAGTGGGAAAAGGGACCAAATAATAGAAATAATAAATAGAAAACAAGTATTAAGTAGATAGATTTATAACAACTGTATCAATAGCCACATAAAATAGTCTAAATATTTGTTATATTGGTTAAGAAGCAATACTCCCTGTGTGTTGCCTATAAGAAAGACATTTTAGACATAAGTACATCAATAGGTTAAAAGTAAAATAAGTAGAAATATATTCTGTTCTAAAACTAATCAATATAAAGCAGAAGTGATTATATTAATATCACAAAAGGTAAATTTCAGAGCAAAGAATGTTACCAGGGATAAAGAGAATAATTTCACTAAGATACCGGGGAAGAAACATCCTCAATGCTTATGCCTCTAAGAGAGTTTTGACATATGTGAAATAAGAACTAATAGAATAATTAGAGAAATAGAAAAAAATCTACAATTATAGTAGAAAGTTTAAATATCTCTCAACAATTGATAAATTGGTAAGGATATAGAGCTTTGAACAGCATTATCAATCTGCTTGACCAAATTGGTATTACATAACATTCTAAAACTTTCACCCCTCCCAGGTAATAATACCAGTTCTCACTTCCAGCACCATCATTCTCAGTAGTGAATGCAAATACCATACTTCTCACCCCCGCAGTGTCAATTGACACCGTAATGGAGATGGGACTTCCACCCACATCCAGCAACAAGGCAACCCATACTTTTCCTAATTGAGTGGTGTAAGAGGAGGCAAATTGAAGAGTCAGGACTTCAATAACTGCCCAACAGTAATGAAGCCATCTTCCTTACGGTGTTAGTTGTGGCGGGGGAAACTAACACCATGAGAACTAAAACACACCATGAAAACTGACACCATATGGAAAGCAGCAATAATGTGTTCCTGCTATGCCCGCTGAGGTGGCATCTGTGGAGTCCAAATGGGAAGTCAAGACTTTCACATTTGCCTGGCACTACTCGATTGTGGAGTCAATGAAAAGAGTAGGAAATCTGCATTATTTTTTTTTTTAGAGGGAGTCTTGCCCTGTCGCTCAAGGTGTTGTGCAGTGGTGCGATCTTGGATCAACGCAACCTCTGTCTTCCAGATTCAAGTGATTCCTTTGCCTCAGCCTCTGGAGTAGTTGGGACTACAGGCGCAAGCCACAATGCCCAGCTAATTTTTTTGTATTTTAGTAGAGACGGGGTTTCACCATGTTGACCAGGATTGTTTTGATACCTCGTGATCCACCCTCCTTGGCTTCCCAAAGTGCTGGGATTACAGGTATGAGCCACCACGCTCGGCCAATAACTTACGAAGACCTTGTGGTAACAAGAGGGTGCCTCTCTTTCTCCAGCCAGAGCAATGTCAAAGAAAGTCTATTACAACTTGAGATTTAATAAGACCCAAAGTTTCATAACATATTGATTGAAATCACAATAACTAGTACTATCCTAATGTGAATCAAAAGACAATAGATGCCAACATTGAGTTGACACATGTTAGAATTATCTGACCAAAGGCTTAGGGTAGCCATCATAAAAAAACAAAACAAAACAAATTCAAAACAAAACAAACCAAAAAAATCTTAACAAGAAATTATAATTTCTCTTGAAACAAGACAAAGAAAAGTCTCCACAAAAAAATAAAATGTCTATGTTTCAGGATAATTTTATAACTTGAAAATAAAAGTGTGTACACATGCACACACATACACAAACACACACAAACAAACATGTCTCTTGCTGAATAGGCTCAACATCAGAGAAAAAGGAACAGAAGAAGGAATCCAAGGATTAGAAGATAAAGGAATTAAAATTATTCAATCTAAACAACCAAAATAGACTGGTAAAAAAAAAAAAAAAAAAAAAAAAAAAAAGGGAAAATAGTCCCAGGGACCAAAGGGACTCTAGTGAAAGATCTAAGATTTGTGACATCATCATGGTCTCAAAAAAAAAAAAAAAAAACGAAAAAAGAGGACAGGGCTAGAAAAAGTGCTTGAAGAAAAAAACCTGAAATTTTCCAAGTTTGGAAAATGACAAACTTTCAGATTCAAGAGGCTGAGTGCAATTTAGACTGACTAAACCCCACAAAATTCATACTAATATATAATTGTCAAAAGTCTGAGAAAAACTAAAAAAAAAAAAATTGATAACCGGAGAGAAAACTCTCCTTACAATGACAAGACAATTTGAGCGAGAGCAGATTTCTTATCAGAAAACATGGATACCAGAAGGAAGAGACATAACTTTTTGCAAGTGTTGAAGGAAATGAACTGTCAACTCAGAATTCTTATCCAGTGAAAATATTTTTTAGGAATAAAGAGGAAATCACAGCACTCTCAGAGAAAGCAAAAGTTAGAGATTTATCATCAGCAAAACTACCTTTAAAAATGTATAAAGGTATTTCTGTAAGTAAAAAGGAAATGGAAAATGGAGGAATCTTGAGCCATCAGTAAGAAAGAAGAAAAGCCAGAAATAGTACAAATATGGAAAATTACAACACATTTTCTCTTTCCCCTTGAAGTTTCTACATTATTTTTTGCCATTTAAAGCAAAAATTATAACACTGCATCATGTGATTCTAAATTCATATACAGGAAATATTTAAGATAATCATAAACAGAGGAAGGTAAATAGATGCAAATGTGAAGTTTCCACACACCAAGGTGATCATTGTTGACACCAGTAGATTGTTATATGTTATGTATAAATAATTTAAAGTATAAATAGTTTAATGTAATACAGAAACGCCACTAAAAAGGCTATATAAAGAGGCACAGAGGTGTGCCCAGTGGCTCAAGCCTGTAATCCCAGCACTTTGAGAGGCTCAGGTGGGGGGATCACTTGAGATCAATAGTTTGAGACCAGCTGGGCCAATATGGTGAAACCCTGTGTCTACTAAAAAAAATACAAAATACAAAAAAATTAGCCAGAAATGGTAGCATGTGCCTGTAATCCCAGCTAATAGGGAGGTTGAGGTAGGAGAACTGCTTGGATGTTGGAGGTGGAGGTTGCAGTGAGCCAAGATTGCAGAGATTACACCACTGCACTACAGCCTAGGCTATAGAGTGAGACTCTGTC
Organism: Cheracebus regulus; assembly: GCA_963574635.1. NCBI lineage: Eukaryota > Metazoa > Chordata > Mammalia > Primates > Pitheciidae > Cheracebus > Cheracebus regulus. The sequence goes on along the minus strand of CAUYQU010015627.1, from coordinate 80,434 downwards.
TTAAACAAAACAATACAACACAAAAAAAAGACAACAAAACAAAAGAGGCACAGTAAACACTATTATAGATAAATCAAATTAATATTCTAAGAAAAGTTCAAGTAACCTACAGGAGGGCAGAAAAAGAAAACAGTATCTGAAAGAACAAACAAACAAACAAGAAAGGTCTAAAACTTACCGTATCAATAATCACATTAAGTGTAAATGATCTAATTATATTAGTTCAAGTAATTTGGCAGAATGAATTGAAACAAGTAAACTAGCTATAAGCTGTCTATAAGACAATCAGTTACAATACAATGCTATAGATAAAGAACAGAAATATGAATTCTTTAGAAAGTATTTATAGTGATGTCAGAGAAAGTAAACTTCCCGAGAAAAGGAATTACAAGAGACAGAGAGAGGCATTCCTTACTGATAAAATTCAGTGTACCAAGAAAACCTGACAGACCTCAATGAATACAGTAGTCCCCACTTATTTGCAGTTTCGCTTTCAACAGTTTCAATTACCTTCATTTCAGTGCAATAAGATATTCTGAGAGAAAGACAGAAACCACACTCGTATGACTTTTATGACAGTGCATTGTTATAATTGTTCTATTTTATGGCTAGTTATTTTTGTTTATCTCTATATAATTTATAAATTAAACTTTGTCATAGGCATGTATGTATAAGAAAAAACATAGAGTTTGGTACTATCTGTAGTTTCAGACATCCACTTGGGTTCTTTGAACATATTTCCGGCAGATAAGGGGGAACTATTCTTTGCTAAACAACAGAGCTCACACATGAAGGAGAATTTTATAAAGATAAGAAGAGATGTAAATAATTGATAATTACTTTTGAGGACTTTAACATCTCTCAACAACTTATAGAACTAGACAAAAACAGCAGGGGTACAGAAGAACTGAATAATGCCTTCTAGGATTAGACATATTCTAATAAACATTTATAGAACATTTTACCCAACAGCAGAATATACACTCTTGTCAAATGTCTAAAAAACATACAATGAGATAGACAATTTTGTGGACCATGAAACAAATAGCAAACTATTTAAAAGAAGCCAAATCATAAATGTGTTAACTGGCCAAAAAAGCATCATAGTACATGTTAAAGATCATGAGGACACTAAAACTAAAAATATTTAAAGTTTCTCAGTGGAAAATGAAATACTTTCCTGTAAATCTGACAGAATATGTTGCAGAAGTTGGTGTTAAATATTAGAAAAATTTATGAAATAAATCAGATCTAAATTAAAAGAGACATAATATATTAATAGACTGCAAAACTCAGCATAGTAAAAAAAAGGCCATTTTCTCCAAATTGATATACATGTGTAATATAATTCTTTTCAATATGCCAGAAAAATTCTTTGTTAATTTTTATAAGATTAATCTGAAAACAGTTTGAGTTTTAAAAAGTTGAAATGCTAAGGAACTAGGCTAGCTACATCAATTTTGAAAAAAGACAAAGTGTGGGGCATCATGTACTTAATTTCAAGATAGTACATATTATAGTAATCAAGACTGTGTGATATTAGTGAAAAGATAGACGTACAAGTCAAATAAACAGAATAACCCAGAAACAGACTCATTACGTATTTCTCACTTTTTAAAATATTTTTAATAAAGGCACCCATATAATTCAATGAAACGAGAATAGTCATTCAGTAAATGGCATTGGAAAACTAGATGTTCATAGTTTAAAAAAAGAAACCTCCATCTAAATCTCATACTTTGTATAAAAATTGACTCAAAATTTACCAAATATTTTAATATAAATCATAAAAATTTTCAAGAAAAGCAAGAGCAAATCTCTAAGGTCTAGGGTGAGTCAAAGGCTGGACAGTAAAATCAAAAAGGCATAAAACCATAAACATATTGATAAACTGAATTAGAAAATAGGCAAAAAGTATGAAAAGACATTACTATTTAACATGCTTAGCCATTAGAGAAATACAAATTAAAACCACAGTGAGATATCATTACACACCTATCAGAATAGCTAATATAAAATAAATACAGACATCACCAAATGATCTGAAGTATGTGGAGAGACTAGACAATTGTCAATAAGAATTAATGATGCAGCTACTATGGAAAATATTTGGTAATTTCTTATATATGTAAACACACAGCTGCCATATGACCCTGTCATTACACGTTTGACAATTCATCCAAGATAAATCTAAACTTGTGTTCACACAAAACATGTTGTTTTATGTTTATAGTTGCTTTATTTTTAATAGCAAAGAATAGAAAGAGCACAGATGTCCTTCCATAAGTAAATGGTTAAACAGACTGTGGTACATCTATACCATGGCACACTCAGCAATAAAAAGGAACAAACAATTGATACATAAAACAACCAAATATATCTCCAGAAAATTACACTGAGAGAAAAATGGCAGTCTCACAAAGTTTCATACTATATAATTCAATTTGTATAACATTCTTGAAATGGTCAAAGTATAAAATGGAGATGGTTGCTGGGAAATGGTGAGGCAGTATAGTAGATCAGTAGCTGTGGCTGTACTAGAACAAGAAGAATGAACCCTGTGATGATGGAATTGTTTTGTATCCTAAATGCATCAATATCAACACTCTGTTTGTGATCCCGTATTATGGTTTTGCAAGATGTTATGAGGTTATCTGTATTATTTCTTACAACTATATGTGAACCTACAATTATTTCAAAATGAAATGTTAAAAAATGTTTAATGCCACCACCAATGGCATGAAAATATGTTAAATACTTAGGGATTTTTTTTTTAATCTGAAAGAGCTATAAAATGAAAATAAATTATAATTAAAACTTAAATAAATGAATTTTTTCTGGATTAAATGCCATATATAGAAATTAACTCAAAATTTATGATATACTTTAATGTAAAAGCTAAATTTATAAAACTCGTATAAGGTAACAAAGGTAAAAATCTTAGTGATTTTGAGATTAGCAAAGGTTACTTAAATACTATTCAAGAAGCCCAAATATAAAAATAAGTCTTAATATGGGACTCATCAAAATAAAATGAAAGCTACAGACTAGGAGAAAATGTTTGCGAAATATGTATACAGCAAAGGGATTTTATCTAGAAAATGTAAAGACCTTTTATGATTGTGTAACAGCTAGGTTTTTAAAAGGGGGAAAAATATTGAACAGATACTTCACCAAATGTGTGTGGATGGTATAAAACAAATAAGAAGATATTCAACATCACTATTCCTTAGGGAAATGCAAATTATAACCACAAAGAGATCTCATGGCACATTCTATTAGAATACCTGAGATTAAAAAGATTAATCATAGAAAGTGTTTGTCAGGATATAGAGGAACAGAGATTCTCATATATATTTCTGATAGGAATAATCATTAAAAAACTGGCTTACAATTTCTTAGAAAGTATGTATATATTGATATACCATACAAGCAATATTTTTACCATATGATTAAGGCATTCCATTCCTGGGTATTTACCTAAGAGAAATGAAAGCATATGTCTACTTGAAGACTTATACATGAATATTCTTTATGAATAACATTTATAAATAAGGGCTTTATTTGCAATATAGAAAAACTGGAAACAACACAATTGTGTATCAACAGACAAATGCATAAACAAATTGTCGGGTGTCTATACAAATATTGCTTGACTACTACTCAGAAGCAAAAAAGTGAACTACTGATACATACAACCTGGATGGATCTCAGAATAATCATGTTGTATGAAAGAAGTCAACCAAAAATGCACAGAGTGTAGGATTTCACTTATTTAAAAAATTCTAGAAATTTCAGGCCAATTTTTGCGGATATTGACCTGAAATTGATGTGCTATCACCAAGATGTATCACTGTGGTATCCTGGGAAAGAGAAATAGGTAGGTACCAGGAGTCATAAAGAAACTTTTGGTGAGAGATGTAATGACTATGTTGATTGTAGTAATGGTTTAATAGGCATAGGCACATGTTAAAACTCACCAATTGTACACTTTAAATATAGGCAGTTTGCTTCAAAATAAATGATAACATGCTAAAATTTCATGACATTGCATTTCTTTTTTGTTTCATTCCGCTTTTTCTCATCTTTCTTCCTCCTTTTCCATACATAATGAAGGCATAGATCATTTTATTCCTATACTATTTTTTCATGGTACCATAATGCATTGGTGTAACTATCTTAGAGATTCCTCCTATGCATTTGCAATTAGCTGCCCTTCATTTTCAACATTAACTTAACCTGTAATTAACTTTTCAGTCGTGGCACCTTTTTGAGTAAACACAAGATTTGTACTCAGGAATTGGATTTTACATCAAGGAACTTCCATATCTGGCTCTGCCATCATGGGGAAATCCCTGAACTTGCCAAAAGTTTTACTTCTTCACCTATGAAATTGAAATGCAAAATCCATTTTAAAACGTGTTAGATGAGATATGCCTTGCAAGCATGATGTTATTGTTATTGATATATAGAACAACCTTATCTGTCAGTATTGGCTTATTTGTAAGGCATATTCTAGATATTCAGTGAATACTCTTATTAAGTATGGATATCTCGAGAAAGGAATGCAAAATAGGTAATTTTTGTGGAAAAATTTGAAAAACTTTCAAATTAAGGAATCTTGCCTCTTCTTGCAGGTGTAGGGGACAGATTTGTTGGTGGTGATGAGTATGAGCACTGAGCTTCTATGTAAAAGTGGAAATAAAAGAATGAGAACGAAGTGAAAGAAGAGTGAGAATCTAGGGGAGTAATTATTGTCTACTTAGAAATTTTCTAACATGCTAGTTTTACTTGGCTAAAAATATAGTTTTACGTCCTTGCTTAAAAATCAACATGTACATCCACTGCTTCCAGGATCAAGGATAAAGCCTGAGTTTTTGATATGTGACTCCTCTTCCTCTTGAGTTCTTCTTCCAACCGACCTTTCTCCAACTCCTTATTATGCACTACACATCTCAGCCAAACCAAACTACTCTCTCTTTCCCAAAGACACAGTTTCTTTTCTGCTGCCTCTCAGTCTTTATCTTATTTTATCTTCTGTGGGTTTCTTCTAATACTTGCCTGCTAGATGAAGTCCTCCTGTTCAGCACTCTGGTCAAATGTCACTTCCTCTGTGAAAACATCTCTTTTTTCACAGGCAAAACTAATTTTTCCCCAAATGTGTACATTTGTCACAGCTAATGAACTAATATTGATATGTTATAATTAGGTAAATTCCATACCTATTCAGATTTCATTAGTTTCTTGAATGTTCTTTTACTGTTCATGGATCCCATCCAGGATAGGGCATTACATTTAGTCATCATGTCTCCACAGCCTCCCTCTGGGTTGTGACAGTTTTTCGGATTTTCCTTGTTATTGATGACCTTGACAGTGTTAAGGAGTACTAGTCAGATATTTTGTAGAATGTTCTTCAGTTTGGGTTTGTCTGATGTTTTTTCTCGTGGTTAGACAGTACATTATACAAGGGGCACGTGCTATCACCGAGACATATCACTGATTAGGTAAGCCTCCATCACCTACCTGAGGCAGTGCTTGCCAAGTTTCTCCAATACCAAATTACTTTTTTCTGTTCTTTCTGTACTGAACAGAAAAGCAAGTCAGCAAGACCCGCAATTAAGAATGGAGTACTATTCCTCATTGCATTTAGTGGGGAGTATCTGCATTGTGTTTTTTGCAGTTCTTTTGTGTGGAAGTGTTTTTCTCCTTTCTGTTAATTGGCTTATTCAATTATTTATTAATATCAGTATGAAATTGTGACTATTTGTTTTCTGTTTGATTTAAATCCAATAGTAGATTATTTCTTTTGTTGTTCAAATTTTTCTAAATATGGCCATTGAGAGCTCTGTCTATTTGACTCCTCAGTCCCTTTGGCGTAACCTCATTTTTTTTTTTTTTGGCACTTTCTTGCTTTCTGACTCTACAAATACTCCAGGCTCATTTTTTATATTCCACAATTCAGTCCTAGAATTAGCCATTTCTCCAGGGACCCCTGGTTGCTTTTATTAGGAAATAGCATTAAAAACTACAATGTGGGGGCTCGGTTTGTTCCTTGTTACTGTAGTGTAATTGATTCTAGACCATTTCAGTGGACAGCACTAGGAAATAGTTATATTTATACTATTCCATTTGTGTGCACCTATACCTATAGTTATTTCTCTATCCATAGTATCTCTATTATGCTAAGTGGGAATTTATACTCATGTCTCTGACTCTCGTTGAGTGTCACTTGGCACTTTCTGGCCTTTCTGCATTAATTGTAGCCTCCCACTCCAACAGTGAAAAACCTGCCTCCCATCATCAGCCATCCATTTACTTATTTGTCCCATCCTAGTATATATGTACAGCAGTTTCAGAATTGTTAGCCTGATGCCTGTGATATATGCTTTATTAACTAGTGTATAGTGTTTATGTACAGATTTTTTCCTGTAGTTTTAGAGTTGCTAATCATTTCCTAAGTTAATTGGGTCAGCACCACTTTTTTCCTATTCCATGGTGAATTATGACATGTATTTAAATACAGTTAGATTCTTTTGTCACAGCCTGCACTAATCTGTGCATCAGATACCTTTGCATATACACACACACATAGAAACATTATGTATGTAAACCTTATATATATATAAACATTATATACATAATCTTACATTTGTGTTGTGAAAGTCTATGGGCAGATAGATATATCAAGTTTTCATTATTATAGTAACAAATGAAATAGTGCACAGCCCTAAAATAATCCCATGTGCTAATAATCCCATCAAGTCAAACCCCTCTCCATTCTAATAAGTGTTTAGTAGGATCTCATTGATGTTTTAATTTGTATTTCCCTAGTGACAAGTGATGTAACCATTTTTGCATATATTTATTTGCTATCTGCATATCTTCTTTGATGATTTATCTTTTCAGATATTTTCCCATATTTTAATTGAGCTATTTTCTTACTGTTGAGTTTTGAGAGCTCATTATGTATTCTGGATACAAGTCCTTTATCAGAAATGGGGCCTCATTTCTGTGGTCTTTGAAAGAAATTTTTTTTCTTATAATGAAGTAAAACTTACTTATTTCTTTCAAGAATTGTTGGTTTTGTAGCCAAAAGTTATCACCAAGCCCAAGGTGTCACGGTTTCTCCTATGTTATCCTCTGGAAGTTTTATAGTTTTGTGTTTTATTTACGCTTAGGTCCATGATCCATTTTGGATTCATTCTGGGTAATGAATTATGTCAGTGTCACTTCACATGAACGTCCAATTATTCCAGCATCATTTGTCAGAAATAAGTTGGCTGTGTCTGTGTTGGTCTATTTCTGGGCTCCGTTCCATTGCTGTATGTATCTGTTCTTTTGCCAATACTCATGCCTACTCCATAACTGTAGCTTAGAGTGAGTCTTGAAATTGGGTTATATGAGTTCTACAACTTTCTGCTTCTCCTTCAGGCTGTGTTGGCTATTTTGGTACCTTTGCCTTACCATATACATATTAAACTCAGGTTGTCAAATTTTTTTAAAAAAAGCTAGGATTTTGATTGAAATTCCATTGTAGATACTTTAGAAAGAATTGAATTTATGAAAATGGAATATGACTTCCATTTATTTAGTTTCATTTTTTTCATAATTGTTTTATAATTTTCTACACACAGATCCTGTGTATATTTTGTTAAGATTTTTACCTAAGTACTTGAGTTTTAAGGTTCTACTTTAAGTGAAAATTTTTATTTCAAATTCCAATTATTTATTATGATATTTAGGAAAATTTGTTGGCTTATGTATATTGATCTTATATACTGCAAGGTATTTTTTGTTTGTGTGTGTGTGTGTGTTTCTGTGTTATCTTGCTTGATGTTCTTAAGCTTTTAGAAACTAATTTGGGGTTTGCCATTAATTTTGGAAAGTTTTAGTCACTACTATTTCAAATATTTCTTCTACCTATTCTCTTTTCTACTCTTTTTGGTCTTTCAAAGAAAAGTATATGCTAAATAGTTTTATATTATCAATCTATTCTTTAGTTTTATAAAATCTTTCTCACTCTTTTTTTTTTCTTTTGTATTTCAGTTTGGGAAGTTTCAATTTACTTCTTTCAAGTTCACTGATCTTTCTTTGGCTGCATTACGTCTGTCGATGAGCATTCATGGAAGGCTTTCCTAATTTCTCTTATTTTTCTTTCATTTATATTATTTTCTTATTTAGATGTAATTCATATGCTATAAAATTCACTTTTAAAGTGTAAAATTTAGTAATTTGTGCTATATTTATCATACACCCCCACAAAAAATGCATACTCATTAGCACCCACTCCATTTCCACTTCTTAGCAGCCCCTCCACTCATTGAAATAACTAACAATTGAATTTATGTATATACGAATTTTCCTATACTGGGCATTTTTATACATGGAATCATATAACATAGGGATATTTGCTAATTGACAAATTACCTCAATTTTTGTTTATTTAGAAATGTCTTAATTTATCTGTTATAATTGAAGGACAGTTGTGCTGGTTGCAGTGTCCTTGGTTAATACTCTTTTTCTTTCAGGCTTTGAATATGTCTTCCCACTGCCTTCTTGCATTCCTGATTTCTGATGAAAAATCCGTTCATAATCTTATGGAGGAGTTCTTGTATATTATGATCAATTAAACTTGTCATACATGTCTCTGAGGATCTGTTCATCTTTCTATTATATTTCTGTTTCTCAGACTAGATTTTCACTTATGTTTTTTCTTTAGGCTGCTCATATCTGCTATTGAGCTTTTTACATGAATTATTTATTTCAGTTATTATATTTTTCAATTCCAGAATTTCCATTTGGTTCTTTTGAATAAATAATGTATGTCTTTTCATTGATATTTTAACATGATAAGACATTGCTTTTATACTTTTCTTTAGTTCTTTAGAAATGGTTTCCTTAATTGTTTGAACATATTCTAAATAACAGATTTAAAATATTTGTATCAGAACTCCAACATCCGGGATTCCTCAGAGACAATTTTTATTAGCTGATTTTTTTTCTTGCATATGTTCCATAGCTTTATGTGCAAAACTTTCTTATTTCTTTCCATGGTTTTTTTTTTTTTTGATTTTTTGTTTTCTTAACACATTTTAAATAATAAAATGTAGTAAGTCTAAAAATTAGATTTTTCCCTTCTCCAGGGTTTGTTTTGTTGTAGTTTTTTGTTGTTGTTTTTGTTTTGAGACCGAATTTTGTTCTTGTTGCCCAGGCTGAAATGCAGTGGCGTGATCTTGGCTCATTGCAACCTCCACCTCCTGGATTCAAGCCATTCGCTTGCCTCAGCCTCCAGAATAGCTGGGACTACAGGTGTGCGTCATCATGCTCGGCTAATTTTTGTATTTCTAGTAGAGACGGGGTTTCACCATGTTGGCCAGATGTTCTCTATCTCCTGACCTTATGATCCACCTGCCTCGGTCCCGCAAAGTGTTGGGATTACAGGCATGAGCCACGGTGTCTGTTTTTTGTTTATTAAGTTTTTTGAACTAATTCTTTACAGTCTACTGTATTATTTGTCATTTGTGGCAACTGATGTCTCTGCTCAGTTATTTTAGTAGCCAGCTAATGGCTGTACAGAGTTTTTTTTAAATTCCTGAAACCAATTAATCTTGTCATTGTTAAATGGTACTGTCTCTCTCACTCACTCTGTGTGTGTGTGTGTGTGTGCGCACATGTATGTGTGTGGTATATGTCTGGGTACTCAATCAGGCAACTATAGGCATGTGTCACCACACCCAGCTAATTTTTTGTATTTTTAGTAAAGACAGGGATTCACTATATTGGCCAGGCTGGTCTCAAACTCCTGACCTCCGGAGATCCTCCTGCCTCAGTCTCCAAAAGTGCTGGGATTACAGGCATGAGCCACCGTGCTCAGCAAGGGATAAATTTGGATATACAGTTTAAGTTGAAACTAGTATCTTCAATAATGTGGTACATTTCCTTGCATAGATTATTCAATGAATATGGCAAAATTACCAAATATCGTTTCAAAATAACTTTTGGCAGTAATATGGGAGTGTAAGAATACATTTAATAGGTGAAAACCTGGAAGGCAGTTCAAAATTTGGATTAGTATTCTAGTATGTTTATCGATAATTGCTTGTTAATTATATTTTAATTGCATCTCTTTATAGCAATAATAGTCATAGCACTCACATATTTATACCAGATATTTTTCATATTGGTGTAATGTATTTACAAACAAAACAGGATGACTGACAGCTCATGTTATCAGTCTGTTTTGCTTGATTCTTTCCTCTGTCATCACCAAAACGTTGGTGTTCCAGACTCTCCTTTTTTTAAGCACTAATGTTGAAGTGCTTTTCAAGGCTCAGTTTCCTTCATGCTCTCTAATGATCTATTGGCCAAAATAAGTCACACATCTGAGCCCAGATTTCAGGGGTGGAGAAATAGACTAACTGCACCATTTTATGACAAACGTGGCAACATCAGCTTGCAAAGGTGGTTACATATGTACATACAGGAACAGGAGTAGGTTGCAGCCATTTGGTGAGCTGCTATATTCATTTCGTATGCACAATACCTTTTTAAAATTTTAATTTTAATTAATTAATTGACTATTATTATTCTTCTATAAGTTCTGGGGTACATGTGCAGAATGGTCAGGTTTGTTATTGTATTCGCAGTACTTTTTATAGCATTTGATTCAGGAAGCAGTCAGTAATTATTTGCTGCCTAACCAACTGACTGATTGAATAAAAGTAGGCATTCATATTTTAAATTGAAGAATAACTATATTTACAGTTGCTTTTCTTCTTTTTTGAAAAAAAAAATTGCTGCCTTGAAATGGTAACATGCTTAACAGTGACTTTAAGTTATGGCTGTTCATTCTTATTTGAGATTAAGAAATGCAATAAAATGCATCCATATTTCACCATGGCAGAGTGTTAAAAAATAGACTACTTAACAGACTTTTGCAGGTTAGAGGGTTTAAACATCCAAACGATGAGGAGAAAACAACTTCAGCATTTTGTTAGTATGAGTAAAAATGGAATATATAGTATCAACATGAGGGTATTTTTTGTCTTTTGAAAAGGAACAGATAGGATGGCATATGCTTTTCTAAATGTGGAGCTGCTCAGTGCTGAGTTCAACTAGCACAACAGTAGCAATTAGATGACTCAGCTTCAAAAACACTCCCTAACTACACTCTGCAAAGTCAGGTGGTCTAGAATTGTAGTCAGTGAAAATTTTAGTTATGACACAGTTTATCTGAGATGATTTTTACGAGGTGTCTAGGTAAGCTTGATTTTCTAGCTTTGTTGCTAGAAAAGTCATGACAGATTTTTTTTTAACTTCTTCTTGATGGCCCAGAAATTAAAAGACTGTAGGTCCTAGCATCTCTGACAGATGCAACAGTTGGTTTAACAAAAAGTTTTTAAAATTGTTCCTTAGAAAAGGTAATTTAAAAACATGAACCCAAATTTGTTTGTGGAAGTAGTCTTGTCAGGGTTGATTAATTGTAACTCTCACATACAAAGGATTCAAGTCTTCAGACATATTTATGAAAGCTGCCATGAGCTTAGTGTTTCTTGGTTCCATTATTAGGTTTCACAGATTTGGATACAATTGGCTAGTTTCATACTTCATCTTACTGTTCTAATTACTTCACTCTTTTCTCTCATTTGTCAACTCCTCTGCCTGGGGTCAAAATGGGACCAGTTACTAATCAAGGCCAATGGCAACCATGGCTACTTTGAGGCGCCATGTTTCATCTGTCAAGGGGCATCTATCATTCCTTTCCTTGTCAAAAAGAAAATTAAATTAGACTAACACGAATCTCTATTTTTGCCTGATTAAAGGCCTACGTCTTCCCTAGGCATTGCCTGACACAATCTTGACTTGAGAAAGACTTGATGTTCTTATAACATCATTTGAAGAGAGCATGCTTGTCTCCCTGGGTCATTATCTTCAGATTCACTTGTTTTTCATGGACTATAGGCTAGATAATCTAGACCTCCTTTGGGGTGTTAATTAAGAAGAGTATCCAAAATTAATCAACAGACTCACTAGGGCAAAGGGGAGCTGTCTGAGGACCTTGGAATATAACATGCTTCTGGTGCAGAGAATCGAGCCTTCGGCTATTGACAAAAAGCAAACAAGTGCACAGACGGTAGTGTGACATAAAAATTCACATATATATGCAAGTATACACTCATTTTTCTTGTCAGCTTGTCAACTTTAATTATAAAGGTTGATTTGCTATTTGGCAGATCTCAACATTGTAGATGTTGACAATTTGAAAAGCATCATATGGTCAATGTCTTAGAAGAACAATGAGATAGAAAGGTAATGGATGAGTGATGTGTTTAAAGTCCACACTGAGCACAAAAATGATTGCATTGTAGCCTGATTGTAAAAATTCTGTTATCCCTTCAGGAATGAGAGTATATTTTATTTATAACAGAATATTGGTAATTGATTAAAACTACTGATTTAAAAGCTACATTTCCAGAGTCATTATTTAGTATTATTCTTTTTGTAAACTTTCTTAATTTAATATATTTATACTGGATATTAAAGGTTTAGAAATTGAAGCTAAAAGTACCCTTTTTAGCAAATCCTTGGTTTTTAACATAACAAATTCTTTTCAAATATTTAACAAGTATTGTTATTTCACTTCTAACATTATGGTATAAGTAACACTTATTTGTGCGTATTGAGTTAATGAAGTTTCAGTATTTCTTAGCTATCTGCGAACTCCCACAGCAAAGGAATTTTTGCTACCAAATTAAAGGGTGATGAATTCTTATCATATAACTTAGAATTTCAACATCTTTTCCAAAGGCAGGAGACTGGGGTCAACTGTTTTCATCCTTTTGCATTTCCAAATGCCCTTCGGCAGACAAAAGATTCAGAGTGCTTATGTTCCTTAAAGATGGATACACCTACAACCCCTAATTTTGCCTCAAATAGGTAAGAAATTAAGAAGCCATTTACTGATCCCAATAAGTAAAATTTAAATTCTGAATTATCCACATTTGTCTTGAGATTTGGACTGAAATTCTTATTGGCAACTTGCAAGGCAAGATTGGTACAACCTCCATATTGGTGAGATTATTTTCCTACAAAAAGTAAGTAGTTTCTTACCCTAAAGCAACACCCTAACTTTGTTTGCCAAGAAATGAAATAAAAGCAAATAAGGCAAATTATTCTATGCACTTTTTCAGGGCAATCAAACATGTATTCCAAGAACCCAATTGCATGTCTTAGGAATCTAATTTATTATTGCTTATCTAGCAGCATGATTATGTAATTTATTTCTAATAGGCAGCATCTCTATAGAGGCTATGAAATATTCCTACTTGATTGTGTACATGAAGAACATTCTACCAAATTATGTTTCCCAATTCATTTTTATTTAATCTTATTAATATTTGTAAAACAATTTTATAAGTACCCAGATGATTTAATGTCAAGAAACTTGTTATTGACAAGATAGGAGTTTATAAAGTAATCAGAAACTTCAGTGATTAATTTGAAAGAGACAATAAAATTTTGTTTGGCTGTGATTTTCGATTGGATGTAATGAATGAAATTGTAAAATAGTAGGAAGATTTTAGGCTTTTATAATATATTCTTTTTCAAATTTAATCTAATATCAGTAACAAAATAATTTATACATAGTCATACTTGTTTCAACTATTTCTTAGGATAATTGATAGTTTAATGACTTGCTAAATATTATTTCCCAAAAACCATGGTCAAATTTCTTTTTATCTTGATTTTGAAAAAGAGATTCATCTGACTAAGCACATTTTGTGTTAGATTATTTATTATTTCTTACCCATACACTTTAAAGCATAATCTGCTGACCAGACCAATTATACCTAGATTCCTTTGGGCTAGCATTTGCCTTCATTCAACAAATCATTACTGACTTTCAATATATATGCCGTCATAAAAGTTACATTTTTGGGACACATTTTTCTGTAATAATATAAACTATCATTGAAAAAATATATTTTAGTAAAGATGCATAGTCATAAAGGAAGTAGATCATTTAGCTGATATGTCCTTGGAATCTACTAAATTAAAACAAAGTCATTTTTCCTTAGGTCAACCTTGTCATTCTTGCAGTTTCTAGTTCATCTCATTTCCATCTGAGGCTGCTCTATGGGTAACATGGAAGAGCAGAGAAACGGCATCTACTTCCAAAGGAAGGAAGGGCATATTCACTGCTTTGAATATCTCCTTAACTACCTCTGAGTTAATGTAAGTTAACTGTTTCTGAAAGTATAAACTGTGACCATAAAAAAGAAAGTAGTACGATCAACTGTATGTAGCACATCAGAATTCATATATCTAAACAGCTACACAAAGAGTGTGTCAACTTGAAAACAAAACATAAGAGATACTGAAACTTTGCAAGAAATATATTGGGAGAAAATTGTATTTATGAGAAACCCTCATGTTTGTTCCAGTTGGGAAGAATAAAACTCTTGTGATTGACTGGAGGATGTTGACATGTCACAGAATCCATAATCTGGTCCAATAAATGGCCATCAGCTGTCGACTAAGGAGGGCTGGTTCTGTTTACCATGAAACTTTCTTTTGCTAAGTGGAAAAACAGTACTGGAATATGCAAAGGAGGAGAATTTTCCCATGCAGTGCCAATATTATCTCTGAATAAATACTGAAAAATTTCTTAAAGTTGCATTAACCTTTCCATCGTGCCAACATGTCTGTTTATCCTGGAATCTCAAGATCTTTCAAATGTGTGCCACTGTTCAAACAAATCTTTCTGGAAATTTTCTTTAGAAATTTCCCTTAGAGTTAGTTGTGCATTCTTCAAAACATTTTCATTGATAACAAATGTATATTTGAGTGTGAATTAAATTTATTTTAAACAGTGAAATGTCATTTATTCTTGGTAAATAAATGTAATGACCAGGCTGATTCTCATCTGAGTCAAAAATACAGTGTATCTATAGCATAAGAAGGCTACAGATGACGTATAAAACCACTTTCAAAAAAATAGGGCTTTCATTGTGTTCTGAGCAAAAGCCTTATTATAGAAAATGTGTAAACTGCCAAAAAGTTTATTGCTAGGACAGCATTTACTTTTGTTTTAGGTTCTGCTTGATTTAGAAGATAATCATATTTTATATTAACATTGTACTTAGATTTATAGAAAATATAAATATATTTCTAATAAAATAGATCAAGAGGATTATTTTGTATATTCCATGAAATAGTCACTATAGACATTGACTGAAGATTTCTGATCAATGATCTATGATTCAAAAAAGAAACTGAAGAAACAATTTTAGAACAATTGTTTTATGTACAGTTAGTTCAAGGAATATTCTACCCTAAGAAATAGAAAAACCTGAAAATACAGATGGGACAAAAAATAATTAGATAATAAAAAATACTCATGAATGCCTTAACTTACTGCATTTTTAGAATATTTTGCACACAAAACCCACTAAAAATACATTATCTACTTTGATTCTCATAGTAAGCTAAAATAATATTAACTTTTTTTGACACAGATACAGTAATAAAGATTTAGCAAATTTCCCTTACCCTCATCCTCAAAGTAAAGGAACTAGACACCAAAAATGTTTGCTCTCTTCTTCCTACCCCTCATATACTGATGAAGTTCAAAGAATAATCTAAAATGCTGATTGATTTAGCAGTACAATGAATACCCAGGGCTGTAAATTGGCATATCAAATCTTGATGTCAAAAAAAATCACACATATTTGAATATAAGCACACACATAGATATAAGTCAAATATGTATCACAGTCAATATGGACATGCTTCTCATCCCCAAACCTCAAGGTATATCAACATTTATTTTGTGCTGCCATTCAAATGCTGATGCATTCAAACATTTTGAACTCATGGCAATTTGAAAAACGCCTAATAGGTATTTCTTCTTTTTTCTTTCTTTCTTTTTTTTGAGATAGAGTCTCACTCTGTTGCCAGGCTGGAGTACTGTGACACAGTCTTCACTCACTGCAACCTCCAACTCTGGTTCAAGTGATTCTTCTGCCTCAGCCTCCCGAGTAGCTGGGATTATGGGAAAGCACCACTACGCCCAGACAATTTTTTATTTTTAGTTGAGATGGAGTTTCACCATGTTGGCCAGAATGGTCTTGATCTGACCTCCTGATCCACCTTCCTCAGTTTCCCAAAGTGCTGGGATTACAGGTGTGAGCCACCGCGCCTGGCCCCCAGTAGGTATTTCTTAGAGTATATTTAAAATTTGAGATTTAAAAAAAATCAAATATTTATCCATTTATTTGATATGGCTTTGACCTCAGATGCTTTTTCCAGAACATTCCAAGTTATGGTTGTATAGTTTACTGACTTAGATGGGATATTTAAGTCAAAAATTATCACCGATTTATATTTCCAGGTTGAATATTCTCAAATCTGAAAATCTGAAATGCTCCAGAATCAGAAACATTTTCAATACCAACATGATGCAAGTGGAAAATTCCACAGCTAACCTCTTATGACAAGTCATCATCAAAACGCAGTCAAAATTTTGTTTCATGCACAAATTATTAAAATATTGCATAAATTTACCTTCAGGCTATATGTACAACGTGCATATAAGACAAATTTCATGTTTCAGCTTGAGTTCCATCCCCAAGATATTCGTTATGTGTATGCAAATATTCCAAAATAGAAAAAAATCCAAAATCCAAAACATTTCTGGTCCCAAGAATTATAGATAAGAAATGCTCAATCTGCATTTGTAAACTATGATCATTGTTTAATAAACAAATTATTCAGTGCTGCATAATAAATTGCCAAGTTATCAATGGAGATAATAAATTAGTTTAGCATCCACCTAGCTGAAAGTTAATGCATAAAATTAGTATTAATGTAGTGACATATGGCTTCACTATCATCTTATATCCTAAGACAAATTTCTCACCTTTTTGCATTCTCATGTGACAAAATTCTGCATGCTGTTTTTAAAGTTTCAATATTCTTCAAACACATAGGTTGTGTAAATTTTCACAAATCAGCCAACAGATCCACTAGATATGACAACAATTAGTAAATTGTGAAACTTTCAAGAAATGTGTAATCCATATTTACTTGAAAACTAAAGTTTTAATAGTTACATTAACTGTTGACAATAACATAGCAATATTTATAACTGTTAAGATAATATATTTTATATTTTTTAAATGACAAATTTAAGTGCTATGAATACTTAAACTTCTTTCAAATTGTATTTCCTAGGCTATTCTTCAAGGCTATAATGAAATTTTGTTACAGTATAACTTAAAATTTACCTTATACCTTTTATCAAGTTAACCTTAAAGATTCTTTTATTTTGGAATACAGATAATAATATATTTTTATATTATTTATAATATATATATGAAATATGGTATATATAGAATATATAATGTACATCATATGATAGGTCATTTTTATATGTAATAATAAAATGATGTTAATAACAGAATGGGAGAAAATATTTGCAAACTATCCATCTGACAAGAGATTAGGAACCACATTCTATAAGGGGCTCAAACAACTCTATAGGAAAAAATTTAATAATCTGATTTAAAAATGGGCAGAAATCTGAATAGGCATTTTCCAAATGAAGACATGCAAATGGCAAATAGGTATATGAAAAAATGCTCAACATCACTGATAATCAGAGAAATGCAAATCAAAACTACAGCAGTTAAATGGCTTTATCCAGAAGAGAGGAAAAAATGAATGCTGGCGACGATGTAGAGAAAAAAAGAACACTTGCATATTGTGAGTGAGAATATAAATTAGTACAATCACTATGGAAAACAATACAGAGGTTCCTAAAAATTAAAATATAGAACTGCCATATGGTCCAGCTATCCTACTGCTAGGTATGTACCCAAAAGAAAGGATGTCGATATATGGATATTTGCACTCCCATTTAATTGCAGCACTATTCACAGTAGTTAATCTTTGGAATCCACTTACGTATCCTTTAACAGATAAATGGATAAATAAAATGTGATGCAGGTACACAAGGAGTACTATTAGGCCATAAATAAAGAGATCCTGTCATTTGCAACAACATGGATGGAATTAGAGGACATTATTTTAAGTAAAATAAGTCATGTACAGAAAGACAAATGTTGCATGTTCTCAGTCATTTGTGGGAACTAAAAACAATTGAACTCATAGAGATAGAGAGCAGAAGAATGGTGACCAACTGCTAGGAAGAGTAACGGAGAAGAAGGATCCAGGAAGTGGGAGTGGTTAATGGTCACAAATATGTGGTTAGGAAGAATGAATAGTATCTAGTACTAGATAGCATAGCAGAATATCTACAATCAATAATAATTTATTTTACATTTAAAAATAACTAAAAGTATAATTTGAATGTTTGTAACACAAGGAAATGATAAATGCTTGAGGCGATGGATATCCCATTTACCCTCATGTGATTATTATACATTGTATGCCTGTGTCAAAATATCTCAGATACCCCATTTATAGATATACAGATATCTACTGTTTCCTCATAAAAACTAAAAATGATAACAAGTGTTTTCAAATATAAACTCATTAACCAAATGTTTTCAGCAAACCTGATAAAAATGAATAAAGAAGAAAAGCAATAAAAAAATTTTAAGACAAATTCTAAACTTTCATTTGATTATCCTTAATAAACTAAACAAATAAGACAATGTTTCTGGCGTAATTCAAAGGATGAATCCTTTATTAACCTGTGTTTAAATTCTCCAAAAAAGGGAAAAAAAACCCTATAAATGTGTGCCTTGACATGAGTTTGATAAGAAATAGAATTTTGAAATATAAATAGTATAAAAAATCCAGAGTATTTGATTGTCATGCAGGATGCATCTGGGTTGTCAAATATATTTTTTTTTTTGAGACGGTGTCTTGCTCTGGTTGCCCAGGGTGGAGTGCAGTGGCGTGAACTCGGCTCACTGCAACCTCCACCTCTCTGGTTCAAGTGATTCTCCTGCCTCAGCCTCCTGAGTAGCTGGGACTACAGGTGCATACCACCACGCCTGGCTAGTTTTTCACATTTTTAGTAGAGACGAGGTTTCACCATGTTAACCAGGATGGTCTCGGTCTTCTGACCTTGTGATCTGCCAGCCTCAGCTTCCCAAAGTGCTGGGATTACAGGCCTGAGCCACCATGCCCGGACACAAAATAGAAAGTTTTGAAAGAGTTAATGTCTCAATGATGGCAAATTTCTCCTAAAGTAGAAGTAATTTATATTTTAAGAATGACTCAGCAGTTCCTTAACTACAAGTCTTTTTAATTTGATGACTAAAAAGGAACAACACGGAATGGAGTGAGAAATGCATATACATAATTCCTATAATGTTTACAAGATGTTAGGATGGTGTTAAGTCAGTCTAATCTTAAAGACACACACCATAGAGAATTTCTCCACAAATGCACTAGTATGCATATATATTAGCTATGTTCTAACCCCAGCTTGCATTTTTAATCATAAATAGTTTAAATTTTTCTCACTAAATGAGTAATATGACTTAAGGACCTATATGGCTTGAATATACATTATTTGTAACTTCTCTTCAAAATATACGTTTATTTTTAAAACAGTCTGTTACATAGAATAAGTTATTTATGCATGCCATGATTTATCATCATACATTTTGTATCTTTGCATTAAATCATACAGGTGCTTCATAGCAAAACTGCATTAAAAAAATCAACCGAGTTAAATCCTTCAATGCATTTGTGTATATTTGCCACACATTTAGATTTTCAACTGGAGTAGTACCATCATGATCCTAATGATTATTTTAAATACAAACATATATGGGACCTTGACAAATTCCTCATAAACTAGGTAACAAGCTGAAATTTAGAAATAACCTATTTAGGAAAACGTGTAACTTAAATCTTACCACATAATTATTTGCTCTCTATTTGCTTTTCTTGGAAGATAAAGCTAACATAAAATTTCACCTCTGAGTGAGCACGTTATATTTTGTCATGTCTAACTAGAAATAGATAAACGTAGCCAGCCATTTCTCCTCTTCACTTAATCCTTGCCCAATCATTTCAAATGAAGACTAGCTTGTTACTTTAACATAGATTTGCCATGAAAAAAAGGTACTATTTTAGAAGAAATGAAAAAATAATAGTGTAATTTGACGATATTTTTGAGTATGCATTAGATTATAAGTAACTATCAAAAAATTATGTTTACATTTCTATTAACTTTTTAACATACACTGTTCCCTTGTGACAAACTTACAAAACAGAACTAGAGTTTTATGAACTGAATTTGACTTTCCCGTTTTTCTTCTGATTGATGTTTCTTCCTTTAGAGATCTATTTTACTTTAGTACACTAAGGTAATTATGGTGAAAAACAGTCCAAATGACCTGTGGTAACGACTAACGTTTATGATTTGGTTCTACAAAGGCAGGTATGAAAGTAAAAGCAAATTTTAAATTAGTGTAGCTTTATATAAGAGACAAAATTGTCTAATTTCTTCCTAAGGGATTATTATAGGCATTAACTATTAAAAAGCCATTATCTTTCACCCAGATAATGCTTACTTGAAATAAAAACTTGTAAAAAGTGTTTTTGAATCAAACTATTAAGTTATAAGAATTCACAAAACAATATTCATAAATGTCATGACTTATTTTAATGGTCATCTTTCACCTGTAATACGTGAGGATAACAAGTTTGTGGTCATGCAAAGGTGTTAATGAATGACAGACCTTTGTCCATTATTGATACATTCTTCTCTAATCCTGTTATGTGAAATATTTTAATGAAATCATAGTTTATTACTAATGATATATTTTTTAGTTTTTTAACTATGAGAGAAAAATCAACATGATTTATTTGGTTTTACCTACTTTTAAAATCATAGCAGGTAAGTTGCATTATGTCTACCACAATGCATGTTGAATTGATTGCATGCATCAAAGGTTACGACCTCAGCCAGCAAATTCAGGGCCTGGTCCTTCACATCTCAGGGAGATCTGCTAAGAACCTGCCTTTCAGCCCCATTATCTCCCTGGCCACGAAAGTGTTGGCTAATTATCTCTGAATAAGAATTGTATCGGACCTTAATTTTCAGTAACAGGATCTGATAGTATGTAAAGACGGAGAAAAGAACAATCCTTTGTCTTTCCCAGCTTGCTTCTTTCTGGAAGCCAAGGGATGGCATAACTCATTCAGCATATAGGATGAATGGAAACATGATCACATTTTAGTGTCCACATCTTCTATAGCAGCAAGTTTCTCCATCAGGAAGACCCAACTGAAATTGTACATTGTCCTAGGTCCCTTAGCTCTGCAAATCCACCAGGGAAAATGATGAGAATGTTTGCAAGTAGCCACACAATAACTGTAATAAAGCTACTTCTAGAAACTAGATTTATTCTTAGTTCATTTGATTATAACCATCATTGCAATTTTAGAAAACGAAATATGTTTATCCCATTTCTGATAAAAATTATACACTTTATGGTGGTCACGATGAATATAGGTCTAATGTATCCTTTAAAAACTACTATATTAGCATCCCCTAAAATCTGAGCATTAGCTTAAACAGTTTACAGAATAGAGCCAGTTAAAGAATGACAACAAAACCCACCTTAGATACTAGTATTTCTCTAACCTGTTGTTGACATAATTTTGCAGTATGTGGTGTCAGTTGGCTTGAGGTTAGCAGATAATTGCTTTACCTGAAGCTTTGCAAAAGGACAATAATGATCATGGTTGTGTTTGCGTAGTAACTGGAGTTCACCTAAGAGAAAGGCTTTTTTGGCCAGTGTCTGGAAGTGTGAGATGGATGTCTAATCCCATTTCTCCAGGGTTCACTCCCTCTTCTTTCCTGTCTCCTCAGCATGTGCCAGGACATAGTGATAATTTGCCAGCACCTTTCTTCTGAATAATTAGAGCAGAGGCCTGTATGGTTGCATGAATTATTGTTAAGCTGCTGACAAGCTCCTCTCCCTTCCCTTCTCCCTCTTCCCTGTTGTATGCACTTTTAGGGGAAAGAAAACAGTGGTTTTAAGAAGGTCTCCTGATAGAGAGGGTTGGAGGCTAAACGCACGGGCACACTGCCCTGTTGCCTTGAGTGGACTTGCCACCCAAAGTGAGCATCAAAGCAGAGATGCAGCATGGCTAGAAGTGAAAGCTACTCTTTAAGGAGCTCTCAATGCACAGGAAAATGTCACTGATTTTTCCTATGTGAGCTCCACTCTGTGGGAAAAGGATAAGTGCTCTAAGTCCTGTGCTGTTCCAGAGGAATTTGAGGGAGGAAGCAGGAAGAAGCTGGCCTTTTCCAGGCCCTTGGCATGTTTTAAGTGTGCCCCATGGATGACAGGAGGACAAAATGAGCGGCAAGGAGAAGCCCCGCTCACTCATTACCCACACCGAGGATGCTCCAGCTCCAGGACCCTGACTGTGGGTCCTGTTGATGCCATGAGAACCAGTGAGGGATGGACAGAGGAAAGAATTTCATGGGCTCGGAGGGACCCTTGCCTCCTAGCTCTTATGCAGAGTAGTCATGGTAGCCTGGAAATACCACCAAATGATTGCTTTGGTTCTGTCACTTCATCTGGGAAGCACATTCTCACGTCCCATACCACAGGATCTGCTACACAGGACACACTCTGTGCAGCTTCACAGTCACTGTTTGTCCAGCTGGCTGCCCGACATGGACACATGTTCCTCATTACACCTTCACAGTAGGCCCAGGAGATAGGCACTACGATGTCACTTATTTAATCCATGAAGAAACTGAGGTTGCTGACTTGCTAGAGGCCAGCCAGAGAGCAAAGGCAGTGCTGGGAAGGGAATCTAGATCTGTCTGAGAAGGTGCTGGAATCTCGGGCTCCAAAACGTCCAGTAAATGTTCTTTGGAAGAATCATTACACTGACATTGAACTTGGCCATTTAACAAATGATTCCACACCTGTTGCCTCAAGTGACTCTTCAACCTTGCTTTGAGGTTAATATGAACTTTACTGTGCAGTTTAGAAGACTTAGAAGATGTGGCTTCCTGGTGACAGAGCCCCAAGCCAAGTGGGTCTTTCAATCAAAACCAGTAAAGCCAGATGTCCTTTCTCACACCCTATCCTGTCTACAGAGGGCCATGTGGCCTTTCTGAAGTTGGTCCCTACTCTACAGAGGGAGCGTGTGCCGATGCCAAGTCTCTCTTCTCCAGGGTGACGCTCCTCGTCCATCCCTCAGCAGCCTGGGTGCCTCAGCTGCTGCCCTCGTCCCTCTCTGTATGTTCCAAGTACCTGAAACACTGATCCCTCCCTGAGTCATTTCCAGAAAGGGGGCATTTTCAGAGCTCCTTTGTGTGTGGTTATATAATTTATGTAACAGGTGCCTTTGATTTCAGAGAGGCACTTTATTCATTCATTCATTCATCAGCAAATATTTATGAACCCTGTAGTATGACAGACAGACAGTCCACCAGATGGTGGTCTATGACAGTGAAGAAAATTGTTATGGCCCTGGTGACAAAGAGACGTGATTGTTTATCTCCTTTCTTTTGATGTCAAAATAGTAAGAAAAATCTTTTTGAAAGGTAGATTTCCACTTTTACCACCACGCTACAAAATAAATATTTAAAGCTCTAACTATCCTGGGCACCCCTTTCACTATCTCCTTTCCTGTGTATAATAGATCTTGTTGTGCAGTTCTGTGTAACTGGGTGGACATAACACAATCAGAGGCAGCAACGTGACCATTTTCAGAGGTGGCAATGGATTGCAACGCTCAGAAAGAGATTTGCCACCGGGGCATAGTGAGATGCTGGTCATGTTAATAATCTTCTTGTGAGTATTTCCTAAGATGTGAAACAGAGTTAATCTAAAAACTTTATTTAAAGATGACTGAGATAATCCTTTGAAAAGTTTTAACATAGAATTAGACACCAGTAAGTACTTAAGATATGCTAGTATTCTTCCTGTGGTTTGAAGATAAAATACAATAACACACGTAAACAGAAATTTCACTAGAATGCTGTTATTGTAAAGTTATAGACCAAATAAACCTTTAAGATACAAGAATGTAAAAATCTCTAAAAAAAATCAGGATATAGTTATCAAAATCCCTATAGTACTCACTTTGCTAAACATCTAATACCTGAGGTAGTTTTATAAAACTGGTGATTGTGTTTAAAGGATGCTTTTTCCATGCCACGGCTGTCTTATTTATGTAAGAATACATTAGGCAAATGCTAAAGCTGAGCAACAAGCCATTCTATTATTTTCATTAGGTTAAAAAATATCATGTAGGTTCTTTTCTCTGGGATCACACCAAAAAAGGCCTGCTATCATTAGAAACCTAAAAATGCTGTAGCCACACAAAAGAGAACAGTCATTTCTTTTAGAATTATATATCTAGATGACTAGTAGAAAAGAGAAATGTACTTATTTTTCTTAATTTCTGCATTCCTGAGAAACTTCTTGACATGAAAGTATCATCTAATCATGTAAAATGTAATGTAAAGGGTTTCTATTATTTTTTTTTTCTAAAGGATCTCTCTACTTTTAACACTAGATCTTATTGTGAAGTTCTGGGAAGCTGGACAGACATAAGCACCATCAGAGGTAGTAATGTGACCATTTTCAGAGGTGGCAGTGGAAGTGGCAGATGTGAAAAAAATCTGAGGCCTTAGAGGATAGTTCACATTAACACACAAGGTAATCTACTTCCTCAAGTTCACATGTGGTAAAGCTCAGCTGACTTTATGGGATTCCAGAGCTGAAGATAAGAAGTAGGAAGAGATCTGGTTCTGCAGAGTGAAACCTATCTGCCCTGATGGACAGAGGAAGCCCATTCCCTCTTATCTGTCTCCAGGATGCTGCCTTAGGGCACATATTTGATTTTTTTTCTAAGTGGGTTAATATTCATAAATGAAATAAAAATATGAAATTTCATAAGAAAAGAAAATACTAAAATCATCAACAAAATAAATTTCATAACACTTTAGTATTATAACAATTTAGATACTTTTTGCACCCCAGCTCCTCAGAGTGTATCTCTCCTGGTATGCTCCTTTTTCGACTTTGTATGTCTGAAGTCAGAGATATTCTTGTGAGACAAAAGAAGAAATCCCACTTTAAGCAACATCCTTTAAGATCCTATTGGCAAGAAAATGAAATGAAACTCCAATAAGCTTTCTAGAGGTACTGTATTTTATAATAAAAATTAAAAAATAATATCCATTTTTACTTTTAAAATCAGTGTTTCGTGTTTCTAGATTTTGTCTATATAAAAACTAGAAAATAATTTACTGATAAGGTGAAACCTTCATTACCTTTTTAAAAATCATTTCAATAGAAGGTTTGACTTTTGGTTTGTTAATATTTTAAGCTGCCTTTGACTCACAGGACAAATTAATTTGGTATCTCAGATATATAATTCATAGCTTAAGTGCTAGATATTTAAATAAGAGTTGTAATATTCTGATTATTTTTTATTATTTAAATGAGTTATAATATTCGGATTATTTTTTATTTCATATACCTTGCCTCAAACTGACTACAGTATGCATTTCCTTAAAGAGAACATTTTTACAAAATTAAATGCTGGAGATTAATTCTCATACTTATAGATTTCCAGAGGATAATTTATCTTTAGAAACCTATAGCATTGATTTAAAGTCTTCTCTAGTTTTCATTTTACTATGCTATTACTTGTTTATATTTTAACTTCTAATACCTAATTTTTTAAATTGTAATTCTTAAGTGACAATTAATGGACCATTTAAACATGTGCATTGATTTCTAAATTCATCTAGCAGATACCAGTAACTTGCTTACACTGACGATTTCACCACTAAGAGAATGTGTGTTCAGTTGCTGCACCATGTGAAATACTATAGTCAGAACCTATTCTACATTCAAATAGATATATTATTAATACTCTCTGCTGCTGTTAAACAAGCGTTACATTTGTGACATTGAAATTCTGATTTGTCAAGTATTGGGGGCTGTAACTGTATTAAACAATGCGTCTATGTGAGGAGGAAAATATTCTTTAGAAGGGGGATCTTAATCAGTTTCATGCTGAGCAAAAGAAAATTGTAAACTATGCATTAAAAGAAGATTTACTGAAAGTTATTTTACTAGATCCACTGCATTCTAATTCACTGCTTCCCTTTAGCTTTCAATGATAATATACGTAATCTTCCAGACACATTCATGAGCAAAGTTTGATGTGGATTTACACTTGTGGAGCTACATTACAATGGGTAGATTTAAGGTATTATAAAATGAGTTTTTGGATTTGTTACAGGGGTACGGAGCCCCTCAGATACAGGCGGATAGGTTTTCCAACATATGGCAACCACCTTATTATAAAACAAAACAATGTTAAGTCAAAGTACCTGATTACGATTCGTGACCGCCATGCAGCTCCGATAGCCAGGCTTATATTTAATACTGCAGAAACAATATCATTTATTTTTCTGTCTTCTCTTATCCCTAAGTTATTGGGTTTGTAGGCTTTGAAACCTTAAGCAAAAGGATAAAATACAAATTATAGAAAACATTGAAGTATGGAGAAATCAAATTACATTCTCCACAATCCTCAAAAAGATAGTTCACATTCCTCATGTGCAGTCTGGGCGAATCCTCATCACCAGAGAGCTTTCAGGAGGATAATTAGTAGTCTTTGGGGTACAAGGAGAGCATTCAAATTGTACTAGGAATAGCCAATTCTACTAACGAGTTAATTTCCAGCTTTGAAATAATCATCCAAGGGTTTCTTAATAAAATCTATTATTGACAGTGTTCAAATAATTAAAAATATTGTCATATGTTCTTTAGATACAATGATTATCAGCAAAAAGTCTAGCAGTAAGTATATATTATCTTGAAAAAGTGGGTAGGTTTTCCCTGTTTTTAGCTTTCTTTTCGAATTTCAAATTCATTATGAAATAGTGAAATTTTGGAAGTCGGTCAGAACCTGAACATAAAGAAAAAGTATATTCACCATCAACAGAGAGGAAAGCAAATTCTTTTGCAACATCAGTTTCTAATAAGTAAGATCTTTGTAGAAACTTCAATGAATGACAAAAAAAAAAAATTGTTAGTGAATAGATGTATTCAATTGGGTGTAATAACTAGTTAATTTATAACCAATCAAAGTTAAAGTTCCATGGGCTTGTCTTGGACTCTTGTTCCCATTCACTGTTCTCTTATTAACAAGGCTTTAATTCCAGTGGTGACAGACAAAAGCATGGGACGCTAATGAACTGTCTGCTCTGTGCAGAGAGCTGGTGGTAATGTCGAATGTTAGTTACAATAATGATAATCTTTAGTATTTTTAGCTTGTCAGAACTTGCACAGCTAACAACAACCAGTCTTTTACTAAAACTCAACTTCATCAAACTAACTTAATTAGCAATTCAACTCCTTATTTTTGTTTTGGATTCCCCTCTGGCTACTAATTAAAGCTTAATCGAAACCGCTGAACTGAGGTTGTAAAGAATTCATTAATATTAAAATTAGCCCCAACAATTTTTTTGAGGGCTGGTGCAATTTGTATTTGTTACTGTCAGGGGTTTGAAACTCAGCTGAATTGTTTAAAAAGCCTTACAAGAAATTCTCGGTCTGCCATACATATGAGCTGAGTACATAGGACAAATGCCAATAGTTACACAAATATTTCAGGAAAACTTAGTCCGCTTGGGCCATTTTAAAATATATTTAGCCAAAATATAACTTAGGATTTTTTTTCTGAAGTCATTCACATTGCTTTATCCTCCTAAGTGGTTTCATATTTTGGATAAAAGAGAAGAGAAAGAACTCTGGAAAAAATTTCAAGGATTGATTTTTATGTATTATCTTGACAAGATTAATATGTTTGAAAAATGAACAGATTTAGCTCTTCACTTTGATTTTTCCACTTTTTGTAACATCAAAGATTACTCTAACAGCGGTACTGGTCATTCTGAAAAGTAAAATCAAATAAGTACAAAACCCAAATGCTCTGTACAGGACACACTTTTTAAAAAAATGAAATTTGATCTTTTAACAGGAATGGTTGAAAAGGAAATGTAATACTTTTTTTCCTCTAATAAAATGATCATGTCAGTGTATGCCCGATGTTCTTTTTCAGATTTCTATTGATGGTTTAAATAGTAAGTTTAAACTATTAATTTTTTTTTAGTTCACGTAAAAAAGCCCTTATTCAATATTTAGATATTTGCAAATATTCTCAATTTCAATGAGACTGCATTTTGTTTTCCAGCAAATGACATGTAAATGCAAATTGAAATACTTTTTATCATGGTGAACAGGAAATGATTTTCATAAATCAAATCCCCTTTTCATTTTAATTTTTGATATTTTAATAATTTTGTGAAACATGTATATTTATTTTACCCTTTAGGAAAATTCCAAGTATGTAAGAAACGAACTTGTTGGCACTAAAATATACAGCAACTAATGCTATTTAGCATATCTTATTAAACTAGAAAATTAAAATACATCTCTAAAGTGTAAAACTTTATCAAAAAACACATAAAACTTACATTTGCATGTAAGTTTCATTTAGATAAAATTTGCAGCAAAATAACCATGCACACATTTTAAAATAAATATATGTCCATTTTCAAACTCATGGATTAAATTAACCATGGCATGTAAGGCACACAATTTTAAATCCTGGTGACAATTTCCATGAAGTTATTCAAATACATTTTGACTTCTGACAAGAGGATGTAATTTATAAAACAGAACATGCCTATCAGTGGAACTTAAATTAGCATAATGAGGATACTTTCATTTCTGCAAGCACAGTTTTTGACATCCCAATGTGGAGTTCTTAGAACAAATCAGTAAAAAAAAAAAAAAAAAAAAAAAAGTTAATATACATAAGTAGAAAATTATGAATAAAATACCTGAAAACTTCATCTAAATTCAGTGAACGAAATAAATTTTACTTAAAAAAAATCATTTCTCAAACTGATAAAAATGTTTGTTTCTTAAATGTAGAATAGTCGAACACAGCCTTCAGCTGTCGTTATCCATATAAAGTAAGGGAAGTGTTTTGAGGTTATCATTGCATGACAAGAAACACTGACATTCATGTTATGCAATTTCTATCAGTGTTTTGAGTTAATTTACTATTGTGTTTCATATAAATCCACTGCAATCATAAGTATAACCTTTTAATACTGTTTTACAATATTATATTTCTGGTTCAAGTGAAATGAGTCTGGTTGTTGAGTGATTTGTCCTATATGCAGAAACATACACCAAATTGTTAAGGGAAAATAGACACTTTTTAGCTTATGCAATATTGAACTGTACTAACCACAGAAAATGTTACTTAGTAAATTTTGCCCTGACCTGAAAAAGGATGGAAGAAGCCATGAAATCTTTGTACAATATTTGAAAAAAAAAATAGAGCAGTTTAGCAAAAACAGCAAATAAATTTGAAGCTTAAGTCATAAATATTATTTGTTTACATCTTTAGAATAGAAAATATTGATAGTTTTTATATATAATCCTTTAAAATATTGCTGATATTCTTTAGATGCCTCTGAATTTGATGTCCTTAAGGAAGCTTAAGAGACCATCGGCATCAACGTCCTCAGACAAAGGCTTCAATCATTTTACACCAAACCAGATTTGATAAGAGCTGTTTCACAACTGAAATACCTAAAAAGGAAATTTCCTGAGACCTTCTCCTAAAAGGTTATGGAAGACTGTGTATTTGCTCAAGAAATCTGCATATTATATTTCAGATGTCCTACTGTCCTTCAGGAATGACACTTTCATATAAATGTGATATTAAAATGATATGATTCTTAAGTGGAACACAGGCAATGACTAAGGGATTATTGCATTTTACCTTTATTGTTTTAACTACACCTCTGTCTGCAGCCTTCTCAATGGGTCTACATTCCTTTGATTTATTTACGATCCTAACTTAGGACATTGCTATCCACACAATGAAACCTATTGTTTTTGGCATCATATAAAACTGTATGCTACACACAGGTTCTAAACAAATATTTTGATATTTTTCAATATATCAGCCTTGTTTTTCAGTACTTTCTGCTTTTAAAACACAGGGGTTTTTTTGTTGGTTTTTTTTTTTTTTTTGGCTTTCACTATATAGTTCGGGCCATTATTACCTTTGAAATTTTACAGAAATACAATGTATAAATATATCATTTTAGTTTTACACATAGCACTGATCTTAACTATCATCAAAGGTCTTGTTACACTGTTTTAAAAGATCATTCAATAACCATAGCCAAAAGAACACATACCTAGCATTGATATAAATATTCTTTCTGTTCTCTTGCATTATTTCTCCTCTTACCCATAAATGCTTAATCCAAAAATGGCTATTACTTTTCAAACACTAGTAACAAAAAAGGAATGCCATACTTAATTTTTGCATATGCCAAATACCACTGTAACATTTATTTCTATAAATGGAATTGGTGACAAAGGAATTGATGTAATTGTGAAAAGCCTATTTCTCTGAAATTAATAAAATCATTATCTATGAAATCATGATATTTAAACAGTGCAACTTTGCAGTTAAGTAATACCATGAGAAGAAAAACGTGACTTTTGAATATAAAACACTACTGTTCGTTTTGTGTCATATTTTTCCTATGTAAAGACAGAAACGAAGAGTGAAGGGATTGGGCTGGGGTAGGAGAATGGAGAACTGGACGGCATCTAGGAAATAAAAATGAACTGACCTTGCATCGGTCTATCATCCAATGCTTCTTGGTGGCTCAGATCTGACCACTGTGAATGAGCTCATTGGAGCTATCTTTAATATTGTCCTCTGGATCTGACCTGTAAGTGTGACTAATTTACAGAAAATTTTTTAGACTCCTTTTACAGTGTCCTACAAATTACAGTAGGGAAAGTTGGTGATAAAAAAAAAAGCAGAAAGAAAAGGGGAAAAGGAAAATAGGCAGACAGGGAATGAGGAGCTATTGTTTAATGGGGACAGAGTTTCAGTTTTGCAAAAGGAAGAGTTCTGCAAATAGACAGCAGTGACAGTTGTACCATGATGTGAATGCACTGAATGCCACTAAAATGTACACTAAGAAGTGGTTCAAACGGTAAAGTTTATATTACATGTATTTTTGCCACAATTTAAAAAGTATAAAAAAAGAAAGAGGAGCTAGTGTCTCACACCTGTAACCCCAGCACTTTGGGAGGTTAAGATCACCTGACCTCAGGTGATCTGCCCTGGCCAACATGGTGAAACCCCTATCTCTACTAAAAATACAAAAATTAGCTGGACATCGTGCCTGTGATCCCAGCTTCTAGAGAGACTGAGACAGGAGAATTGCATGAACCCAAGAGGTGGAGGTTGGAGTGAGCTGAGATTGCACCACTGCACTCCAGCCTGGATGACAGAGAAAGACTCCATGAAAGAAAGCAAGAAAGCAAGCAAGAAAGAGAAGGAAGGAAGGAAGGAAAGGAGGGAGAGAGGGAGGGAGGGAGGGAGGGAGGAAGCAAGGAAGGAAGGAAGGAAGGAAGGAAGGAAGGAAGGAAGGAAGGAAGGAAGGAAGGAAGGAAGGAAAGAGAAAGCAAGAGAGAGAAAAAGGGAAGGAAGGAAGGAAGGAAAGAGGGAGACACCATTTAAATGAATTGTAGCTTACATGTTGCCAGTGAGTGGGAAATGAATAAGCTAGTAACTTCCTTAACAGCTGGAGACAGGGGAGGGTACTCTGTCTGTGTTTTAGGAAGAAGACTGTGGTCTGTGACCAGGGCCTGCATGTCACATTCCTCTGAAACCTACAGTATTCCCAGAACAGAAGTGGCCCTGTTGGAGATGAGAGGGAGTGTAGCAATACCATTCCTCACCCACGGGGCAACAGACAATTCACAGACACATTTACAGCAACATCCAGAATTGCTCAGATCTGAAAAACCATTAATAAACAACAAGATCAACTGATACAACAGAAAGGCACTTAATGAAGTGGTAACTGTAAGCAAATGTTGTCGGTGAGAATGAATATTCTCTTAAAAGCTCCTCCTCCTTTTAGGTACAGGTGATTGTTTCAATTCTGAAAGCAAGAAGTTGATAGTGAACCAGTGGGTTCTGAGGAGGGAAGGAGACAGATAATAAGTGAGAAGACCACAAAATGCAGTCAGTCATGTACAGGCTTAATGAATTCTCTGGTGCAGCAGCATAATAATTCTGATAATATTCAGAATAGTGAGACAGACAGGTGGGAGTGGGTTCCTGGAGAAACTCCAACCAGCCTGCCCACTAAGGTGGAGCCTCAGGAAGTTCAGGAGTTTACAGCTGGGAGGAGTCTGGCGCTGCCTGGAAGTGTGAACCTGAGAGTCAAGCTCTGGGTAGGGAGTACTCTTGCAGGGACTCTGGTAAGAGTCTTCTCTTCTTCCTTTTTACCCAATAAAACTCTGTCTTACTCACCATTCAAATTGTCTGTGAGCCCAAATTTTCATGGCTGTGGGACAAATAATTCCCATCTTTAGCTGAAGTAAGGAAAAGTCCTGCAACAACAGTACCAGATGAAAACTGTAGTTTGTAGTCTAACGCATCACTTAACAAGTTAGTGCACTGTATATCATTCTAATTTCCATATTGTAATGTTTGATCATATAAAATTCAACTATGGAGTTTCTATAAAGCCTGAATTGAAGATGTTTCTCAGATCATTAAACACAAGTAAACTTCGTCAGACCAATATGACATACTCTGGGTGGGTAAAACATGTCCATCTCTGATGGGTTTAACAAGCCTGAGCTTGGTCTTACTGTTATACACATTACAGAAACATGAGAGAAAATATAATGATTTGTTGTCAAAGATTAGGAGTAAATGAATTATAGCCAGAATGCCTAACAATTAAAAGCCAACTGCATCATTAAAAAGACCAATTCTACAATATTTCAAATGATTTGTGAATGGACTTTAAAGTGAACATTGTAATTTATATGCATTTTGTACTTGTAATTATAAAACATGCACACAATTTTAAACAAAGCATAGCCTACCAACTGTCCACCACTGCTCTGCTGACCCTTTATTAGTGGGTAATATATAACTCTGCTTAGAGCATTCGTCAGTCTATCAGCTCTGCTTAGAGCATTCGTCAGTCTATCAGCTAAAGGATTACAAACAATACTCCTTATAAGTGGAATTCTTAATATACTGTATACAAGTTTATATTTAAAATTAATTCCTGAGGTGAATAATTAAAGCCCTGTTTTTATAGTCTACAGTGACCTTAATATTCATTTTCTTTGTTCATTTAAATATACACCCTTCAGTTTCAGAAAATTAAAAAATTAAGCAATTTTTGACACATTGTATTTTGATGTATGTCAAAATTTATATTTCCTTTATGAAAATCTGCAGAATATTCTCAATTAATTTTAATAAATCTTGTACTAAAAAGTATTGAATTATGATAACATTAGAAGAAACTCATATTTTTCTTCAACTTCAAGGAGTTATGGATTGCAAGCCTAATCTAATAGCAAATGTATCAGTCTGTAGAAAATACATTAGATTTTCAAAAATTTTGGTGATTTTGATATTTCCTTTTTGATCTTTAACAAATAATAAGCATTTTCATTTATCTAGATCACATAATTATGAATAAAAATTCTGAATAGTTTAAATAATGTAATAGAAAACTAAATTTATTTCTAAATATGTAAAGAAATATATTACCATGTGCATAGTTTTTCCTATTATAATTGGTTTGCAGTGTGTAAAACAGATCATCAACATTTTGGTAAAGATCAATGATTTAGACTATTGATCATAATTATGCCCATTGAAAAAGTCTTTGTTTTTGTTAGAATTCATAAATAATGTTCATTGAAGAAGTTGTGTATTAATTTTACTGATTAGTTTATAGTTGATTCATCAACAAAAGCTAATTATTCTCAACATATTATTAGTTATGAAATGTCAGCCAGCATCTCCTAGTCCTTCTGCTTTTTCTTTACTCAAAGGACAAATATGGGTGATTTCTCAGATTATATTAGCTAATTTAAGCCTTTGTTTTAAACCTTGTCTATTAAATTGTTCTAGGTTTAGTCATAATATCTATTACCATAAATATAGACATTACCATAAATATAGACAACATTCACACAGCCAAAAGCAAAGGATATTATTTAGTGATCTTTTCCCCTAGAATATTTAAGAAAGGTATATACAGAACCCAATGAATTATAGAGGCAAAATATACTGTTAAATCCAATTATTGGAGGAAACCAGTTGAAAGCAGATTAACTAGCTCCCTACCTTGGGCACCATTTCAGCAGAACAATTGTGACTCTCTTTGCTAATACCTCCTAAGCAACCTCTTTGGGATAGCTCTCCACAACTTTCTTTTTAGAAATATTTCTGTAGACAATTTTTACCCAAATCCAACTTCATTTGAATCATATAAGGATTAAGTTGCTTGCAGGATTTATGCAAGGTTAGTTTCAGGGACAGATTGTAGTTTACTACTATGAGCTTGGAAACATCACAATAGCAATAAATAATAAAAGAAGGAGAAAAAAGAGAAAGACTGAGTGCTCTACTTTAAGAAGAGCACCCATGAATTCCTGTAAGTGCGTGTCGCTTGTGAGTTGGTGACTGTAGGCACAGTGGAAAGCATGGTACCGGGAACAGAGCAGGAAACAGCTTGCCCAGTCATGCAGAGTGGCAGTGGCAGGTGCTGTGGAGTCTCATTGCCTTATTTCCATGTTTTATTCTTTGTCAGAATACATCCTGGAGAAGAACCACTTATTTTCTTTGGCTTTAATAAATTCAAAGTTACCAATGGTCATAATGTAGCACATGAGGTCAACATTCCTGAAAAGAAATAGAAGAAGAAATAGAAAGTGGACTTCAGTTCACTTTTACAATATAATTATGTTTTACAATATAATTATTTGTAACTACACAATCTTTTACAATATAATTATGTTTCAGTGACTTCATCATCAGATCAATTACCAAAATGTTTCTTTGTGGCTAAAGTTGTGAAATCCAAAGAGTGTGTGGGAGAGAGATTTGAAGAGGAGTTATATGGAAAGAGTGTGAGAAAAGTGGAACAGTTAACTTTGGAAACATCCGTTAATATTCACTGCACAGATGGGCACAGCATGTGCCTATCGGGGCACACCTGGGCTGAAGAACAAGCTGCCTGGATTTCGTGGGGACCCTAATTATAAATAGAGAAGTGGAGAGATGCCACAGGTCAGCCAGCAGGGTGAAGGGGGAAGAGGAAAATACCAATTCTCAGTGTTTCCCAGAGAATGGTATGATCTACAACTTTCATAGCAGCTTTCATCTGAAAAAGAACAAGAGACAGATGTGTCATCAGGGGAAGATGGTGCTGACCATTCTCCACCCTCACTCATTACTCTGATTTACTCATGTGCTCTTATCTTCTCTTAGTCTCACTTTCCAAGTTGAGTCTGTCATGAGGCAGGCAGAAAAGAAAAGAAAACCACTAGATATGGAATTTCCACAGAAATAGTATTTTCTTTGGACTTTACTTTACCCACAGGGTAGGACTTCCCTGTTTGCCGTCTGATGCGCTTACTCATGGGGACTTTCCAACCCTCTGACCAGAATGTGATCCCCAGGCTCCCAATGTCCACACCAGGGTTGGCTCAGCTTTGTGATCCTGTTGACATCAATATCTCCGTATTTCATCTTTGCACACAACCAGATCATAATAACATCCTTTCAGTGTTTATTTTAGAAAAGTTAATTTCTGATATGCTATTTTATATTCCTTGTATCTCAATTTGTTTTCCTCCTTACTAGTTCTATAGGCTGTATCTTTCTGAAGCCCATCATTTTCTCTTCTGCATTTACATTGCTGAGTAATAACCTCTCTAGGACTTCCAATTTCTACATGGGTGAGTGGTTCTCTGTGAAACTTAGCTCTGCCTGGCAGTTAGAAATGTGCTTACTTTAATTTACCTAGAATTAAATGCAAACAAGCTTTCCATAATAGATCTGGGATGGGCAATTACATATCAATAAATTCATAATAGTGTATTATTGATGGATATAGAGCATTACATTTGATTTACAATCATTGAATTTTAAACTCAAGCACAAAGGATGGCCAGTATTTCCATCAGATTGCACCTGGCTGAGAGTTTTGGAAAACTCAGCTGACGGTGACTTACAAAAATGACATTTGTTAGACTTAGTAAGAAGTCCTGGATTAGGAGGCCTGGCGTTTTTGAGTAGCTTGTTGTATTAGTTTGTTTTCATGGTGCTGATAGACATATCCAAGACTGGGTAATTTAATGGACTTACAGTTCCACCTGGCTGGGGAGGCCTCACGATCATAGCAGAAGGCAAAAGGCACATCTTACATGGTAGCAGGCAAGAGAGAATGAGAATCAAGCCAGAGGGGAAACTCCTTATAAAACTATCAGATCTCATGAGACTTATTCACTACCACGAGAACAGTTTGTGGGAAACCGCCCCCGTGATTCAATTATCTCCCACCAGGTCTTTCTCAAACATGTGGGAATTATGGGAGCTATAATTCAAGATGAAATTTGGATGGGGACACAGCCAAATCATGTCACTCATCATCCTGAAGGCCAGAGATTCTTCCTGAGCACCTGCAGGGACTACTTCAGCAGGATGGGGATGGCTTTTTTTCTGAGAGCTTTTTTCCCCACTGTGAGGAGGTGGAGGCCACAACTACAGGTATAAACACCCCTGTCACAGAGGATATGACAGGCAGGCTGTTGACTTTTTGGTGAGAGGCTTCCTGTTACCCTTCTCTTCTTTTACCAAAGAGGGAAAGTATTCCTCACAGCTCCTCCAGCTGACAGGCGCCTTCTGCCTCATTGGCCAGAGGTGAGTCATAGAATCTTTTCCAGCTCTTGGAAAGTGACTTTCAGCCTCTCTGATGGGATGGGGGAAGGAACAGAGGTCTGAGAATGACTGAGGAACCAGCCTGGTGGGTTGAGCCCTGCTTTGCTTCCAAGCAGGGGCAGGCTCAGATCCATGTACATATTTGGAAATATGTTAAAAACTTGTTAAGAATACTTATATTGAGGGATGTGATGGTTAATATTGGGTGTCAACTTCATGGACTTGAAGGATGCAAAGTATTGTTCCTGGGTGTGTGTGTGAGGGTCCCACCAAAAAAGCTTAACATTTGAGTAGGTGAACTGGGAGATGCAGACACACCTTCAATCTGGGTGGGCACCGTCTAATAAGCTGCCAGAGTGGCTAGGATAAAAGCAGGCAGGGAATATGGAAGAAGTAGACTGGCTTAGTCTTCCGGCGCACCTTTCTCCCATGCTGGATGCTTCCTGACCTCAAACATCTTGCTTCAAATTCTTCAGCTTTTGGACTCTTGGACCTTTGATCACAGACTGAAGGCTGCACCCTTGGCTTCCCTACCTTTGAGATTTGGAGACTTGGAATGGTTTCCTTGCTCCTCAGCTTGCAGGTGGCCTATTGTGGTATTTCACCTTGTGACTGTGTGAGTCAATACTCCTTAATAAACTCCCTTTCATATATACATCTCTCCTATTAGTTCTGTCCCTCTAGAGAACCCTGAGTAATACAAAGGAGAAGGGCATTCATACCAAGACAGCAACAACAACAAAAAGCCATAATGAATGAGAAACGAAGCATGAGATCGTTAAGGCAGAGGTATCGACTGTAAGCAGAAGGCTGATGCTCTATGTATGTATGTATCTATCTATCTATCTATCGATCATATATTTAGCTAAAATTTAGTTAATAAACAGGCTAGTTTATCAGACAGATTCACTAGCAAACTTTTATGCATCTGATTTGCTTACAATTTGCATTTGTTCTCAATAAAATAACAAATTTTAAACCATTA
Source organism: Cheracebus regulus (assembly GCA_963574635.1). NCBI lineage: Eukaryota > Metazoa > Chordata > Mammalia > Primates > Pitheciidae > Cheracebus > Cheracebus regulus. The sequence continues at coordinate 42,588 of CAUYQU010015627.1, read as the reverse complement.
TAATCTGGATAAGCATTTATTCATACTTGAAAAAATATGGGCATGTGATTTGAAGTAAAAGAAAGTTAAACCAAAGTTTCACCAAATGACTTCCCTTTTCTCTTAATCTGCAGAGCAAAAGATAAGTGGACGTTTTCTAAGGTAATGAAGCCATCAGGCAGTGGGCAAGAAGTCATGTAGCAAGGGATTACTTACAACAACCAGCAGCAACAACCCAGGCATCACCGACCAAGAGTGAGCTGCACCAAGGCTGTTTACTCCACCAAATCATGTCACTCAGCACAGTGGGAACTGAGTGCATCCAGTACCATTGAGGACCCAGCTTTGCATTAAGTAATCTTGTTCATGGGACTTTTGCTACAATTCAAGTCAGTATTCAAGTTTAGTTTTGCAACTCTGAGTTTAGAAGTCAAGTTTTGAGAAAATAAGAGGCATTTCAAAGTGGCACTCACTTTTTACAGTGCCCTCTGGAGAATGACTTTGAATGGTAAGTGCTTTTGAGTTCTTCAGACTTAAACTTTTACTTTTCTTCTGTTCTGTCTGATCCCAGATCACTTAACCATAGGTATGGTGGTAGTATTCATCTCCTCACTTAAAAAAAACACAAGCCATCATGTATTCTGCTTCACTGTGAAAAGATGATTTTTTATCTCCCAACTGTTTATAATTTTACTTCTCTCATGCCATGAGCCCAGTATACACCAGTCCTTTTCGATGTGCTTAAGTCTCTTGGCTCCCAAAGTGACCTAGAATGAGGTTTGTCATCATCTGATTGTTTGAGGATACAAAGGAAATCCAGAGGTGAGGTAAGAGTTCCAGATTCTTTCATAGTAATACCCAGCATTGGTCCTCCCCAAAGCTCTCATTGATATATATTGGTGTCACTAAACCCATTTCATAGAGCAGGAAGGGGAGGAACACAGGGGTGAAGTCAGTTTCGTCAAGTGGTAGGGCCAGTTTTGGCGCACAGGCAGCCTGAATCCACAGCCCCTACTCTCAACCTCTGTTCTATGGCCCCAAGTTAGGCCTAAATATAGAAGGAGGCTCCCAGCCTTGCAGGACAACCCTTACCCAACCAGGATACACTTCCCACCTCTGCAGCTGTGTCTCTCCCAGGTTCCCGGCCAGGAAGGCACCTGGGGCTCTCTGCTTGGGGTTTCACCCATATCCCTCCTGGCCATCAGTGTGGGGAGCATCATCAGGAAAGTCGTGTTCCTGTCACCACAAGCTCAGCATTATTGGCTTCTTCAGTCACTTGGGAGAGATATTCTCATCTCTGTTCTGCTTCCTCATCTCCACCTGAGATCAAACACAAGCAGCAATAGCCACAGACAAGCTCCAACCCATGCCTGCCTCCTCCTGGCACAGGCAGGTTGAAGCTGCCTCTTCTTCTGGGAGGCAAGCAGGAACTAAATGGAGTTTCTTTCTCTCTCGATTTCCTTGGGATTTAATTTGAAGAAAAAGAGAGAGAACTGCAGGGGACCAAGTCATCCTTCCAGGACTCCATCAGCAGCCCTTGCCTCCTGCAGCTCTTCTGATTAATGGCTGCACCTCCCGCCGAGTCCCTGTAATAGGTGTCAGGAAGGTGTTTACTCAAAGTTTTACACCCAATTGTCATGAAGGTCAAAACAATAGGGCGTCTCCCATGCAGGTTAAACATCTTTTTATGAGTACACACTCTATTAGAGCCAACTCCACTCTGTGTTTGCAGGCTGCTGACTGAAGTCTGTGGGTCCTTGCTACTTTCTTCCAGTCTGACTCAGCAGGTCCAAGGGAGAACTGTGGGCATGTCAGCAGTATCTGGGCTCAGAAGTGGGCTTTGGCCTTCAGACGACCACCAATGAGATGCAGAGGCCCACAACTCTCTCCAGCTTTGGAGCATGTGTCTGCTTTCAAAACTGAAACATTTAAAAATCAAAACAGTGGTATCAAACCTCCTTTCCCAAGGAGGAGCAGTTCAGGCAAAATAAAGAGATCATAATTTCTTAAAATTAAAATGCCTCCTTTTAGTGCATTAAACACAGACCTTGAAGGCCCAAGCTGGTTATCCCCTCCCTTAATCATAGTCCCTCATTGTCCCCTCACCCTCTCTACCTTCTGCACACACAAACTCCAAGAAACAGAGCAAAATGCTACACGTTGGAAATGTTGTCTCCCATCTGCTATCCACAGGTGTTGCAGAGGAGATTTTTGATCCTATATCTGAGGAGAAGAAAGCCAAAGGTCAACATGAATTTCTTAAACATCAGGTGCTCTCAAAGTGATGCCTTATGTTGATTCACACCATACCTGGAGCCGTCTTCAGTCCTGTTTTGTGCTGTTACACATGAGGCACTTTTTGCAGATTGGAATGCAACAAAAGCCCAGAAGAGCCCACTGAATTCCCCTCTCTGAGAGTAGAGGCTCCTATAGCGTCAATCAGGTTGATTTTAACCTTTTCAAAAACCCACGTATATGTTATGTTTCTCTTTAAAGGAGGATAATTGTTTAATTATCTTCATGAATGCCCATGCTATTTTGCATATCTGTGAATGGCCACTCTTTCCTCTCTAAATTGGGAGATGAATTTAATGCCTTTTCAAACCATTAAATATATTGGTTTTGACATTAGATAAATGCAATAACACAGCACATGTTCAGAAGGAAATTAATTATACAAGTATTTATTGAAAACTGATCATTGGCTAAAATCTATGAGATAGATGAAACACAGTGAAAAAGAAGGAAGAGGAGGTAATGGTGTAGACAGAGCTGCAGCAGGTGGCCAGGCATTGACTGCACAGATGAGAGCAGAGGCAGGAGGAATCCTAGGTGCTAAGTCCTTTTCCTGCTCAGAACTCTGAGTCAATGACCTAGGCTCTACTGTTTGCCTTATTTGTGGATGTAGAAACCAGCATGCAGAGAAGTGGAGAGCTTGCTCCAAGTTGTGCCAGTTGATATACTGTCTCATCCCAGAGCTGTTACAGCTAAGCTAGAAAATGTCTAGGCTCTGCTTGTGAGATGATGTTGTGAGGTATAGTGTGGAATCAGGATGTTAACTTTAGGCAAAAAGATGTGAGTTTTAAACAAAAGAATGTGATATCTAGACAATTCTAATGACACTGTGAGCTGCACATTGGGGTATTGGAGCAAGCATGGGAGTAGGGACATGGATAAAGGCCCATGAAATCAGTGCTCTGGAGGAAGAATCTACATAACCCTCTTGAGAGATTCAATATAGAAATGAACACTTGTCAGATCATGTATAAAAATAGAACTCTAACCCATAATCTGCAACAACCTGCCCAGGAAACAAACCTATTAACTACAGCATCCAGCCCAGGAACCAGCCTGCTATCCTTATGTCAGAGGTGCAGACAGTCAGACCATTATCCCTGGCAATAATCCCCAAAGCAGAACAGCAACCCCTGCAACAACCAGCTCCAAATAATTGACAGCTTCCTAATAGCCCACCCATTCTCATCCCCAACCCATTTCCGAGTTAGGACCAACTAGAGAAAGCCAAACATGCCCCACTAACCAATCACATAGGAGTCCAGGCTTCTATTTAGCCACCTCTAGCTCCCCCACACCAAGAGATTCTTCCCTGCTTTCCACCATGAAGCTTTCTCACTCCTCTGGCTGCCTTTGCGTCTCTGCCAAACGTGAGTGTTGATGGCCGACTCCCTTCATATGACAAGCTCTGGATAAACAGCTTTTGCTTGTTTTCGTTTGGATAGTCTTCCTTTCTTTCCATATTTGTCTCCTGAAATACACAAGTCTACTAAGTGGAGATTGTCTATTCAATATTTAAAATGAGTAAACTAAAGCTCAGAGAAGCAAATTTAACCTTGCTCTCCAGTGCAAGGTCACAGAGCAGGTCAGAGGGACAATTTAAATCTGAGTCAGACTGACACCCAAACCTATGCATGTAGACACTCTGATATCACTATTGCTTCACTTCTAGAAATTAGAATTGAAGAAAGGAGCTTCAGAGTTAGAAATTTGACTTTGAGAATTATTTCTGCAATGTTAACATGAGCTAACACGGTATCCTAGCCCGTGGCTGGCATCTGATAAATATTTTTATGAGTAAAATGATATTTGCGTGGCTAATGGCCTCTTTTTGGAATAATGTGAAGCTGAGGATCCCTTGTGTCCACAGTTGGTTTGTATCAGAAACCCCAGTCAGCCCTTCCCCTCTGTCGTTCCGAGCTTTAGAAAACTTGACAGATCTGTCAACCGATCTGGTTGTGGATTTTTTTAAATACTAAAATTGGAATATGATGATTATCTCTTCTGTCTGCTGATGAATTTATGAGATTCAAATGACCTCATGTACATGAAAGCACTTTGTCAACTGCAAACTGAATTATTAATTTAAGATATACTCAAAATAATTACTATAACTAACGCTTGATTTTGAAAGGTTGTAAAGGAGGCATCGTATCTTAAGAAAGTGTTTTCAAGTACCTACAGCTCAATCATCTGATCTGCAAACAGCCATATATGTCCCATATGGAACGACACAACGTCAGTCACATGGTCTCAAGTGGAATGTGAACCACGTAGGAAGCCAAGCAGGGGCCTGGCTCTGCTACATACAATAACGAGGGCTTTGGTATCTGGTCTTTCTGAGCAGCAATTTCTTTATCTGCTAAGTTGACAGGATCATCTCTGTCCAGCCTTCCTGGCAGGTCCTCTAGTGCATTTCCAACGAGCTAATGCATAAGGAAGGGTTCTGTTAACTGTGAATGCCCACATAAATGCAAAGTATTACAATGCTGAATTTGAAAAGTGCTATTTAAGTGCCACTTATTATTACAGTTGTTATTGTTATAGTTGAAGAGTATAATGGATTTCAGCAACTAACAGTATGGCTACATAATCTTTTACCACCACAAAACCTCCCTGGTTGTTTTACTTTAATAACTATACTGCCATTCAGCTGGAGCTATATACTAATGTAACTAACCTTCACCAGATTATGTGTTTCATTTTTAATTCTAGATACACAGCTCAGAATTATTTTCACTGAATTTACACCAATAAATAGGCCCTATATCACCTCTAAATTAAATAGCATTAGGGAACATGCAACCAGGAGTACTACACTTATTATTTTCCATAAATATAATATGTAAGACAATATCTTCCTATATGTGCAGCTTCAGTTATGACTTAGCAGATATAAATTATTTATTTTGTAAAAAAAACTGTCAATAATTAGATCAGGAAAGATAAATAGTTAAAGAATAAGTGCTGCCTTGGTTCACCTATAAAACTAACCAATTTAAGTTTACACTAGAAGAATTTAATATTTTATCTATTGTCTTTTATGTTCATTTCTCATCACAAGGTATCATCCATATTCCCTGATGTTTCTCAAAATAAGGGTTTAGTCTTGGTGAAGCTTTATTTACTGATTTATATAAACAGCAAGAGACAAAGCTACAAGAATTGTACTTCAGGCTACACATTGCCTTTATGTCCTAAAAATCACATCATTAGTCATTAATTCATTTATCATTCAACCACGAATGATTTTCCAGGGACCACCACTTGCCAGAGATTTGAGGGCCGCTGTGGCTGCAAATGACAGACACTTGACCGATCAGAATTTCTCTCTGTCCAGCAGCCTCACTACAGAAGCACCCCAAGTGGCTGGATCTTGGCGCTCTTTAACTCTTTGGCTTTGTATTTTATTATTCTGGTCCCCGGGGGAAAGACTTCAGTTATACTGCCCAGTTCCATGTCCACGAATTCAGGGGAAGGTTCTCATTGGTTCAGTTTAACAAAATTACCTATCTCTGGATCGATCAGCTGGGACCACGGAATGAGGCCAATACAGAATGGCATAGTGATTTTAATTTAACTGTAAGACTAGGGGATGGGGCAGGGGTCATCGCTAGAAAGACCTGATGAAAAAGGTCATGGTCAGTTGGTCTTTATGATTGCTGTCATTTGCACAGTATCTTGCACAGAATCTAAATTCACTAACTGATAGAATTTATTTTATTTGGAAAATTCCCCAATTACCTAATGTATAAAGTTATGAACAATTTGTGAAGGAGTGATTCTGTGGCTTTAGTTAGTGCCTCTTATGTGGGGGATGAGCTCGTTCATTCTGATAATAGCCCTGCTATCCACACTTTACAATGGAGAGGGCGGCAGCTCTGAGACAAGAGAAAACCAGCTGATCTAGGGGCCAGGACCCAAACCACAAATTGCACAGGAGTAAAGCCTGTGGCAGAGTCACCATTTAATTTTTTTTAAATTCATTTCAGAATATGTTTTCTTAATTCAGATCCAACTTTCTTTATAATTTCAATAGCACAGGGTTTTGAGAGTTAATCTAATGTATTTGTTCAGCCCACAACGACCATTAGAAACAGATGGAACTTGCCTTATTTTTTCCAGCACTTCCTTCTGAAACATTTCTCCATGTTCGCATCTCCTGTTGTGTTCATATCTTTGGACAAATTATAACCATCTGACACATTCCTTAACCCTAGGATTTGTGCTTATGCACCAAGACCTATTCTCATAGCAAAGTCTCCTTAAAGAAGTATCGATGGTGTAGAAGGACATTCAATGATTATACGTGTACAATAAAAGAAGTACATCTTGTTGCTTGCTTTTCCTTTAAATATATAAAATATATGTTATTTCTCCATAGAATTCTGATAATTATTTAAAATTTTTTCTTGAAAGGTTTTTGATTTATAGATCCCATATACATTTCTAACTTTTTGACCTATCATTATAAGAAAAGGTATAGCATTTAAAAATTTGGTATGAAAATCAATAATTATAATGATGTCTCTACTAGGCATAATGGACTATCATCAACTATTACCTTTATTCAAAATTTAAATATTCATTGAGCTCACGTAAGTAAAGAACTTAATGTAATACCTCACTCAGAGTATGTGGCTTCCTAAACAATAAAGGTTCGAAATTGATTTAGGACTAAAGGAGGAGCTGAGCCTGTGCCCACGCTTACCTTAAGGGCAATGGTAGACTTTGTGTATGAGTGGCAGGGGCTTTTGTGCTGACAGGACAGTTGCCCCAAGAAAAGAATTGTATTTTCTCTTCTGCTGGCCGGAGGCTGCTCCATAGGCCTGTCCCCTGTGAATATGCTTAACTTCTCCAGAGAGCAGATGATACTACTGGCCTTGAGTGCAGGAGGTCAAGCAGATTTTTTTTATTTTGACACAGAATCTCGCTTTGTTGCCAAGGCTGGAGCGCAGTGGTGCAATCACAGCTCACTGCGGCCTCAACCTCCCAGGCTCAAGCCACTCTCTCACCTACTTCAGCCTCCTAAGTATCTGAGACTACAGGCATACACCATCACACTGGCAAACTTTTTCTATTTTTTGTAGATATGGGGTCTCTCCATGTTGCCCAGCCTGGTCTTCAACTCTTGGACTCAAGCTATCTGCCCATCTTGACCTCCCAAAGTGCTGGGATTATAGGCATGAGCCACTATGCTCGGCCAGAATTTCTTTTTCTAAGCTCTATTACCTGGACATGGAGCACTCATTATAATAAGTCAATGCTCCAGGCTTTCTACCGCTCCAGCGCCTTGAACCAGTTCATCACTTCCATTTGAAGGCTAAATTCTTTAATAGCATTATCTTAGACGGTATCTACGCAGTTGCATTTTCTGTTCCCACCATACCCCTGATGTGTTTCTTCTTGACAGCATGGTGGAGTGGAAGGCTCATAGGTTTTAGATCCATACAGACCTTTGCCCCAGCCCTGAATTTACACTTTCCTTCCATTGAGATTTTTTGCAATTTACTTGACTTTTCTGAGACTTGGCTATTGCATCTCCAAAATAGCACATACCTGATGGAGCTGAAGTTAGCCTTATAAGAGACTTTTTTTTTTCAGTTTTAAAAAGGGTTAAAAGAGTGTGTATCAATTACCAAGCCTTCGGTTTTGCTCGTAACAAGTTCTTTTCACATTCATTTAGTTTCTCATCAATGTAATAAATAAACATAAAGTGATCATAGTATGTGCCAAGCCACACACTGGGTGCTGTGATCCAAGAATGAGCAAAATGGGTACAATCTCTGACTTCATAGAGTCTATAACCCATCAGGAACTAGTGTGATTGTAATCACATGAATGCATAAAATCACAATCTTACAATCACAATATAGATTAAATCCCAATCTAGATGCTAAGGAGGCTGGCAATGCAAGTCTATCACAGTGCAAGACTCATAGTGCAAGTATCACAACTGCCAGATGAGGGCAGCACAGAAGAACCTTTGAAGTCCTATCCCAAGAATGAGAGGAGGAGGAGGAGAGGAACAGCATTCTAGGGAGAGGGAACAGCGAGTGCAAAGGCTAGAGACAGCAGAATGAGTTTAAAGAAATAGAAAGAGGCAAGTGGGGGCTCCCAGAGTAGGATCCGGGCTTGTGGACCTGGTTCCCTGGGAATAATGGGACATCTTTAAAGAATTTCAGCAGGGGTGTGGCAGAATCGGATTTGCATTTTGTGACACTCACATGGGCTCTGGTGTGGAGAATGGTTTATGGAGACATGGCTTCTCAGAGGAGCCGACATGTCATGGACTAGGTAGGTGAGTGCTGGGGGTTGTCCACAAGGAAAGTTGGTAACCTGGACTGGAGCGGTGGTGCTATAGAGGAGAGGAGGGCAGAGGTAAGATCAGCTTGACTTGGTGGAGAATCATGAAATAATAAAGTCACTACCGGTGGTTTAGCAAGTCTGTGTTTGCTGCTACGACCTGCTCTTCTATCCCATGCTGCTGTTCCGGCCTTCTTCCTTCCTTACAGAAAGATGTGGTGTGACACTCCGATCCACAAAAATTTAACATCAATTCATCCAACAGAAAAACCTAGATGGAACACACGTGAAGCTACTTAGACTCTTTCTTTATTGCAGTTGCTTTGGGTATTTTGCTACACAATTATGTCTGTTATTTATTACTGTAGACCTCACTGGGGAGGTATGAAATATGTAGCGTACATATCATATTACTTGTGTACATTCTGAATTATTTTGAATTCCAAAATACATCTGGCTCCAAGGGGTTATGGAATTGTAATAATAATTCTGAAGATCCGCATACTGAAGTTTGCAAAGTTACTTGCCCAACAACTCCCAGTCAAGCCAAAATTTGACCCCAGGTTTGTTTAATCCCAACACTCAGCGCCACCTCCTCGTACCTCCCTTGACGGCTGTTTGTTCCCTTCTCATTTTATTTGGAATAAATATGTTCACTGACTGAGTGCTCTCTCTCTAATTTTGAAATATGGATAATAGGGAAGCAAAGGAGACTCATCTAGACTGTGAAGAGAAAACACTTCCCCCAGTTGCTGCATTTTTCTCTTCTCAGAATCCCACAGTAACCTCCTGTTAATGTTCATTACAAACCTCCTTAAAAACCATCTGTTCCACAAAACACCTCAGTGATGATGACCACTCACTTCTCAAAATTGCTCACATTGTGCATTGTGTTTTATCGCTGTTCATTGTCTCATGTGTCCTTGTGTGCATTTATATTGTAAACCCCAAAGGAAAATTCTTGCTTTGTTCTGTCTGCTGGGTGGACACACCCACTACAGAGCTGCACCTACACCCATGCCCTGTATAAATAATGGATAAGAATAAAAACACCACCACAGCCACATTTTATCTTGGAGGGTTAAGGAATAGTGCTTGTCCTAGCAAGAAGACATCATATAATTCAGTGGGGAAACTTTAGAAAAGCGATTATTTATTTAGGTAGAATCTTCCATTAATTTTAAAAGAACTGAAATTATTTGGAAAGCCATTTGGTGTAGGTACAAAACCAAGCATCACTGGCTACCCAAGTCAAATGATAGCTCCACAGAGTATACATTTGAATTAATTGCTGGAACAAAATCACAAGGATGACATCATTAAATAAAACATTGCAGGTACCACCTTCCACATAAGAAAGAGGAAAAAATCAAGTTGTCGGGAGGAGCGCAGAGTGGGGACGATTGCTTTTTTATACTGTGATTATGCAGGTGGGGTTCTGTGGCTATATGATAGCTATCCTAAAACATAAAGACAATGTGAGAAGGTACTAAGATTCTCTCCTTTCAAGAATAAATTGACCTGAAATGGAGAGATGTGTTTCCATTTCAGAGGTAGAATGAAATGACCTATTTGTGATAATTTGCCTCCCCTTGCCCCCTACTGTAAGTATTTTCTTTCTGTGGTTTATGAAGGCCAAGTTTGAAAACTATTGAGTTTGATGTATATGAGGCATCCTCTTAATTCATCAGACCCTTGTTTAAAATCTGATGGGTAGAGTGATCTGACCCCTTTCTTGTAATTTTAAATGTAAGGCATTGTCATTTTCCCTTTTAGTCAAGAAACTATAAAAGGGGAGGAATATACAGAATTCTGTTACTAAAATCACTAATTACTACTAATGCCAGTTAACCCCTTTCATAGGGAAATGCATTTCTATAAGTCCAAAAGGGCAAACTTGCGGCTTTGGACAGGTACAGTATTGCAGCTGCACCTGGAATTGCCTTTAAAGATAGCATCTGGCTCCAAATGCTTTTCTCCTCATCCAAAGCCTTACCTTTCAAAATAGAAATACTCCAGAAGATAAGCAGCAGCTGGCGTGAAAATGCCTAGGTTCCGATGAAAAGTGAATTGTGTATTTTAAAAGTTATCAAACATACTTTCTTGAGCAAGCATCACATTCCTGTCTTGGAAAGAATATTTGAGAAAACTGGACTTTGTGAAGTGGTCGTTGGTCCTACAGGACATGAGGAATCACCACACGGTTGCCTCCATCCTTGTCCAGGCAGTGCCTTCTGGATCCTCTAGGGAGGTGAGATCTTACTGTTGGAAAGGTACCTTCATCGTGCTTTTTCCAAGGAAACAAGACAGTCTGCACTGCATTTCACCTTCATCTGTGAAATTAAAAAGAAAAATTCCAGAGAAAAGAGGGTTCGTATGACTAACTCCATATCAAAGAGCAAATGCCAGTGCCAAGATTAGTATCTGAATACTTATGATCAAGAACAAATGATAGAAATAGCTAAAGCTTATTAAATATATAGTATGTGCTAGCTACTTTGTGCTTCATGCAGCTGATCTCATTTTATCTTCAGTCTACTTGAAGCAAATGGTATCACTATCCATATTTCATAGATGAGACAACTGAGTCACAGACGATGTAGTGAACTGCTCATTAATCATGGAGCCAGTGCTCAAACTCCACCAATCAGATTCCAGTGATACGTACCACTGCAGTGTGCCTTATTTCCATTATTGAACTTGCCTCCACGAAATTGTATTTTTTTCTAGTACAGATCTCTACATAGTTTGCCTTTTCTTCAGTGCTTTCTCTCTCTTAGTGGTGCAACAGTCAGAGGTACGATTGTGAAGACACACACTTGTTGGCACAAAGCTGCTAACTAGGAACTGTTAGATGGGCTTGCCAGTGGCTACATTTAGGGTAAACTTCAGGTCTTAGGTGCAGCTCCAGAAAGAATTTCCCTGGTCTCTGCTGACTGTTACATAAACAGGTCTCCTTAGAGAAGTGTCTATCTCTGGTGTTTTCTGCATTTAAAGCAGCTTCTACATTTATAAGCACAGCTCTGTAAGGCTAAATGATGCACCAGGATGCATTGAAAAGAAATGCTGTTGGGAAAATGCAGGGGAGGGAACCCATCCCTTCTACAGCCAACGTTCTAGATCAGGAGTTCTTGGGAGCAGGAGACAAATGCAGTATAGGACTCAGCCCCTCATAACTTGCCTTGGCATTCAATATCACAGTTGCTGCTGTGAGCACACGGAAAGCTGATCTATGTTAACATTCCAGCCATGCTCAGAGGCACCACCATGACTCAGGGCATTGTTTTACCCCTTCTTCTCCATTCAAAGAGGTGAGATTTTTCACAGAAAATCTTGTAAAGCCTTTCCTACCTTTCCTAGAATCAGTGAGTGTCTTCCTCCTCAGGCCATCCTTAACTAGGACACCCTATTCTTTTTTGCCATATTGTATATTTTGTATTGCCTTTTTTAAAAAACTACTTTTCTGTCTTTTCTACTGGACCACAGGCTTCTTAAAAAATAGCAAATGTATATGTAACATCTAGTTTCTTAATGTAATTGTTTTAAGTTAAACTAAGCTGAGAAATGGCATAGTGAGTGCTGGGGAGTATCACAGGGGAGAGAATATCATGGGAGGTTTCCCTGAGGAAGTCATAATTGAGCAGACACTTGAATGAAGAGAGGGTGTTGACCATGCAAATAACAGGAGGGAGAACAGGTCAGGGAGAGAGAACAGCATGTTCTGACCTGTGGTAGAGTGCTGTCGGCATAGTCAAAGAACACTGTGGTAGCTCTGCAAAGATAGCCACATCTTAATCTCCAGAACCTGTGAATACGCGAGGTCCACATGGCAATAGGGACTTTGCAGATGTGGTTTACTTAAAGATCTTGAGATGGGGAGATTTTCCTGGATTTCCAGATGGGCCTGATATAATCACATGGGTCCTTGTAAGAGGGAAGTAGGAGTCAATATAAATAGTGATGACACAAGCAAGAGGCTACAGGGAGGTCCAGAAAAGGCCACAAGACAAGGAATAAAGGTGGCCTTATAGGAGGTGAACAAGGCAAAGAAATCGATTCTCTTCGCAAAGTCTCCCGAGAAATGCAACCCATCTACTACCTTAATGTTAGCCCAGGAGACACATTTCAGACTTTTACCCTCCAGAACGAATGTATATTGTTTTAAATAAGATTGCAGTAAGTTGTTACAGCATTGACATGGTTTGTCTGTGTCTCCACCCAAATCTCATCTTGAATTTCTATGTGTTGTGGGAGGGACCCAGTGGGAGGTAACTGAATCATGGAGGCAAGTCTTTCCCATGCTGTTCTCATGATAGTGAATAGATTTCATGAGATCTGATGGTTTTAAAAGAGGCATCCCCCTGCACAAGCTCTCTCTTTGCCTGCTGCCAACCATGTAAGACATGACTTGCTTCTCCTTGACTTTCACCATGATTGTGAGGCTTCCCCAGCCACGTGGAACTGTAAGTTCAATTAAACCTCTTTGTTTTATAAATTGCTCAGTCTCGGATATGTCTTTATAAGCAGCATGAAAACAGACAAATACAAGCACTAATAGCAAAGTAATACAAACATCAACAAGAGTGAAAGAACATGATGTTGGAGATGGGCAGAGGCTAAATCTGAGACCAAGTGCTATGTTGGCCCAAAAGAAAACTTGAGATTTAGATGTGAAAGTAACAGAATGATTTGTCATATCCTCAGAGCAAAACAATTAAACAGAAGACAAGACCTCATTGATCTCTCATCCATTTCAAATAATCTATAATATTTTGAAATACAAATCTTCCAAAAGAATCTAGTCCTTCAAATGTACTATAATGAAATATGTCCAGTGACCCAAATGAACAGTAAATTTAATTTTGTTTAATCATAGATACCATTGAATGCCACTGAAGATACTATATAGAAAAATGTACATACACAAAATTTGGATAAATTTTCAGTTGCTTTATGGAACCATATGCAATGCATACATTGATCTCAGCTTAAGGATCCTGGCTCTATATCCAGAATTATTGAGAAATATTTCTGAAAAAAAATCAACTTTTATGTTATTACTCCTTTTTTTCTGAAATTGAGTGACTTATCCTACGTCCTCTAACAGAGGCTGAGATTAGCTTTTAGATGTAGGTGGCTTACTTTGGAAGTGAGCCCCGGGAGCAAGAGAAGAAGGCAAGATGGGTGGGTATTGCAGCAGGGAGGCAAAGAACACAAATCCAAAGATGTCTCACTGAGTTGGCACTCGATCTTCACAAGGGTGTTTTGAAATGTGTGTCAGAACCGTCCACCTAGTGGATGAAGAGAGAAACCTGCTGAGTCCTGTCTCCCAACCATTTCTGGTAGCTTCACGGTCATGAATTCTCCTGCACTTCTGTTTGTACGATGGTGAATGCTGGCTCACTTTCCAGGCCTTCTGTGGCCATAAAGTCAGAGAAACCACAGAGCAGGAAGCAAGAGATAGAGGGGTAGCCCTGGTGCCAGGGCCGCTGCTGAGCACTGTACCTGGCAGAACTGACAAAGGTCTGCTCAGAGGTAGTCTCTGCTGCAGCAGACAGAGTAAAAGGAGGGGCCCCGGGAATTCCCAGCAATGCTCAAAAGGTGCCCCTGACATGCAGCACTCCCTCAAAAAGTTCATCTTTCTTTGACAGGAGAGGAAAAAAATGATTTTCACATATAATTACTTTTAATCATCCAAATTTAATGAAAGTTGCCTTGACTTTTATAAATGCATTGTTTAAAAATGTTACTTTTTTCCCTCATGCATTTGCAGTCTATATTCTAGATTATTTAAACTTTATCCATTTAGATATAATAATACATAATATGTACTGCACTGTTTGCTTATTTTGTGCCATGCACTGGAGCAAACAATTTATATGTCTTTTTCTCAGTGTGTTCTTACATCAAGTCTATGAAATATGTACTATTATCTTTTTTTTTCATAGAAGAGGAGAACGAGATGATTATATCACTCAGCAAGGGTCAGCTTGGTAGTATGGGAGTTGAGGAGGGATAAGAGGGAAAGATTCAAACACAGATTTTACTGATACCAGGGCTAGAAGCCACTTTGTTTCTAAAAGTTGGGTGTGCATCAGAGCCACTTGGGAGGCTTGTTAGAACACAGAACACTCTCTTCTCCCCTCACTTCAGTTTCCGACTCCGCAAGTCCGTGGTGGAGCCTGAGAATCAGCACTACTAACAAGTTCCCAGCAGCTGCTGCTGCTGCTGGCATGAGGGCCACAGGTTGCGAGCCAGTCGCTGCACCGTGCTAACCAGCCTCTCTGAGGGACGCACCACTCCAAAACAGCAGCGTGAGATCCTTCCAAACCACATTCCCAAACATTTATTCTTCTGTTTTCATCTTGACTTGAGTGGAGAGATGATATTGGAGAAGTTCTTCTGGGATGACCTCTTTCTGGAACACAATGGTTTTCTTCCCATCTCCCCGCCAACCCCACCACCACCACCCAATCCCTAGTACAAGAGCAAGGGTTTTGGGCCTATTAGCTGTAAAAACAGGCTCAGCTCCCAAGGCATTTTCTTGTTGGAACGCCAAAGAAGCACATCTATCTTACAAATGATGTTTCAACTCTGCCTAAAATATAAATATTTATGAGAGTGAGATTAGCTATTTGGCATGCAATACATACTTTTTTGTTAAAGTTTTCCCATTAGAAGACAGTTGCTCAGGAAAGCCTTAGAAACGAATATTGCATTTTATTTTATAAAGATTGTGGAAAACTAAGCAGCAAGAGAATCCACATTCCAATTGCTGATGAGAGGTGAAGACATGTTCCCACAATCACCCTGTGCTAATGAATTACAGTCTCAACATGCAGCATGCCTCAATATTGTGTTTCCATGCCATAATTAAGGAAGGAAAGTATTATAGTATATTGACTTGAAAAATGAAATTTATGAAAGAAGAGTGACTGGAAGAGAAGACTGTTGCAGAGTTTGGCTGACCTAAGAGAAAAAGTGGTTCAGGAAATGCACAGTGGAAAAACAGCCATGCATACTCACCTACTATTCCTGGCTGGGTCCTGGTACTTTTGAGCATGGGTTGTGGATGCAAGCAGACGTAAGAGAATGCCATGGTTAAGAACACTTTGTAGTCAGCCACACTTAGCTCTTCCAGTTATAGCTTGTGAATACAGGGTGAAAAGATTGCTCCATACAGTTAAGATCAGGATATCAAATTCAAGCTACAACACTGGAATGTGGTTAGATTTAGGAAAATAAATCTCTACTCAGGTGTCTAAAAGGTCACTTAGACCATTTTCTTGAGATGTGAAATTTATCTTTCAAATACTTAATGGGAACATGTGATCTTGGAGTCAAATAGACCTAATTTTAGGCTGAATTCTCTCTTGGGTTACACTGGTGAATCTGTATGAACCTTGATTTTGCTCATTCAGTTTCCTCCTCTTGGGATGACGTTGACCTTGGAGGGTCAATGTGAGGAGTACCTGAGGCACAGTCATCACAACTTGGTCTTGTATGATGAAATGACCCTGTTCCTAAAGTAGTGCCTGGCGCATGGTAAGAGTAGGTCTGCAAGTTCAATATTCATAAAGGCATTTGCTTTAATATTAATATCCATAAAGACATATGCTGTTTTCAAGGAAGGCACCTGAGAAGGAGTATTTCTCTTTAAGCAACTACAATAAATACTTTACTTCTATGTTTCTGAGGACTCTGCTCATATTTAGAGTTTTAGACAAAATATTAGGTAGGTTCAACTCACTGCACAAACATGGCAAGATTCCTTTTTAAATTGAATATACCTGCTATTTAACATCCTGAATTAGAGGTTGAGACACAGGAGAGAAACAACAAAGATGGAAAAGAAATGGCACAAGAAAAGAGAAAGGGAGACAAGGGCTAGGGGAGGGAAGGGGCTGGGAAATGGAGGGGAGGGAAGGGAGAGAATAAGAATGAGAATGAGAGGGAATAGAAGGATGTCTAAAAGTATGTGTTAACTGAGGTATCCTAAGTCATCCATGACCACAGAACTGATTGTCTTCTTGGCCAGCGTCGCCAGCTCGATGAGACCGAACTAGGTGCTCCATATGCATCATTTCATTTAATTCACAGCAGTTGGATAGCAAGTACAATTTTTTTTCCACTATAAAGACGAGGAATCTAGGAGAGATAGCTGATGAGCTGCAGTGCACTGAAAAGTGATCTTAACCACCGCACCTCACGCCTTGAGTGCTTTGCAAACCTTTCCCAATGTGCCCACCCCCTGGGGTGCCCTGTTTCTCCTCCTTCCCACAAACTCTGGAATATTTGTCATAACTATGAGGCAAAGATAGAAAGGATTCTTGTAGAATATTACAGCTTACATTTCTTCATTTTGATCTGAAAATCTGGAGGGAAAAGGCAGAAACATATATGGAAGAAGATGGCAAAAAGAAATGCCATGTCTCAGCCTGCTCTCTGTAACTTTGTATATACAAATGTGCTGGAGAAAATTCATGGGAGAAGTTTGAGGCCTTGGAAAATGAAGAGGGAAATCTGAAAATAATATGAAAAATAAACAAAAAATAATAAAAACACAACTTCAAAGCCATTATGGTTTTATGATGATTTTCAACTTGAGAGAGAACAGAAATAAAGGTATCTATATGAATGCTCTTTCAGAGTACTCATTAATGAGTCAGCATACTCCGATATATTCTGCTTTTATGAGGACGTATGGTTATGTTAATATTTGGAAGTGCTTAAAATGATGGTTGAGGTTGAAAATGTTTGTTGAGTTATTGTCATGAAGAACTTTTAGCATGAGCCTTAACATTATTCTAAGCAATCAGATTTTAGTAATTCCAGTATTATTGATTGAAATAATGTTAGTCTTGTTGAAATAAGTGCATGTGAGAAATGAGGGAATAATTCTTAGATTTTGAGAATTTATTCATTCTCATCTCTCTTTAGTCCATGCTCCATTTAAATTATCCTATTCAGTTTTTAGAAGAGCAACAAAGAGATCTAAAATACTCAACACACACACTCTCTCTCTCATAAAATAAATGACACAGTAAAGCAGCACATTTCAAGAGTTAATAAGATCCACTCCTGTTGTATCTTATTTTTATTAAGAACAATTAAATCAACATATACTTACCAAGCATCTACCAAGACACACATTGCAATAACCATTAGAGATACGAAGAAAAGCAGTAATTGTTGCTCTTAACCAATCAAAATATAGACCAAGAGATAGAAAATAAATAGCATATGTGCTGATACTTTTTATAAACAACCACAAGGCAATAAGGTATTAAGGTTGAGAGGCTACTACTGCTTCAAACTCCTTAAACTGTAATTTGTTTGCTCTTCTGGAACAACCATGAGCAGAAAACTACAAAATTTAGTCCAATATTTAGGTGTGTGTTAGGTTCCTTCCCATGTCCTACTTCAAGACTTTGTGATTCGATTTGGGACTGGTAATGGTATTTCCCAAGGCTTGATAATATTCACCAGCATTTAGGTACTGGGATTTCAAGATGATCCCTAGAAAACTACTTGCGAAGTACTCTTGGCACCTAGCACCCCTCTGAGGGAGCTGGAGAAAGTGGCCAGAGCTGTAAGCCAAGTGTTTGCTCATACAGTTTGCCTTAGATAGGGATCACAAAATTTGGACTTCTCTCCCATTCTATCCATCTAGTACTTCCAAACGTATTACAGCTTTAAATTCTGTAGGAGTCTGAAGGGCTACTTAGGGAATGAGGAGAAGAAAGTGACTCTCCTGTTTAATTTTTCTAAACCACTCCACTGAGCTCTAGTAGCTCCATGCATAGCAAATGGAAAATTCACTGTTTAGTGCCTATCCTCACAAGAAAGACATTTGATATTAGAAAACACTAGGCTCCCCACCTCCCGCCCTGACATGCTCACATCAACATGAGATTTCAGGAGCAAATCGCTGACTTTGTGAAGTGGACAGCTTTTTGTAGACTTTTGATAATTATTTTTTTATGATGCAGTGTCTTGCCTGCTCCCTGGAATGCCTTAACACTGGAAATAGATTTGGTCCCTTCTCCTTGATTTCCACAAAGTCCTTTATTTGTTCTTTTGTTATTTTTTGTGGAGCTTCCAGTTTGGGCTTCTTGCAGTGATGTGGGAACCCTGTCGCACATCTGGAGTTATGTTTTGTATTTTGAAGTATGTCGGTGAGTTACTGAATTCTTTTGGTTTCCATTTTACATTCCTTCACTGAGGCAGTACATTTCCTTACACAAAAATAGGAGCAACATAACAAACAAATAAAAGCCAAGCATCGAGGTCAGGAGTTCGAGACCAGCCCGCCCAACATAGTAAAACCCCATCTCTAAGTAAAATACAAAAAATTAGCCAGGCATGGTGGTGTGTGCCCGTAATCCCAGCTATTTGGGAGGCTGAGGCAGGAGAATCACTTGAAACTTGGGGGTGGAGGTTGCAGTGAGCCAAGATTATGGCACTGCACTCCAGCCTGGGCAACAGAGTGAGACTCCATCTCAAAAAAAAAAAAAAAAAGAGAGAGAAGCAAATGATACAAATGATAGGAGAAAACACCTACCAAGTGTCCTGGGTCC
The DNA here is from genome assembly GCA_963574635.1 of Cheracebus regulus. Classification (NCBI taxonomy): domain Eukaryota; kingdom Metazoa; phylum Chordata; class Mammalia; order Primates; family Pitheciidae; genus Cheracebus; species Cheracebus regulus. The sequence continues at coordinate 23,428 of CAUYQU010015627.1, read as the reverse complement.
TTCCATCCATACAGGGCTTCCTTCTTGGTGTAGGGTTTTGTTGGAATCTCTCTCCCCCAGTTTGGGACTTCAAAGGCTGACAGCTTCTTTCTAGACTAGGACTTTCCACTGATGGAACAAGGAAGCCACGCAGCTCCTGCTGAAGGTCTGCTTTTAGGTGATGTGACAGGCTGAGTCTTCCTGTTTGGCTCTTATGTTCATTACAAAATAGGTTTCAGCAAGCTATTGCTTAGGAGTCAGAGAATGAAGTTTCAGTTACTATTAACAGAGAAGCATATAACCTATGGTAAAGAACTGGAGCATTTTAGAGTAGATTAACAATACTTGACACAGAAGGTAGGAGGTATAGAGTTTAAAACATCATGCCAGTCGGAGAGCAGATTTTCTTTTTTGTGTAGGGAATAATTCCTTTGTTCTATAAATGAAGAAGATGGGGTTCCCTGCCTTAGGGGAAGGTAGAATCTTTTTGGCTCACTGAAGCATGAACTTTTTGTAAGAGTCCTTGATATATGGGGGTTCTGGAGAAGGGATCCATCGCCTTGGGAAGTGTTGTTCAATGTGGGAAATTTATCTTCCCTGAAATGTGAAGAGAGAGTTCAGTGCTGATGACAGGAACCCAAGACCTCCTCAGTGGGGGCCCTGAGCTTGGAAGCCCTTTTGCTCATTACTTGGGCTTGGGGGAACTGAGCATCCAGTGGGTACCAACAGAGCTCTGCCCTTGGCGCCCAGCATGAGACATTGCCACAGAACTGGCAGGGATGTGAGCCATGGCAGGCGTCTACCCCATAAGGTACAAGTGCCCACTAGGCTACACTAGGTCCTCGCCTAACAGTGACACCTTGTGACAGCAGAAGAAGCGGTGTAACCATTATCTCAGGGGCCAGAAAAGTCAGCTATTATAAATTGGAAAGACTTTTACCATGGAACTAACTCTGGGGTTTAAAAACTTATTAGCAATGTCCCACATCTCTTCCTTGCTAATAACAGTGTTGGTAGATGGGCGGATTTGATTGCAGGGAAACTTTCGCATCCTCTCCCTTTAGATCAATAGGTGTGGAGAGACAGGCAGGAGGTAGTAAGATTCAAAAAGCAACCCCATCCTTGTCCAAGCTTATAAATTACCCATGGAGTGACACTTACAATTCTTACTTAAGTACTTAACGATCTTAAAATACAGGGTTCACAATTGGGTTAACTTAGGGAGTCACTGAATGGTAGACTGATGATCTGAAAAGGTAGTGTGCATGCATATGTGTGTACATGTGTGTGTATTCTACTGTAAGCCCTATTAAAATATCTGCGGTGTTCGTACATCACTAGGTCATCCTGGCTCACTCAGTGGAGGGCGTCAAATTCACAGGCTTAACTAGGGGAGACTGACTTTTGTGTATACTTCAAGGAGCCTACAGTCAGGTGTAGCCCCCAACACACAAAAGACTTTTTCTCACCCGCTCTACCTAAAACCATCTCTTTTATTGTGACAGAGTCTTTGAGACTCTGTCTGACTCTTTGGTCCTTTTGTGGAAGGCTAAAGTGCCCTCAGTTTGAATGCTTCACGTTCAGGTCACTATCACTGATGTCTGAGCCTGGGAAAAGCCGAAGGGTGCTCAAGGAGTGACGTTGTGTTGATTATTTCAATGGAATTCTATAAAAATCAGGCAAAAAGGTGGTAAACTACATTTCTTACTTAATTAAAGATTATAATATTGAGAATTCATTAACAATCAAACCAAGCAAAATTTCTCCTACCTACAGTCAGTGCAGCATTTTGAGAAATAAGTGGAGAGTTATAAGAAAAAGTCACTGTGTTATTGATTGGTGCTAATGGAGATGCAGATGATGACAGCAGATGAATTTAAACGTCTGAGCTAAAGAATTACGTATATTTTACTCTAAACATGGAGAAAATTAAAAACCTTTCTCTCTCCATTTTTTTCTTTTTAACATATGACGCTTTCCCGCAATTTAAGGAACCACATTCCAGAAAACGAGGTTTAGAGAAAAGATAGGCGAGAGTAGAAGCAAACTGACAATTCATACTTTTTTTCTGCTTTCTATATAAGTTAGTGGGTGTTAATTAACAGGTACGAAAAATTCAACATTACAGGGTAGGATTATTAAACATTTTTAGGACCAATAAAGTGGCAACAGCTTCAATCAGTGTAATATACCCTCCCACAAGTAGTGCTTAATTACAGGGATTAGCGAGCAATGACTCTCTTAGTTAGCTTTAAATTTTCCAGACATATTCCAGCCAAAAAACCTGGCTTCTACATTTCACTACAGTGTGGATGATACCAATGATGAATCCAGTGGCGAGAAAGCGTCTAGAGGAGAATCTGTATAATTGGCTGAAATGACATCTCTGAGGAGCAGATGCTCTGTAATCTTGCAAATCAAATTAAAAGCAAAACAAACTATTTCTTTTTAACTGTGACCGAATTCCAACGTCCTTTTGGTATTAAAGAAGCAAACAGTCTTAATTGTTTATTGATTATTCAAATCATATAAGCCTTAGATACATTAGTGTTGTTCATCTGGTTCTTTTTTAGCACAGAGGTCAGGGCTTAATGGGAAAGCCAGGAGCCAAGAGCGAAGAATCTGCTGCGTGAGAATGAGTCTTGATATGGCTTCTCTGTTTGGGACGACCTGGGATGGAGAGTGCAGAGGTGGCCCCTTCATTAACCTGCGGGGTGCAGGAGCATTGTAAGTGGTTTTTCTAGTAGACTGAAAATAAGCCTTGAGACATCTGTATGGAAACTTCTGTTTGGTCTCTCTCATTATGGGGACACCTGCCAAAAGTAAGCTGGCAAAGAATCAGAAGCAGAGATGGGTGGGGGGTGGGGGAATCCTCAAAGATGATCCTTTGCTACCCAAACGAGTTTTTGGTCAAAGTCTTTGAGCACAGTGCAAGAATGAAAAATAGAGTGGGAGGAATATTTTTCAGCTATTTTGCAATCTAATAATGTCAGCTTTTAGGGTTGAGGAGAAGGAAAATATGGAGGGCAATGGAAAGGAATTAAGAATATTCTGAGATTAAAATGTTATCTTTAAATATTGTACTTCAACTGCACCGCGACCGAGGGCTTTCATGCTGCCTGCCAAGGATGACTAAATCTTGGTTTCCCTGTAGTAGAAAGTAATTAACTGTTCCCTTACACCACTAGATGGAGATGTAGGTTTACCCAGTGCTGACTCCCTGGCTAAAAATGGCCTGTGATGGCTGCAAAATCCTTAAGAAAAACTTTAAATGTACAAGATTGATCAATTATGAACCATGGTGGTCACAAATTCACACCAATCTTTAAGGGACCCTCCCCTTAGATTTAAAAAAATTCTACATCACACAGCAGCAGCAAAAAACCTTCAGTGTGCAGTTGTAAAGTTGTCCTTGCGAATTATTATTTTTTAAGCCATAAGCTCTGATGTTTAAGACTCTGAGAGAATAATTACGCCATGTTATAAATTGTCTGTGCTGCCAATACACACATATTTTCCTTTATTCTCACACCAGCTGCTAGCTCATGCTATCAGTGGTCAGGAACAAACAAACAAAAACTACCCCTAAAAAAAAAAAACAGCACGGAGCTTCCTTTCCAACTTCACCCATGGAAATGTGCCAGGAACTGGCAGAGTTGGGAATTGTGTGTTCGAGTTTAAGGGGTTGTTTCTAAATGTAGTCCTTTTTGAGAATCTCATTACCTCACATCTTGATGTGTGAAGTATGATTCACAGCACAGTTTGCTAAAGGCTAGTTAGCTCTTGTCTCAGCGGTCTTAGGTGTCTAATATCCTATTAATCAAACCTTAGCGAAATGAAGCATTTTATTTGTTTTGGCTAAGCCTCTTCTGTCTACTGAGTTGACCCCTTTTCTTTTATGTAAACTTTTCTATGCCCATTGGTGGATGGCATGGGCTATCAGATGGCTTCCAGAATAGACAATGGATACCAACCGTTTTCTAGAAAGGCAAGGAGTCATTTATTATTCTTCCTTTCACACTTGTCTTCCAGATGAAAATGCTTCTGAAGGTCATTTAATCATTCACTCACATTTTCTCTCTCCACCATTCTCTTGGTCTCTTTCATAGAAACAATGCTTCATAGATTTCATCTAAGTTGCCCATGTAACCCTACTCTTCGGAGGGGCTATTCCACCTGCCAGGATCCTGTTTAAAGACCCAGTTTTCTCATAAAGTAAAGGGATTCTCCATTTATGGCTGAGGAAATTCAAAAGGCAATGTAGTCATAGCTATATTACAATTATGACAGTCAAAATCTCTTCTACAATGAATATCAAATTTGAAAAATGAATTTTGATAACAAAGCCATCATATGAAATACATTACAATTCTTATTTAATATTTTCTCCTTAAAATTTCAGAATACTAAAAATTTTTATTACTGTGCAGATTAATCTGTGAAGAAATGCATGAATCATTTTTAGTGCCCCCTTATTTACCAGTTTTTTAAAAAAGGAACAAAACTTAAAAAACAAAATTTATATCTAAGATATTGCTTTCCATCTTGCCATTAATTTCTGACTATAATAAGGTAATATTAAGGTAGCCTTCAATTTGTTTCTTCAATGTACATAATCACAATCAGGACCATACAAAATCAGAATTTTTTCACGATTGGTACTATATAAAGGGAAGCCCCATTTTTTAAATTTCAGTGATGAGTTTTTAAGAAAATCATATTTTATGTCAGTAAATGTCACATTTATTAGATATGTTCTGATTCTAGGGGACAGGGACTAGGTGTAGAACACATTCTTCCTTGAATAGACATAAACTCAAACACACAATTCCCAACTCCTGCCAGTTCCTGGCACATTCCCATGGGTGAAGTTGGAAAGGAAGCTTCCTTAAAGAGAGGCATGTTATAAGCAGGGCATTGCATGAGGGTTGAAGAGCCTGCAGGGCTGACAAACCCTGGTCTAGACCTACAAGAGTCTCATAGTCTAATCACAGGGTTCATGCATTTTAGGAACAGCAACATCAGCTCTGTACAAATATTCTCTGTAAAATGACTCTACTCTTTTTAGAAAAAGGACCCCTAGAGTTTTTGGTAGGAATATAAAATCTTTTATTCACAGGAAAAAATAGAACTTATCTTTATTAATAAGATACAACTTGTGTGTGTGCTTAATGTATGTGAGACACTATACTGATTTAATCCTACAAGAGCCCAATGAGGTGAGTACAATTATTATTCTAATTTTGCAGAAGAAATTGAGTAACAGAGAGGTGATGGAAGGTGCCCAAGAAGACACTGCTAATGAGTGGTGAGGCCAGAATTCATACCTAGGCAATTGGACAGCAACATCAAGGATCTTACACACTCTGCTGTCAAATGTGAGTATGTATTTGCTTTCAGTATCTTATACATTTTTTGAAGGAGGTTTTCTTAAATAACTTGAATATATGAGTTATCCACAGGAATACCTTATAGAAGTACCACTGTTTTTCAGAAGAGATACATGTGTTTTTTTTTCTCAGCTCAAGTCCTCTTGCATATAATGCTATATTTAAAATTTTTAAATGACATTTTTAACAAGTCACTAGTTCTTTCAAAATAACTGTAAAACATTTTTAAAATTTTATTGTGCAGGTACACTGTATTCTAAAACTGTAAATTTATATGAAGAGTGATAGTTGGAAAAACTGTAGTTATTTATTAGTCTACATTATTCCTTGGTATAGGTAGAAATGAATTATGATAACAACATATTTTAATGATAAAACTCCATATTCTTATTGATAAGTGAAAAAACTGTTTCAAGCAATATTCATAAATATCTCTTACACACACATTCAACACATACATGAGATTGCTTCTCTGCAAACTCATATGATCAACATGAACTTTCTTTGCTCAAGGGAGACAGACACTTCTGAATCATGAATATTGATAAGAACTAGTCCAGTTTAAAAATGAAAGTCAAATTTCAGATATACTAAAACTTAGGAAAGTCCATATCTAGAAAAAGTCAAATCAGAACTTCGTGCGTGCCAAGAAGAAACTAAATTTCACTCCGTCCTCGAACTCCACATTCTCCTTAGTGAGATCCTGTCCCCTTTCAACCTGCATAAGTCTAAATACTACCAATCAGTTACAGATTGGGAAGGAAAAAGGAGTGCTCACCTAATCAGCTTTCTCCTGAAATATTAAATATTAAGAAGGGTCTCAGGGAAATCAGTCCTTGATATGATAACGCACTGATGTATGTGTGTTCTATGTGCAGACACAAACATGTCTTCTTAGAAGCCAGTCACCGGGTCATGGAAAGAAACCTCACATTAAAACAAAACAAAACAAAACAAAGGATTGGATTGGTGCATAGGGTAGAGAGGAAAATTAGTTTCAAGAAAGCTTCTTACTAACCAGCTATTTTGGCTTATCTTGTTATCTGTAATAACTCCAGCTGGCCCCCAAATGAAACGTTCAAAGAGAGGCAAGAAAGCACTGAGGAAGAGATGGACTCAAAGGAACTAAAAAGGCAGGGCTTGTTTTTGGCTGTAGGGCTCCTTCGCCATGACAAAGCTGGGGAAAGGAGAGGCACAGTCTGTCACATTTATTTCTGATCAATCTACATAAGAATTGTCAGGCTGGCACGTTGGATTACTACTGACTTGTGAGTTGAGATCCATTTGCTTCAGGTTTTCACTCTTCATTCTTAGAAGCCCTGGTCATCTCCACAAAACTATATTTTGTGGATGTTTTAGTTGTTGGTAATGTTGATCAAATTAGGTGGAAAAAAGAAAGAAAAGGGAAGATGACCAACTCCAGAGTCTCCTACACTGACAGAGCATACGTGTGATCAAAATGTAATGTCATTAGTCTATCATGGCTCTTTGTCGATCATGTTTGCTGGAAGGATAAGTGAACTCCGTGAAAAGACATTTATCTAAATTATCCTGATAAAGTGCCATCACTCTGAGTAAAAAGAAAAATGAGCGAGAAGGCCAGATTGTACGCACATGACTTACACTTGAATTAACTGAGGAAAAACATAAAGACACATCATGTAACTAGTATTTTACATATGTGTGTGTGTGTGTGTGTGTGTGTGTGTAAACCAGGATCTACTGTTCTAAAAGTTATCTTTGTGTTTATTCAACTCTTGAAAACATGATCAAAATCCTTATAATGTATTGACCTTGATATAAACCAAGAATCATCACTGGCTCACTGATAGCCAGTAACCAAATTGTAAACAAACATAGGTAATGTCTGGGAGTCTATGCTGACAAGTAGATAAGAAGATAAATGTAGAGTTTCTCTTAATTAGCCTTTCTTAATTAAAAACAGTAGCAGTATTGTGATCAAAATGAACTCTGGTGGGAGCCTGGTCACTTGGTCTTCTGGGTATCATTGGAGGAAAATTAGATTTTTTTTCCCTTCTAGGATAAATTGTGCACTAAAGAAAGAATAAATGGTGTCTGTGAGCAGTGTCCCCTTGGTTTTTATCTGTGTGAGATGGATGTGCCTCTTGCCGTTTTCAGAATGGCGTGGGGGCAGACTTAGCCATCATTAGCACCCCAGGATGGATCCAATTCACTAATTACTTATGCTGTCCTGGTTCACTGAGATTTAAGTACCAAGTCAATCCCATTATCTGCAGTCTCCCAAGCTTGCCAGAGCCATCCGTCTTTCATGGAAAAGAAGCACAAGGGTTATCAATTGGGCCCTGCAAGACTTGGGATTTTCCTACTTTGGGAGAAGGCAAGATTAGTCCTGACTCAAGTCCAGGCCCCTCTAAGCTGCCACTTTGGATGTGATAAAAGTAAATGGTGACAATTATCCATAACTACGTGAAAAACCAGGAGGGGAAAGGCAGGGAGCAAGGGGAAGGGAGGGGTTTAAAGGAAAAAATAATAAGGGGGAGAGGTAAAAACTCAGAAAAGAATTCCTACCCGACTGCGACACCAGGCCTGTGGTTCCAGGCAGTTTTTCACATCACCTCAGAGCTACAAATGACAATTCATCTGTTACAAACACATGATAATATAGTCAGAAATCAAGAATTAAAATATTCTGAAGGCCTGAGGCCCCCTTGGAGAAGAGGGATGGCAGGGGAGGGGGCCACAGGAGGGAGAAGCCGACCCGGGAGCCTCGTGGGAGGGCCTGCTCACATTTGCCATGTTCAGTGTCCCTGGGCCACGAGGCCAGGCCTCTGCTGTGTGGGATGGGTGATTGGCACCTGCTCTGTGGAGAGGAAGGGCCTGGCGGCTCCTGGCAGCATTGTCACGTTCATTTGCACACTTTATGAAGCAGCAGTGTGGCTACTAATACAAAAAAGAATCTTCTAAGCAGCATGACATCTCTTGGAATGGAATATTTGTCTTTACAAATGATTGCTCTGCTGCCAGCACTTGACACGGTGCTCGCAAACATGTGTAATTGTTGGAAGTGTAATGATGATTATTTGCATATTTAATGTTCAAACAGTACTGAAGAAGTAACCTAGACTAAATCTTTTAGGGGAAGATTTGAATATGTTCGGCATCAGCCTGAGGAGTCCCAGGAAGGAGGAGGCAGCCAATGGAGAGCAAATGCGGGAATAATTGGCTTGAAGTTCCACATCACCGCCCTGCCTTGGTGCTTTTATTCATGGACACAGTAGCGCTCCCTGGGCCCTTTTGGGGTTGAAGTTCACCAGCACCAGAAAGGTGCTTTCTCTTGGCCTTAGTTCAAACATTAACTGCAAGACATCCTGTCCCAGTCTGGTTTTACATTAACCAACTGTGAATCCAAGAACAGTATCCAGGAAATAGGAACATGGGTAGATGTAGGAGGGAAGATAGGCATGGAATTCATTACACTTTTTATCCACTGGGAAGTGGAAATTGTCCACCTATCTCTGGATCAAAAAAAAAAAAATCTTAAGGAAATTGTCTGGCTGAACTATTAAAATGACATTATATTCAAATTTGTAGAAAGAACACTTCATTCTCCCTAGAAAGTAAATGATTTCTAAGATTCCTTTCCAGTTTTTACTTGGTCAGAACCTTGTTCTATTAAATGCTCTTTTTCTCACAGTATTTTTCAGAAATAGAAAGCACTGGGCAATTTAAAAGAAATGAGAAGGATCTCTCTTCCCAATGCCCCACCTCCCTCCAATTTAGACCACAGTACATCCCTAGGGGTTTAGGTGTGAAGTTCAGTGCTTTGTCTCTCTGCTCTCAGGCTGTGACCACTGACGTTTGCAAGTTCACCTTGGATTCATGGGGCCTTTCTCCCAAGTAGTGTCCCTTGTAGGAAGCATCACAGGAAATCCAGAACTCAGAAAGTTCCTATGCAAATGACATCCAGTTGCACCTAATTTCTTAACAGTGACAGTGCCCTGGGCACGTGGCGGCCCGCCTGTCTCTCCAGCCTGTGCTAACCAGACTCTCACAGCAGGCTGAACTGTGCTTCTCCACACATGCGAACGCATCTTGAACAACTTGAAGCACGGAGACGGGGCGGCGTGTTCCAAAGCAGCAGGAAAGGAGATTTCAGATGGTGGTAATCACCGCCGGGAAACGCACCTCACTGAAATCAATAGAATAATTTTTGATAATGTAGCCACTTGATCTGGTAATTGGGCCTTTCACCTGTAGTGAACGACTTCACTGGAGACTTTCTTGAGCTATTAGATGCCTCTTACTTGGAGGCTATCCTGTTTTTATCTTTCAAAATATGTGGAGTAATTAGCTTTCGAGCTGAGTGCTTTCGCCTCTTCCTCGCTCCTCTCACTGGCTTGCATTTCTACCCGCCCACCCCCAGATTACTCTTTTTCAGGCCTGCCCCCGCCCTGCCAGGAGCCACTTGGTAGTGAGCCACTGCTCATCACAGAACTAACTGTTCAGTCGTTGGAGGGGCAGCACAATAAACCTGACTCCATTATCATTTTGTAAACTGATAAAAAAAAAAAAATCTGGAGGGTGATTAGGACTGTGTGACTCCATTCCTGACCCTCATCATCCTAGCCTCAGCTCATAGCAGGGCTGAAGCAAGATTGACAATGCTTCTAATCAGTGCTGTCTGGGGGCCCCGGAATGATTTGCCTGCAGTGGAGGTGGGCTGGCAATGTTACCTTGCATATCTGTCATGTGACTAATTCTTTAGAAGTGAGACAATACATGTAGTATATTTCTGAGCATCAAAGTGGTTAACTGCATTGTCATAAAACAGAGGTGGGAATATCAAGCCAAGGAATTACTGATAATGAACAATTCTGTAGCACGGGCATCCTTCCAAATCCATGCTTCTTAGTTCTCCCAACAACCTGATGAGATAGGCACTATTATTATAACCAAGTCTCCATTTTATGGGTCAGGAAATCAGAGCATAGAGAGAATTAACAACAGCCCTGACATCTCCCAGTTCACAAAGGATGAGACTGGGATTCAAACCAAGGAAGCTCAGCATCAGAGTCTGTGCCCTAGCCATTGCACTACACTGCCTCTTTGGGTTGCAAGCTACACTTCCTGTCTTTGGATATGGTGTATGAATGCAAAGGCAGTGTCATTTCCATGGACTGCTATATGGCAGTGCTGGCAAGACTCCGCCTGCCATTTTGTGTCACTTTAGAGACGCCTCAGAAGTGGAGGCGATTACCACTGACACTCCCACAGCAGTTCAGCACTCTCCCACCACATGGAATGGAGAAAGCTAAAGGATTTATTTTTTTTAAATACAATATTAAAAGAACCCTTGGGATACAGAGTTGAATTTTATTCCTTGTTAAATTCTTTGAAGAGCAAACGTATTTTAAAAACAAAGGACAATAATTAGAGGCATTTCTTTAGGGGTTTGTTGGTTTGACCTTAGCCTTTTAATCTGTCAAAGTATGCTAATCAGCCTGACAGACAGAAAGATGAAATACAGAGGCCAAGGCACTAGTAGGGAAAAGAAGAGAAGAGAGAAGAGAAATGAAGAACCAAGGGGACCTGAAGGGGACTGTAGCCAATGGTCACTGCAGGGGTATCCTTCCAGAGTGACCCCTAAAGGCTCAGGGCTAGAGAGAGCCTCTAGAACAAAACTAGACACTGGTTTTGTTCTCAGTCCAGCAAAATGAGCAAGCTCATCTGTGTCTGTTCCAGAAATCTTTACCACGAGCTGAGCATGAAATAAATCGATTGTTTAAAAAGTTGTGGATGGGACAAGGATTATATCAAATCTCCTAATTTAGGGTTTAGATGTATGGCACCTACAGTTCCAGCTGAATGCCTGATGCCATTCTATAACTCTAGCAGAAACGTTTACTGCTCACCAAATACCCATGTACTTCCCCATTTTTCAAGTCTCCCTGAAGCTCAATGGGCTATGCAGTTTAGTGAGTGGAAATGATGTGTGTCATTTTTGAGTCAAATTATTCAAGATCAGGCACGGGCTGCCAGCTTTCTCTTTTCCTATTGAGGGAAGGAATGAAGCACTGGGACTTCAGATGGTTCAGCTACCAGGTGAGGGCTCCCCGATTTCCTGAGCTTCTCAGTAAACTTGTTAGAGTAGAGCTGACCATATACTACATGTACTATCAGCGAGAAATAAACTTTTCCATAGATGGTTTGAATTCACATATCCTCAACCCACCCTTTAGTTCATGACTATACTTAGGTCAGATAGGAAGAATAAAAAGTAAATCACTGATTCCCTCCTTCATCATAAACATTGGGCAGGATGCTTTCTTTAAGTCATTTAACTTAGGCCTCCCAGGGAGGAAAACGTTTAGACTTTGACGTTTCATCATTTGATAAATGAAAAAGGAAAGGGAGCTCAAAGAGGGAAAACAGCTTGTCTAAAGACATGCAGTTACTCTGCTGGAATTCAAATTGCTTGGCTTTAAAATTTATGTTTTCTACTTTATTTCACCTACCCTTCCCAAAAGACAAACTAGACGATTTAGGTAACTTAGAAGCCAGGGAAGAGACTGCACGGGCAGCTTATAGTTTTCTAAGCTCCCCAAACTATGATTTTATATTTAGTCCAGCAAGGTAGCACTCAAATTTTTTCTCTGTTAGAGAATCTCAAGGTTCTAAATTTCTTAAAGTGGGACTGCTATCACCCAAGCAGGGATAGTAGAGATAGTTGGAAGATAACCCAAAAGAGGTCCTGAGTTCTAAGGAGAAAGTATCATAGCCCCTGCCCATTTCCATCTATTTCTCTCCTACCCAGTACCCCCCTATTATTATCCCTTGTTTCTTGATAAGCCTGTAGACTGTCTTGAAACTTCTGTCTTTTCACATGTTCCACATATGATATCATTATCCCAAATACCTGTTTGTTTTGGACTACATTTAATATGTGAAGCAAATTAGTCATTAATAAAGTAAACGAAACATTGGTGATATTCTGACTTCTCCCTCTTTCAAAACTATGAACATAATTCAATTTCTATATATGTCACCCCAAGCCACCAGACACGTGTAAATCCCTATACTCACAACTGTACACCTGCAATCCCACCCACAAACAGATTGGTGCTATGAAATGTCTCATAAGTCCTAGGACTAAAAGTATAATTAAAAGTTTTAAGAATCACTGAATTAGGCATTATGTTGTCTGCATACAAATAGATTGAAACCAGAACACAGGGGATGTGTGGAGGCCAATAAGGTGGCCCATAGTAAACATGATATTGTATTTAAGTTCATTGACTCAATTAACTTTTATTTAGCACCTAAGTTAATCCAGGAAGTATACTGTGATTGGCTATATAAAGACTATCATGACACAGTCTTTGCCCTCATCAAAGTTACACTTGAGGTGGAAAACTGCTATTCCTCATTGTTAGCTCAATAATGAAATCTCCTCTTAGCTCTCTATCAACTATTCTCAAGGTCAGCTTCTCTTCACCGGTCCTTCTTTTAAATATTGTTGTCCTGAATGGCTGTGTTTTCCCCAACTTCCTTTCCTAACTATGAACATGACCCATGAGTGATCTGATTCTTCTCCATCTTTTCATTGTTATCTGTGTGCTAAGTCTAACATGACATACTCAGAGCTCTCGCCTTCGGAGGCTCACCTGGATCTGTGGCTGTCACTGACTCATCACCCTAACCACAACCACCGTCACCATCAGCATCATACTGCACCTAATTGTGTAGCTGTTTTTATGTTGCAGCCTCCATCTCAATGCTTTACATCATCATTTCATACATGTCCGGATAGTGCTAAAGCTAAGACTGAAATCCACATCCTTCTTGACCTCAAATTCCATTCCCTTAAAGAGTGTGCTTTTTGAACTTCCTCTTCAGGATGTCCAAAACTTAATTCCATTTTGCGTCCAACCCACCCTTACAGTATCTCTAATTCAATAGAATCACCATTATCCAGCCAATAATCAGAAAACAGAAAGTCATTTACCTTCATCACTCAGCAGGCTCTGCAGACTCAGACTTTTTAATTGCTCTCAACTTTGTCAATTTCCCTTCTTTTCCATAAACATTGCCTCAGCAGAGGTCTTCCCTGAGCGTCCTAAGGACTGCCTGACCTTTGATCTTGTCTCTTTCAAATTCATTGTTGATATTATTTGTTGAGAGATAATCCCAACCAACTGACTTCTCCTGCTTTATCTCCTCCAGAGATCCCTCACAGATTGCAGGACAAAGCTCTGACCCTCTGGCAGAGCCAGTCTTTCTGCCCTGCACTTGTTCCCTGGCCAAGGGCCTGCTGGCAGCTCTCTCCAGGTACCACCTCTGTCTTGTCGCCCAAGGGCCTTTGCACAAGGTCGTTCCACTTTCCTTTCTGATTCATTGCTCGTCACTAGTCAGCCCCAGCTCAGATATCACTAAGGCCTTTTCACCACCTGCCCCTTCTTCAGACTGATGTACAGCATGTTCTGTACAGAATTACATCACCACCTGAAAACAACCCAGTGAAAGAAGGCAAAGCAGGTATTATTTTTATTGCCCTTTTATGGGAATGGAAACTGATGTTTAGGATGTTTAAGGACCACACATAGGTAACTGGTTGATATAAGAATTAAATAAACGGCCTTGGATTCTAAATCCTGTGTTTTTCTAAGCATTGCTTTCAACTTAGAATTTAAATGTGCTATGGACAGTCACTTTTTCCCTTCTTTAAGATGCTTTTTCATATAGAAGGGGTTATGTGTTTCTCACCTGCATCTTTTTAACAACTTAAGTAGAGTGTACAGTTCTTTTTGCATTTGGTGACTTCCATTCCCCTTTGTCTCTTTCTATGCAGGCAGAATACTGCACTGTTAAGAACACTTGGCTAGATGCTTCCAAACACTTGCTGAGTGACATTGGGAAAGTCACTTCGTGTCTCTGAATTTAGTTCTCAAATTTGCAGTGTGATTGAGCTAGGAGATGCCATCGCATCTCAGAGATCCTGTCTTGCCTAGCATTCTATATTGCCAATAAAAATAAATTAAGCCCCAGAACAAATATTCTGGCCAATTCATTTTTCACAACATAAGAATGCTCCCTATCTAAAATGCATTTTAAATACTCACTTTTATAAGTAACCTAAAACTCCTTGATAACTGAAATAGGGATGTTGTGAATAGGCTGGAATGGGATTCATCTTTTAGTTGCTGAACAAATGCAGATATATTGACTAGAGCCACAAGGAAATGTGGTTACTGGATCATTAGTTAGGTTCAAACTTTGCCTCTGCCTCTGATTAGCAGTGCCTGTGAAGCATGCCATTGTCATGTCAAGGATAATAGCAGCTCCATTCCTTACTTCACTTTGTGTCTGAGACAATGGATATCAACGCCCTTTGCAAAGTTCTAATGCTAATAAAAGGTATCACTCCCATTAACTGTTGACCTTTGATAAGTCACTTTCTATCTCTGGATCACAATTCCCATTTTTAAAACTGAAAGCATTTAGCTAATTGTCTTCTAAAGTTTTCATAGTATTGGAAATAAATAATGATGTTGATGATATAATTCACACAAATATTGAGCTCACTACATGCTCAGAACTGTCTCACATTTTAAGCCCATGGTATCATGAGGTGGCTCTTTGATGGGATGATACCCAGATGGATTTTTAGTTCTTAGAACACAAAATCTAGAGTAGCTAACGTGGGCAGTGATCTAAATAGAAGGATGCTTTTAAATCTTTCCCCAGACTAGATTTTTTTTATCACCAGGCTCTGGGGTAGAAATTAAAATTTTATACAATGTCTACTTTTTTGAATTTGTAATTATGGCCTTACACACCCCCTCTACCCACACCAACTATTCAACATTCTCTTAACAAGCACATCGATCTATCTCTTTGATCTCTCAATGCCATTGCCTTTCCTAATTTTGGAAGTCCTAGATTTCTTCTCCCAGACATTTCTTCTTTATCTTCCAGGACTGAGACTTATAGGTCACTGCTTTCCTTGAGCTGTCCCTAAAAAAGTTGCTTCGGCTAGGATGCATCTTGCGCCCTCAGTACTTCCTGTGCATCATCAGTTTCATGCAATGGAATAGCATGGGTTGCTAATATTTTGTTTACATTTTCCTTCCCTTCTAAGCCTATGACCTCCCCCAAGGCAGAGGCTGTGAGTATTGTATCCAGGCATCCTCTTAGCTAAGGAGGCCTCAGCACTTGTGGGTGTACTATGTGCGAAGTTTATGAAAAGATGACCCAGATGTTTGTTGAATGTTTTCTACCAGTTTTGCTTTCTCCATTTTTCTGCAAAATAGACTTTATAGTTTCACTCTGATGTTTCCCCCTTCTAACTCTGCCTATAGCTGGAATAATGAATATAAATGGCTAACAAGTAAAAGTAAATTTGAGCATTCAAATTTGGCTTGCTTTTTATGCCCTGAGTACTGCAAACTACTTAAATTTACATTTACAGAAGGCTAAAATCTTAACTTGATTTCTCCCACTAAAGGTCTTAAAATTCAGTCTGTTTCAACATGTGGAGAGTTTACTATTTGCAGGGCTGTGTGCTGGATGGTGTGAGGGATGCAGGGAAGAATGTCACTGTCCCCGGAATTGAAAAGAGTGGCACAGGCATCTTCATATTCTAGAGAACAGGATTAGTGCTATAGGAGAAAGCCCAGAGAGAAGGGGGACATTTTTAGGTTAGGGGTCAGTCTTCCTCACTATTAAACAGTTGGACAATTACAAGAAATAGCAACCAGCAAAGGGAATACCAAGAGGGCACAGCACTCACCAAAACCGTGGGGTAAAGCCAGGCTATGTAAGAAACAGCAAACCCTCATGTTGAACGGAATCCAAGCCAGGTGACTGGAAGGAGAGAATGAGGGCAATATGGGTCCAGGGACCAGGAGTTTAGGTTCCCATATGAGTATGGCTGAGAGCTGAGAAAGATGTTTAAGCTGAGGATGCAAGGCCTGGTCTAGGGTGGATCCCAGGGGCTGTGCTTTAGGTTTCTGCTGGCTCAGCTTGCAAGAGCCTGAGAAAGAAGAGTCAGGGGTGGCCCTAGAAGCTGCTGTCATCCTTCAGTCCTATGTGAATATATTGATTATTCCAGAGAGACTATACAGGCAGGTATATTATAAACTTCTCCTTATGGAGAACCTCTGTCCAATGTAGAATGGTGCTCCTAACCCACCGTGTGAAGCACAGTTCTATTATTAGCAATTACAAGAGTTTGAACTTTGAAGAAAAGGTCTGTGAAATAACAGCATCCAAAATGGCAGCCGAGTCCTAACCACACTTGAGTTTCCGGAAACACAGAGCCTGCGACTTCAAAAGACGGTCTACCCAATTTGGCGGGGCCAGACCATTTCGCAACTGATTCTTCCTTCCTGAATTCCTTGTCGGGCCTTACCTCCCATGAGAAGGGATCACAATTGCTGTCACCAAGCTTTCCGCATGCCCCCTCCCCTGCACACCCCCTCTCTCTTTTTTTAATGTCTTGGTACCAATCAAGAGCTGCCTTCACTATTTCCTTTTCTTCTCTCCTCAGGCAAACATACTATGTAAAGTGCTATGGTAAAATGCTCCAGGAACGAACGTGAAGGCCGAGGTGACAGGGGGAAGTTTCTTTCTTCAAGAAGCAATATCGTAGAGGTGGGCTGTCAGGGAGCCTGCAAGATCTGAAGTTTCAGGGACTGAATGAAAGAAACACTCGGCTAACAAAACAGAGTGCCGCCGAGGACGCTTCATCTGCTCGGGCCAAATCCCTTCTTTCTTTCCATCCTTTCTTTCCTAATAACAGCTGCCCTCTCATTCCATGTTACTCTGCTGTGAAGAACAAAACCTCCCTCTGACTATCTGTTTTTCTTTTCTTCCCCAGAGTAGGTCTCATTACTGGTGATTAGCAGATGATTAAAACCAATTCAGCTTCCCCCAGTAGATATTTTCTCCCTGTTTGTGCCTAACGCGTCAGCCTTCAATGAACGTGCTCCTAAGCTTATTAACAGGCTCAGAGGATTAGCTGCCGCCAAGCTCGGTGGCTCCCATATTGTGATGCAGGGAGCGACATGGAACCATTTGCTGAGCGCAGACAGGACCGCTGGGACCAAACTATCTAAATCACAATTTTATTTTCCATGTAGAGCAAGATAAAAGAAAACCCAACAATAATTACAAAAATCAAACGTTTGGACAAGTCTGAAAATATCCTTATACTCAGTGGTAGAAAACAGGCTAAACCAATCAGGAAGGGCACCAATGTTGTGCATGCGTGTGAGCGTGTGTGTGTGTGTGTATGTGTATGTATGTAGTTTACATGAATGTGGCGTCATGTGGTTTATCTATGTTCATACTCGTGTACAAAGATAAAAGTTCTTGCTTTGCCTCTGCATTTACTTTTGTGCCTAAACAGCCTGTGTTTGTATGGGTCACATACGGATAGATCTTTCTTTTAACAGAGACTGAAGAATTATGAACTTATTCGAGTATAACAGACTATAGATTTTGGTAAAATTTTAAAGAGCATCTAAGCCTCCAAAATCATGAAACTTGAGTTGAATATTGGCAGATACAGAGACAGGAATTCTAAGTAATTGGTTTCACTTTTGTTTGAAAACCACAGATACACCAAATGGTTTTTAAAGTTTAGGAGGAATGTTTCTTTATCTGAAAATGTTTTCTTTCTTGGATACCTAACTAAACAATGATGATAATAATAGTCACAAAAGAATCATGATATATTTATTAGCTGGGACCATAATTAGTAGGTTAGGAAGCAAAAAGGAACATTGCCTCAGATCTAAAAGAAGGAAAACCTCGTGGTCTGACTCTGGTAGATGCATTTAAAAGGTTGTGTTCTAGGGGAATGGTGCTGCTTTATTGTTACAAATGGTCTCTTATTCTAAATCTTTCAGTTTTTCTCATTTAGTTTTTTCTACCTTTTCAGTGCAGCTTAACTCTGAGCGTGCTGGAGCTTGAAATCTAGTTTCCGATTCATAATAGCAACAGGGTTTGCAGAAAATGTCCACAAATCCCTCATCATCAAGGAATGTAGGAAATGTGAAAGGTAAGTCATGTCAGTCTCCCTAGGCTGCGTGATGGAATAAGTCTGTGGATGAAGAGAAAGAAGGAAAAATCCCAGCAAAACAGATACTACAACCAGGCTCTGAAACCCAGCAGTGCCAGTAAAACAAAGGAAAACCTGACAAAACAATAGAGAAGTAATGAGGAATTAAAGAAAGATATTGTCAATCACTCAAAATGGCACAATCACAATCATATTTTAATTCCAATCATTTAATATATAAGAGAAAATGACAGACAAGATTTCTTATTGGTTCAATTTTACCAACATTAAAAAATTTCCAGGAATACCCCTGACCTTGGTTGGCCCCAATAAGTAAGTAATTGCTAAAGGATCAATTCTCTCCTCATTAAACAATAGGCCCCAAACAAATGCAATATGTGCAATCAAATGACAGTGAAGCACAGCTGAAGGTAACAGAATACAAAGAAAGCTTTAAGAATGATATTTACAAAAGTGCTGTGATAAGTACCAGAAAAACATTTATAATCAAGGACCCATAACAATGTAACTGGGATGTGCAGGAGAAAGTGATGGTTTAATAAGCTTCAAAATCATTTCACGGCATGCCTATGAGGCATAACATACAAGAAGAAAGTATTGCAGATGATTACACAAAGATAAATATTGTTTCATGAAATACTTTTGCTTAGAAGTATTTCACAGGGACTTGAGAGAGTTTTCACATCAGTATAGAGACAAGCTCATAGCAGGGTAGTGCCAGCCTCAATAGATGAATAGAAGAAACTATGTTATGGGCAGGGAAAGATATTTCTGTTGCCTCCTCAGCCAACTCAGCACAGCACAACGCCAGTGCAACATTTTGAACTGAGGTCCTCTCACCTACTGAATTAAGCATCACAAAAATAGAATCACTTGTTTTTTCCCACAATTTCTCAGAACAACTCCACAGAAATGGTGGACCAAAATGCAATGACTATCATGCTGCTCAAGGAATCCTAGAATTATTTCTGACTTCTTAATATAGAGGGTCACTTTTTCCTTCACAATTTGCCCTATTTTCTTCTTTTCAGTGTTATAGAATAGAATTTTACAATGCGACAGGGGAAAATGCTGCCTTCACACTCCCGCTCTCATTATCACCAGGGTAAATGGCCGTTAACATCTATAGACTTAGGTTTGGACCAGCTCTGAAGATTACTAATAGTATAACCTTGATGAATTTACTTCACCTCTTTGCATTTCGGTTACATCATCTGGAGTATGAGGAAAACAACACTTCCTTCTTAGAATTAACAAGATTAATAACATAACGAGGGTTAGTCAATGTTCATGAAGGACTCAACATAGCACTTGGCATAGAGTTAGATCACAGTAAATGTCATTCATATCATTAATAGTGTCATCAAGAGAGACAGACTTTATCAAATACTTTCTGATGTAAATGAGAAGGTACTAAAGGCATTATTTGGAGTTAATAAAAACACTTATAAGAAGTTAGAGAGAGGAGCTATCTCTGAGAAACCTGAGTCTTGCAGGAGTAGAAACCTGGAACTGGGTGAAGCAGAAAGATACAAGTATAAGAGACAAGGTGCTCATTAAAAAATCAGTAACAATCCAAGGCAGCACTGTAAAGGAATAAATGGGTGTTAGAAATGATAAATACTATCAGGGAGGGGAAGGGTCGCTAAGAGCTAGGAAACATGGTACTAGAACTGGGGCTTAAAGACAGAGGTGTGAAGAAAGTAAGTAGGAGCCTTCCCAGGAGGGTCATCCAGGAATTCCCTTTCTCCTTATGTAGAGGATTCTGTCCAGACAGCAACCCCCTGGATACTTCCAGAGCAGGGGCCTTGTATGCTACTATGTGTGAATGAATATTCCACTAGTGGGTGGGTTATTACTATTATTATTAATGATAATTCTACTTTAAACCACAGCCAATTTAACCCAACCATTTGGAAGAGCTACATCGCTCTATTATCCAATTGATAATTTTAGGGTTTTATTCACAGGCACAATCATGAGAAAAAACAAGGAGAAGACAGTCTGTTGGTTGTGTACATATGCATCAACTTTGCTTTTTGAGAACATAATTGGGGATGGGAGTCACAAAGAAAAGATCATTAAGAGTTACAAAGAAAAAAAAAGGAAAAAAAGAATTAAAACACACACACACACACAAACACACACACACACAGCCTTCTTATGCCATGTGCCAAGCCGTGGGAGGCCTGTTCTAGTTCATTTGAGCTGGAAGCAGCACCAAGCCAAGTAGGGTGGTAAGGGAACAGGGCAGGGGTGCCTCACAGGCTGCAGACATCAGGCCAAGGAAATAACCGGCACATAAGGGCAACGGAAAGTGCTGTGTTGGGACAGAACTGAAAGGGAATTTTCTTCCATTTGAACATTAGGCAAAAATAGCAAACATAGTTCCTGGCCGAGGCTGTCCCTCCCCACTCCCATCCATCCAATAAACAAAATGTCCTCGGCTAGCTGGAATCTCTAATAATCTACAAATCAGTAATTAAGGCCCTTAGGGATGTGTGGGTTAGCAACCCAGTCAATTCTTTCCTGAAGTCTAAGACAGGGCAGAGAGGAAGCCAGGAGAAGGGTGCACTTTGGGTAGACATGATGAGCCCCCTAATGTTAATACCAGAAACAATTAAACGAAGAGGGGACGGAGGATATTAACATGCTGGCAAAGGCAGAAACATGCCTGGTCCACATTGCTGGAGAGAAGTCCAGGATCGATTCAGCAGAATATTTCCACGGAGAAGCAAACAGCTTGCTGGTTTTAGCTAAACATAAAAAGACAATTAGAAATATTGAAGGTTAAAATTGATCCATCGTTTAAAACCTATAAGTAGATATTCCTAACAACTTCCTAAGTAAGTTAGGTAGCAGTAAAATCACTCAGTCTTGGGATGAGCAGATAGCCATCCCTCTCTCTCTCCTGCTCTCTCTTTCTCTATCTCTCTCTAGCTAACTAGCTGTCTTTCCATATTTTTTCCTGTAGTACTAGCCATAAGTCTTACAGGCACAGTCTATTACCTTTTGTATTTTCATGCAGAAACTACCTCAGTGCAGTGGAATAAATAGTGTTGAATGAATATACTAGTGAAAATACTCTGGATAAGGCTCCATAAAGAAATGACAAGTTGCAGATACAGTATTAGCATAGTTACTTTAAAGTGATACAGTGGTGATGTTTCACTCTGCCTTAACTGTTTTCAGCAGCTTTTGATATTTATTCTGTTGTACCATTGGGAGGCATGATTGTAAAGTAACATGAAGGAGGTCTCCTGGCCAATGGATACTGTAGCATTTTAGTGTCAACTTCTGCTCAGAAATAATAATAGCTAATACTTATGTGCCAGGCAGTTTTCCAAGTCCTTTATGAAAATTAACACATTTAAACCTTATACCGATCCCATAAAGTAGGAACTGTTAGGATTTTGCATTTTATACATATGGAAACCCTGCACAGATAAGTAAGGTGTCTGTCTTGATCAGTTTGGGCTTCTCTAACAAAATGCCTTGAACCAGGTAGCTTGTAAACAATAGAAATGCCTTTCTTATGGTACTAGAGGAAGGGAAGTCCTAGATCAAGGCATTGACAGAGTCAATGTCTGATGAAGGCCTGCTTGCTGGTTCACGGATGGTGCCTTCCGACTGTGTCTTCACATTGTGGAAGGGGCGAGGCAGTTTTTTGGATTCTCTTTCATAAGAGCACTAATCTCATTCATGAAGGCTCGTCCTTCATGACCTAATCACATGCTAACAGCCCCACCTCCTAATACCATCACATTGGTGACTAGTTCTTTAACGTGAATTTTCGGGGACACATGCATTCTGAACATAGTCTGGTCTAAGGTCCCAGATGTAGAAACTGAAGGTGCCAGGGGTCGAACTCAGACATTGTAGTTTTACAAGCTGAATCCTGAGGCTTTTCTGTCTCTGAGTATGATTCTTTTCCTCGTATTTTATAAAATTTCTTGGAAATTCCTATTTCTTCCCAGTCTTAAGAAGTAGACCTAATGCTAGCAATATTTTTTCAAATGCTACATCTCAGTAATGGTAGGAAATTACAACCAAATACCTGATACCTGTGTAAATACCTATCTTACCTCTTATGGAAAGATTCAGAATAAGTAAGAGAATATTCTAAATATCCTTGATGCAATGATCTAAGTAATTATTGGATTTTCGTATATGCTACAAGCCTGAGGAGACTCTGCAAAATAAAGGAAGTAGGTTTATCAGATAGTTTTAGCTTTTAGTATTCCTCATACCAATGCAGGGTATGAGAGGGTTCATTCAAACTTTCTAACCTAGAAAGTTCCACCAAGGTTTTTGTAGAGACACAAGATTGTTTGGTAGACCTAAATTATAATTTTTTTATTCCATCTACTACAAAATATTGAAAGCAGATCATATGCTAAAAGCAATGCAATTTGTTGTATGTTAAAAATGATACAGCAATGCATCTTGAGGAGTTCATGGTGTTTAAAAAGGCAGAAGGAAGAAGTGATAAAAGGAAACATAAAATTCAACCAAAAAGTTGCAGTGATGTGATTATTACTTGACATCTAAAATGAATTAGTTGCTGTACTTTTAAATTAAATTTATCATGAAATATATAACATAATTGTATCATTATAGTTAATATATATTACATATTTTACATTTATATGTTGTATAAATTATGTTAAGGAATACTTGTTATATTTTCAATTCATAGTTTAGTAATAGTGCTAAATGTAAATGAACATAGAGATTCAGATTCCACTTGAGTAGATCTCTGCTTTTGTATGACAAATATAAGGAAATCTCTGGAGGCTTCTGAATTGAATTATCACATCACCAATACCTTTTTATTAAAGACATCTTAGATTAAGATAAAATACCGGAGAGAGATCCAAGATGGCCGATCACTAGCAGCTCAGGATTGCAGCTCCCAGTAAAAGCGCAAAGAGCCAGTGGACGCCACACTTACCAATAAATTTTCGCTGCCCACGGACCAGGACATTCCCAG